>JALPVH010000003.1:0-524624 GCA_023242295.1 Diaporthe ilicicola | reverse complement strand
TTTTATATTTATATTTATATTTATATTTTCGAAATTTTTTATATTTATATTTATATTTATATTTTATATTTTATATTATTTATATTTTTAATACTTTACGCTAAGTTTTATAAGATAGGGTTATTAGCTTAACTTATTACTGCTTTTAAAGTATTAGCCCTGGAAATAAAGTTTAAGCTTATTAAGCTTTTTATAAATATAATACTAAAAAGCTTTTTAAATAATATCTATAATTATAAAAGTATTATTATTAATTTAGCTAAATAACATTACCCTATAAACGTTATTTAACCTTATTAAATTACTCCCGCTTATTTAGGTAGGTCGATAGTTCCCTATAACTTATAATATTAGTTAACGCAGCTTTAGTAATAGTAACTGCGCTTTTAAATGTAATAATTTCTCTTTAATACTTAATTTAATTATTTATACCTAATTAACTAGCCTTAAAACTAAAATTAATTTTAAATCCTTATACGCCCGGGTAAATAAAGATAAATTTAAAACGCTAATTATAGTTAACTATAAATACTGCTAAATTAATATACTATATGATAATGCTAATAAAATAAACTTTATTAAATTATCCTATAATAGCTATAGCAGGCCGCTTTATATTTAATAACGCTTATTTTAAAAAACTATTAATTATCTGCCCTACTAGCCCTATATAATGCTGCTCTACTAGCCCTATATAATGCTAATTATAATTAATAAGGTTAACTATAGCCGGCGTATTATAAAGAATCTATTAATTTTATAAAATAGCTAGATATATTTATATATTAGCCACCCTTAATTAAAAAAGTATTAGATAAAGATTTAAGACTTAATATTACTACCTAAGTTTTTAATTTTCCACTTAATAAAACCTTTTAACTATTTAATAGATATAATAATTATTTTCCCGAAAATAATACCTTCTTTAGTATAATAACTATATACCTATCGATTTATCGATACTATATAAAGTATTTCTTAAGTAATAACGCCTTAATAAACTATATTTATTTTATATACCTTATAAAACCTAGACCCTATAACGGTAATATAAAAATGGCAGCAGTTAGCTGCGGCAGGCGTGGCTAATTAATTAACTATAACCTATCGGCCTAATAAATAGTCCGGCTAAAACGCTTTCTATAAACTAGCCTATAGCTATTACCCTTTTAATAATAGCTTTAATTTAATAATAACTATGAATCTAATTAATCGAGTTATTTCTGCTTATTATTTTCTTTTATATATATATACCCTAGCTTAACTAATACTAATTAATAATTACTTAATAATTTTTAATAATAAGGTTAAAAAGGTAAACCTTAATTATCGTTAACTGTAGGCTTATTACTATTAGCTTTAACTTACGCTAATCAAGCAATAATTTCTATATTAAAATTATAATATTTTTAAATTTAATAGCTATTACCTATATTTAAAAAATACTAAAATTAGCCGTTAGCTACCGCTTATAACTATTATTAAATTCCCTTATATAAGAAAATTATTAATAGAAATATTTATAACCTTTAATATACTTTATTATACTTACCCTTTTTATTATTAACTTTCTCTTAATAAGCCTTTTCTTTTAATTAACCTGCTAAATAGCTACTATAGTTATATATTATAATCCCTTTCTTTTTTAACCTTTTTCTCGGCTTAAGCTAAAAAGAACGTTATAATTAAAAACGCCCTTTCCCTTAACCCTTCCTTTTTTAAATACTTCTTTAACCTTTTCTTTCCTTAGCCCTTTCTCCCTACCCTTATAATAAGCGTAGATTAAAACCTTTAAAAGCTTAAAATTAAAAAAAAACCCTAATTAGTATAAAAACCCCGTTTTTCCTCTATATAAAATATATTATAAGTTAGCTAGAAAAGTAACCGATTTAATTCTATTAAATAATCTATAACGCTTAAAATATACTTAAAATAATTTAGCTAATATTATTACCTAATTTATTTCTACTATATTAATATGCTTTTAAAACCTAAAACTACTATTTTTATATAAATTTAACTGGAAACTTTATTATATTTTATACTTTTTTTATAACCTATATCTTTCTTTATTATTATTTACTTTATTTATTTCTCTTTTTTTTATTATCGTTAGTATTATAAGCATTAGTATTACTATTACTACCGATAATAATAGTAATAAAAATATTATAATAAATTTTATTTATTTTTCCCTTTCCTTAAATAATTACCCTTCCCTTTAAATAACCGGTAATAGTTATTATTAACTATTATTTTTCTCGATTAATTTAAAAAAGAAATAACTTTATTAATTAAACTATATAATAATACTTCCGCTTATTAAAAATTACTATTTAAGGGTAAATAATTTATTAAGCCGGTTATAAGCTATAATAGTAAATATTATAATATTTTTTAAAAATAAAAAACTTTAAGAATATCTTTTTTTAAAATATCTATAAATCCTGCCTATAGTAAATAAAAAAAGGTATATATATAAAAACTTAAAAAGGCTTACTTAAAGGTTAAATTCCTTAAATAAAAAGCTATAAACCTTACCCTTATTAATTTAACTATAAAATTAAAAGAAAGGTTCCTTATAAAGCTTATTATATACCTTACTTATAAGATAAATACGCTTTAGGAAAATAAAGCTGTTAATAATATCCTCCTTATTTATTTCTAAAATAATTTTAAAAATTAAATTATAAAGATATTTAGTATTATTAAATTATAATAAATTTATAAATTAAAAGTAATCTTTTAAAAAGGAGAAATTTACTTAAAAATTAATAATAAAAGAATTAAAAAATAACTTTATAACCTACTTTTTTTTAAAATAAGCCTTAAATAAAAAAATATAAAATTCTAAAGTATAATAAAAATAAATAAAGATTTATATTTCTTTTAAAAATAATAATAAATATCTTTTAATATAAAAAATAATTAAATTTTATATAACCCGGAATAACTTATTATTTTTATTAAAAATTAATTTTAATTTTAATTAATATTTAATTTTTTTTATAATACTAATTTAAAGGTATTCCTACCTTAATAGCCGGGAAATAACCCTTTATTATCTTATTATAGGTAGTAAGAATTATATTAAAAGTAGCTTTACCCCCTTTAAGCTTTTTCTTCTTTTTAAGCTCCTTCTCCGCCTTAAGCTTTTTCTTCTTTTTAAACCCTTTTTTTTTTTCTATAAGCAGAAAAAGAAATATATAAAGAAGTAAACTAACTTATATATAATTCTACTATCCTATAAGAATTTCGCCCCTAAAAAAAAAATTAAAAAATTTATAAATATTAATAATTATAAATAGTAAATACCTTATACCGTTAAAAAGAAATATTATACCTAATACCTATAATAGTAGAAATATTATATAACCCTTATCGGCATCTTTCTTTCTAGCTTTATTTTAATAAAAAACTTAATCCCGAAAGAATTTTAAGGTTTATAAAAAGTTAAAATAATAATTATAAATAAAGTAGAAAAGTATATAATCTTTTTAATAATAAGCTATAAATTTTTTTTCTTTATTATAAATATAATAAAATAAAACCTAGCTAATTCTATATAATACTACTAAAAATTCTTAAAAGCTATATAATAAACTATTTTATTTATTATATCGGCTATAATAATACCTTTAATATAGCTTATTATAAATTAAAAATATATTTTAATATTAATATTAATTAATAGCAATATTATAATAATTAAATATAAATAACCTTTTAAACCTTTTAAAATAATAAAAATAATATTAATAAAAGCCTTTATAAAATCCTTTACTTTCTTTTTAAAAAATTATAATTATATTAATAAATATTTAAGCTTAGCTATAAAGGTAATAAAATTCTTTATAATTAGGTTATTTATACCTATATTAAAATAATAAAATTTAAAACGGCTTTTCTTATACCGGTAAAATTATATAAAAAGCTATTTTAAAACCTTAAGTTTTATTTTAATATTTATTTTACCTAAAAAACCCGAAATACCTTTATTTAAAACTTAAAAAAGGCCGGTAATAAGGTAAAAGTAATATATTTTAATTATTAGTATAATAATAATTATTAAAAAGGCTTTAAAGCCTTATTCCGGAAATAATTATTTTAAAAAAGCTATTACTAATAAATTTTAAATTAATAGTTATTAGCTTAAAGGAAAAAATATTTTATTTATAATAAAAAAGGTTATTAATTAATAAAATATATCTTTAAAGAAAAATAATAATTATAAAGCTAATTTATTATTTAATATTAATATTATAATTAACCTATAATAAATTAAAATATAGCCGCCTATATTATTAATTATAAAGGCTATAAAATAAAGAAGTTAAATACTTTTAATAATAATAATAAAAATATCTATATTAATAATAAAAAGATAATAATATTTATAATAAATAACGCCTTTCTTTATACCCTTACCCTTAAAAAAAAAGCTATTAATAATATAAGTATACCTATTAATTAATTTATAATTAAAGGGTAATATTTATATTTAAGATTTTAAGATATTATTCCGGATATTAATATAGCAGAATTCTTTATAGCTAGCTATAAGCAGTATCTTATTCTTTATTAAAATAATTTAATAATAATAATAAACTTTTTATAAGCCGGTAAGGCGCTTATTAAATTTAAAAAAGATTTTAAATTAATATTTATTAATATTATTATAATTAAAATACTAATTAAATTAATTATATTTTATATAATTAAAGCTTTAATACCTTTTCTTTTTTATATTTAGAATATAAATAAATTAAGCATTTTCTTTTATAATACTATAGATAAAATAATATAATATAATAAAGATAGCTATAAAAAGATATACCCTATTATATATAAATAGGGTTACTTATAGTTTTTTATTTTAAAATAAAAAGCCGGTATCTTTTTTATAAAAATTAAGCTATATTATTTATATTACTATTTTAGTTACCTATTAATAAATTAATTAGCCTAGCTTTTATAAAACTTAAGCTATAATTCCAATATATCTATATTAATTATAATAAATAAGTTTTATTATTATTATTAACTTTATAATTTAGTATTTAAAAGGTTTAAATTTACGCT
This sequence comes from Diaporthe ilicicola, assembly GCA_023242295.1. NCBI lineage: Eukaryota > Fungi > Ascomycota > Sordariomycetes > Diaporthales > Diaporthaceae > Diaporthe > Diaporthe ilicicola. Next base: position 519,542 of record JALPVH010000003.1, on the reverse strand, counting down.
AAAGAATAATTATAACTTTAATTATAAGTTAATTATAAACGTAATATATTTAAACTTAAAGCTTATTTTATATATAATTAATATAGCAATCTTTTTTTAAATAATTAAATTTCTTATCTCCCTCTTTATAAGGGATATATAGGAAGCTTTATATTAGATATAGGTTAATATATATATCGGTCCTTTAAAATAAATTTCTTATAATACCGAAATAAATTTTATATTAACCGAATTTTATAATAAAGTAAGATTAATAGAAATAAGCTATAAATAGATTTCTATAAAAGCTTATTAATTAATTAAAAAGATTAAAAGGTATTATAAACCTTTTTACTATATATATAAAATTCTTTTCGCTAAGTTATTAAATTATTATAGCTTTAAAATAATTTTATAAATAATAGTTAAAGCTATAAATAATACCTTTAACTTTAATAGCCTTATTCCGATATTATTAATATTTAATGCTTACCTATAAATATTAATAAACTTGCTATTTATACTATTTATATAGAAATAAGCGAAAGCTATAAGGAAGGTAATAAAAACCTTTTAAAAACTCTTTATAAAATATTAAGTTAATAAAGCAATTTATATAAAGAATAACCTTAATATAATTAACGTGTTAACCTTTCTGCTTTAAAGTAAAGTCCGAATATAGCGTAAAAAAAGCGGCTAATAAAGCTTATTTAAGTTAATTGCTATTAATAGCTATAACCTTACTTTAAACCTTTTAAATAGCTCTATAAAGTTTAAATTAACCTATATATGCCTATACCTATATAATAAAAATATATAGCTAGTACCTTTAAAAAAGCCTACCGTTAAAAGCGATAAGGTTACCTATAATAAGGCTAATATCGATAAAAGTAATAATAGCCTTATAAAAGATATAATTATTATAATAATGCTAAAACCTCTCTTTAATTAAAAAACTATTATTATAATTAATTACTAATAATTATTATAAAAACGGAAACGGCTTAAAAAGCAACCTTTTATTATTAAAGCCCTAATAACCTAAAAAGAAAAGGATAATTATACTTTATCTTTTAAGCTTTAGTATAAAGGCGTAATTAAAACTAATAGCAGCTTATTTAAAAATTCGGATAATTAAAAGATTAATAATTTAATTGCTTATAATATCTTTTAATTTAAGCGCTTTAATTATAACCTTTATAGCAAAACCTAACTATTTAAGGCCTAAATAGTTTATAAAATTAAAAATAAAGCTAAATAGTTATATAAGAAATTAAAACTTATAATTTAGGGCTATAATAATAATAAGAAGAAATCTATTTTAATCTAATTACTAATAATCTAATAAATTAGCTAATAATTAATTATCGCTATTATAGCTTTTTTCCTTATAAAAGAAAAAACCCTTAAGCTATATAATATTATATAAGCCTACCTTTAATTAAAAAGTAAGTTATTATAAATAATTTTAGCTTAGCTATTAAAGAAATTAAAGGTAAAATACCTTAAGAGGATAATTATATAATTAATTAAATTACTTTATAGCATTATTAAAGTAGGCGTATATTAATAAATAATATATTATAAGTACTATTATAAGAAATTAAAAATAATAACCTTTAGCTATAACCTATACCTTTTAATTATAAGTAATAGAAAAGATTTATTTAAGTTAATCGAAATATAAACTAATAATACCCTTATTATTATAAGCCTATTATTCTTAGCTATTAAAAAAGAAAAGATTTAAAAGACGGAAATTAAGTATAAGTTAAAAACTATACTTTTCTCTATATAGCTATTAAACTTTAATAGCTATAAGTTAATAATAGCCTTTAATAACGCTATTAAGATAAAGTAAAAGGGCTAAAGTATTAAGCTTAAGCCGATTAATATAAATTCTAATAACTACCCTTAGTAATACCTTTATTAATAAGCCTATAAAGCTTATATTACGTTAATTTACTAGCTAAAAGCCGCTTTTAATCTCTTTATTATAATATAAGCTTAAAAACTAGATTATAATAATTATAGTAAATTTAATAAATAGCTAGAATAGTAAAGGGCTAACTTAAAATAAAGGCTATAATATATCTTAATTAACTTAGTAATAATAACTTTAATAATCTTTATAAATAGGTTTTTTATTAATAACCGAAACCTTAGCTTATAAATCGGTTATATAATAATTATTATTAATAAGAAAAAAAATGCTAACCTTTTATAATATAAGATATATAGCAATATATTTTATTAATCCTTTATAAAATGCTAATAAGTTATTAAAAGCGTATTAGTATTAAAGATTTATAGTATAGCCGGCGGCTTTAATATTAGTATAATACTTTTATTAACGATATAGCTAATTATTAATTAATTAAACCTTTCCCCGATTTCCCTTATTATCTATATAGATTTCTACTTATTATATAAATACCTTATTAAACTTAGTATAATAAAAGAAAAACGGCTAATAATTAATATTATAGCTTTATATTAAATATATAAACGATAAAAAATCTATAAAATTAAATAGATTAATAGTAATAATAACCCTATAAACGCTATAATAAAGGCTTTACTAAATAAGGCGCTAAAACGCTTAATTAATATAAATAAGTTAACGGTTTAAATAAAGGGCTATATTAAGCGTAATAAATTAAGTAAATAATTAATAAATAAGGTTATATAATTTATTATATTAATTTAAAGAAAAGGGTATTTTTAGGCTATTTAGTAATAGCTCGATTATAGCTAAATTAGAAAACTATTAGTATAGAAATAGTAGTAATTAGCTATAGTAGGTATAGCTAATTAGTTAGCCGTAATCTATCGGCCCGATAAATAATCCAGCTAAAATATTCCCTATAAATTAGCTTATAGCTATTACCTTTCTAGCGATAGCTTTAACTTAATAATAATTATAAATCTAATTAATTAAGTTATTTCTACCTATTATTTTCTTTTATATATATACACCCCAGCCTAACTAATAGGTAAAGAATTAGCCTTTACTATAAACATTACCTTAATATTGCTAAAGGATAGCTAATAATAAAGCTTATACTTAAATAAAGCGTTAAAAGATACCTTAAAAGAGTTAATAGCTAAATTAAAGGCAAAAAACTAATAAGCCCCGGTATTAATATAAATACTATTAAGGGCGTAAAAATTATTAAATTATCGGTAAAAATTAATTTAAAAATCGAAATAAGTTTTAATTTTTAATCTTAAATATATCTATATTTATTTATATAAATGTTATTAGAAATATTATTAGATATTTATAATAATATTAGCTATAATTAAATAATATTAGCTATAATTAAATAATAGTAAATAGATAATAAATTTAATAATATTATTTTTATTTATCTATTTAAAGGTAAATATCGCCCTTATAACTTTATAAATTAAATTTTAAGATTTATAAGTTATATAAATATATACTTATATATTTAAAATTCCCCGGTATATATATTAAGTAAGCTATATTAGCTATTATAGTATTTATATATAAGATTTCTATTATTAATAACTTTAACGCTAATATATTATTTAAAATAAACGTTATAAGCCTTAAAGGATTTAATATTACTTTTTTAAAAGAATATATCGATATTGCCTTATATAACGTTTATATTTCTATAAAAGTTAAATATTATTCTAACCTAATAAAAGCGAGAGTTATAACGGTATAATATATAATTATACCTCCGAAAATATTAATTTACCTATTAATTAATTATTAATTATATTTAAATAACGTTTAAAATCTACTATTTATATTAATATCTAGCCGCTTTAATATATATATACTTTTTATAAATATTTACCTTAGCTATATTATTATTTAAAATAACTTATTAAAACTTATAACTATTATAAATAGTATATTTATCGGTTATATTTACTTTATTAACTTCGATTATTAAATTAACGCTATTATTAAAGATAATATTATATTAGCCGTATTCCGAAAACTATTTATATTAGAATATATAGCCTTAATACCTCCGATAAATTTTATATTATATATATTTACCGGAATAAATATTTATATTAATCTCTTTAAAATAAAATAATAGTTATTATTTAACTTTCTTAATAAATATACCAATATTTTTTAAAATAAAGATTTTATAAATATACTATAAGATAAATAGCTTAAGGTTTAATTAAGATATAATTAGTAAGATATAATCCCTAAGAAATATAAAGTTTACTTAATAGGCTTTTAAAAAACTAAAATTATTAATAAAATATTAGATAAGCTTTAGGCCGCCGATAAACTTTATTATATTAAATAATTAATATTATTTTTATTTTTAATCTTTATAATTTAGTATATTATACTAAACGGCTTTTATAAGAGCTATATAGTTATTAATATTTAAAGGCTTAATTAAATAATAATCCTTAATATATACCCGATAAAAAATTAAAATTAAATTCTCTTTAAAATTATAAATACTAAATATATTATAATGCTTAATATAACAGCCTTTTTTTACTAATAATATTTATATTTAGAATTATAATAGATATTTATAATTATAATAGCTTATAATTAATTTATATTTAATTACGTAATTATAAGATATTATAGCAGCCTAATATATATATAACGATAAATAAATTAACTACTTTATAGCTTACCTAACAAATTATACTATAATAACTTAATTATTCTAACCGATAAAACGCTATAAAACTATATTAATAATATTTATTTAATCTTTATATAACTATATAGCGCTAATATTTCTATAGACGTTAAGAAATTATTTCTTATAGCCCTTATAGCTATTATATTAAGCTGCTATATTAATTTATTTAGCTTTTCTATAATAAATAAATGTTTTAAAGCTATAAAAGCTTTATTATTCCTAGCTTTTTTAAAAGATTTTAAATACTTTATTAGTCTTACCGGCTATATAAGATATAATATCCTATAATTTACTATAAAAATTAAGCTACTTAAAGCTTAAAAAATTAATTTGCTATAATTTAATTTTATAATAAAACTAAAAGGTAAGATTACTTATTAAGAATAAATAAGCTATATTATATTTATTATTCTAAGTAAGGCTAAAAAGGTTACTTTCGATATAGTTAAAGCTAACCTTATAAAGTATATATTTATTATATACTTTAACTTAAAAAGATATTTATTTATTAACTTTAATATTTCTATATTTAGCATTAAAGTATAAGTTTATTATATTATTAAAATAACTCTACTTAAGCTTTTTAATAATAGTTATATAATAACCTACCCGCTATAAATATTAATATAAATAATTATATACCTTAGCTATACCTTATTATAGGCTAAATATTAATATTAGACTATTAAAATAGAAATCTTAAGCTATATTTAGGTTTTTAAAAAAACTAGATATTAAATTATTATTACTAAATATTATTTAATAATTTATATAGATTATTTAGCTATCCTTACCTTATTTAAATAATTAAATATTATTAACTTAATAGCTATATTAATAGATAATAAATATTTAATCCGCGCCTTAAAATATATTAATATATTTAAAATTAACTTATTATATAAGTTAGGCTATAAAAATATTATTCCCGATACCTTATCTTAAATACCTTTACTTAAAAAAACGCTAATATAAAACCTAGGCAGGCTTAACGTTTTATTAAATAACTATAATAAATATTAAATCTATTTTAATAAAGCTTATATTATTATTATAAGCTTTAAATAATTAAGTTTTAAATAATCTAATTTATAAAATAAATCTATCTTTATCGATATTACTTTAAATTTCCAATTATAACTTTAAAATAGCTATTATATAAACTTATAATAATTCCGAGTCCTTAATATAATCCGCTATAATAACGCTTTTAGCTATAATAAAGCTATCCTTTTATTTAATATTTATTTTAAACTAATTTAAAAAATATTTAATAATAATTATATATTATAACTTTATATCCTACGTTTATATATTATAAAAATTCTTAAACTAATATATAAAGGTAATTATTATAGCTATACCCGATTTAATAAATTTTTTAAGCTATACTATATTACTTATCTATATTTTAAACTATAGAAATTTATTTAATATTACCCGGAATACTATATATATAAGATTTATTATTATTATATCTATAGTAATCTATAACTTATATTTAAACCTTTTTATCTATACTATTAAATTATAATAGATTTTATATTTAGCCTTTTAATATTAATAAATAACTATAATTTAATTCTTATTATTATTTATAAGTTTTTAAAAAATCTTCTGCTTATACCTAATAAAATAATTTAAATAATATTTAAATAGGCAATACCGTTATTTTAAATACTTTTATATAATAATTAGGGCTTCCTTAAGATTATCCTTTTTAATTAAAATCTAAAATTTTTTATTATAATATAGATTAATATTTAAAAGAAAGCTAAAATTAAGCTATTATATATAATAGTATATTATTCTATAATTAACGATTAATTAAAATATATTATATAAATAATTAAATTAGCCTTTTAATATTTTATTTACAGCTTAAATAACCCTTATTAATAGGTTAATACCTTATTATAAATTTAATTTAAATACTATAATAATAAATTATAAGCTATTAAAAGCTTTTTAAATAAGATTATTAAAGGATTTAAACTTAATAATATATTCGATATTATTATAAAATATATATTATAAATTATTTTAAACTTATTATATAATAGAATTTAAATATATAATACGCTTATATTTATTATAATAACTATAAAAGCTTACTTTAATTAATAATACCTAATATAGTTTTTTAATATTAGCTAATAAATATTATTATACCTTTATAAAGGTTATAATATATTATAAAATATTAGTTATAAATATAATCCTTAATATATAAATTTCTTTAAAATTTTTAAATAAATTAATTATATAGCTTATTATTTTAAATTCCTAATATTATAAAAATTAAGGTATAATATTATATTAGTTAATTATTTTAAATTATATTTTATAAATCTATTTAAAAGATTTATTTTATCTATTAATTTTATTTATATTAATAATTATAATAAAATAATTATCGACTTTTATAAAATAGTATTTAAGATATTAAAATATCTAGTTAACTATATTAGCTTAAAACTAGAATTTTAAGAATATAAATTATTACCTTAATTAAGTAAAAATATATAAAAGCTTATTAATAACTTTAACCGCTAATAAGTATTAATTAAAAAACTTATTAATTAAAATAAATATTATATAGCCCTTATTAAATATTTATTTCTTAGAATAATTATTAAGCCATATTTATAATAGCCTTATATAATTAAATAATATTTATATTAGTTTAATAACTATTAAAACCCTTATAATATTAAGATTATATAGGAAAATAATAGTTATTAGATATTAATATATTTATTATTATAATATTATTTATTAGAATAATAGTTATTAAGTAATTTTAAATAAAAGATAACGGTTATTTAATATAATAAAAGTTATTAATTATAAGGGAATAAATATTAGAAAGGAAGAATAATAATATTTAATAAAACGATAATTAATTAACTATAAGGGCGCAGTTATTTTTAGGGGGGAGAGATTATTAGGAAGGAGCTATATATAGCCCCCTATCGGTATATTATTAGTAAGTCCGAAGTTACTCGGCATTTTGGTATAATCTTAGAATAGATAATAACAGAAGAATAAACCCACTATACCTATAAGCTTGATAACTACCGCGGTGCGCTACACTATACCGCTATGGTAGAGAGATCTCCCATCGCCGTCGGTTAGCAGCTGATCGATCCCCGAGGATCGCCTGGAGCTTCTTTAGAAGCAACCAGCAAAGACCTCGTATTACGTCGTCCAAGGCGACTGAGCCTCACAGCACAAGAGGTCTAGAGTCGCCTCTGGAAATCTTCTTTCTTGTTTGCTCCCCTCTTCCTATGTTCCTGCGCTGAATGTCCGAAATGCTCGCCGTGGCCATACAGCCACACATCCATACATCCATTCATATGCAAGATTGAGATAGATAGATAGACAGGTGGTCGTTGTCAGGCATCAAGGCGGTTCGTCAACGGTACGCTGACACATGCATCTGGGCTGCTTGTTCCTGGGAACTGAGGGATCCAGGTCTGCTGCTGCGCCCTGGAAGACGACGTCAACAACAACAGGCCTCCGTCCTCCTTGTAGGTCGGCCTACTCAGGAACTGGCCTACTTAGGAACTGGCCTCCTGGCTCAGACATTGATCGCTGGGTGGGTGGGTGGGTGGGTGGATGGCAGTCGGCCAGGGAAAAGCAGCCATGGGAAAAGCTGGAAGAAAGGGGGGCGGGCGTTCGAAAGCTCCAGGCACGCCAGGGTTCATCCGTCTCCTCCCAACCACGCCTCTGTGATCCTTGCGCCTGGAGCCTAGCGAGGTGGGCTCGAAGTGGGCTGTTCCAATTAAAGCCTGCCACCCCTGCATCAACGGCCTCAGCGGTGCCACCCAAGTACCCAGGTACCCATGTACCCATGTACCTTGGCTGTCTTGTCTGGCTGCTCGCAGGGTCGGAGGGTCTCTCACTCATGCCAATTCTCTGGACGGATGATGGGTATCTACCAATTCAATTGACCTTGCCGTGCCTGTCTCCTGAAGTCCCACGATTTCTCTTTCGATGACTTTCCACCACGACAACCACCACCACGCGTTCGTTTCTTTTTGTTGGTGTACCACCTGGTAGGCGTTTCCCGTCCGTCTCTCCAGCGTCGTTGGGGCCAGTGCAGTCAATAGTCATCTGGAAGGAGACGATCGACGATCGCATTGACTGGGCTTGACTTCTGCTGCGGTGGTGCCCACGGGTCACCTCATCGCCAAGCAACTCCTCCGGCCTGTCTGCTTGTTCGTGTCTCCCCAAGAAGACCCCGAGGTTCCAGGTCAGACGGACACACAGAAAAGACAAGACGCTCGTTCCCCCACCTACTTCACTCACTCATCTACCTCTGCCCTCGCGCTCGTTGTTTGAAGGGTTTCCAATTGTTTCGGTCTTGTGGACCAACGGGTTTCTACGGCCTCCCAACCTCATTGAGTGACGGGTGCAAGCAGCTTTGGAGAAACCCCGACTAGGCCTGCCCAAAAGTCCTTCGCTGCTGTCGCCCAGGGTCCATAGCAGGAAACCGTCAAAAGAGGCCCAACGCCACGACGACACCGGTATTCGACTGGATTGACCACTTCACGATCTCTCTACGTGTCGTTCGATCGCTGGCAGTATTTCTGCGTGCAGATTCAAAAAATTCGGCCCACACGACGGATTGTTTGCCATTTCTGACAACATAGCATCCTTCTGGTCCCCCGCGTCTCCACCAATTTCAGGGGTCGTGTACATTGTTCGTGCGCCGCCGCTCATAGATCGAGCTTGACAGCGCAGAACCGATTGCACAACCCATTCAAGCCTGGTCATACACCGTCGCCTCTGATTGACGAAGGGCAATAGTCATCGCGCTCCTTTCGACCTTTTTTCATCTTGGAAGGGCGACCTCTTCGACGCCCTGATCCTGTGCCACAATTGGAGGTCGACGCCACAGCCGACACGGCGCCCCTGACGCGCATTCCTCGACAAGAGAACACCATCCCCGACGTCATACCCCTCGCGCATCACTTCCGAGCCGAACGCGATCCTTTCATACCCTTCTTGGAGACTCAACCGTATCAGGTTCAATGACTTGAGCAGTTCACCATGTCGACTCCAACAAGACCGAGTTTCATCGACATACGCTCCGAGTCGCAAGCGTCTGTCCAGCGTCCACTAAGGTCCCCTCGCCTACATGTTGCCGGGGAGCATCCGCCGGAGCTCTCGCCTCTCGATGCGTTCGCTTTGCAAAGCCGGCTGCTGGCCAAGCAGCTGGAGGAAAGTGCCAAAGCTGGTAGGAGAATGAGCCGTCTGCCTCCCTTGACGACAGAGAGCCCTCTTATCGTACAAGGGAGATCCGAGTATTTCCGGTCAATGTCGGCCGAGTCTGGTTCTGACACTGGTGGTGATGGACCTCAACAACACTCCGTTGGACCTGGGATGAGGGCAGAATTGGCCGAGTCGCCCGAGCGACCACAGTCAATGCACCCACGAATGAGCCAAATCCCACCGACGCCGGATACCTCGATTCCCATACCAACACCGAACTCCTTTGAGCAGCTACGAGGTCGGCCACTAGGTAGCCATGATGACAAGAGCAGCTACTTTGGAGCCAGGAGAGAAAACTCACCTTCGTCCTTTGACAGCGCCAGCATCGATGCTAGGGCAGCCGAAGAAGTGGAATCCTCGCAGCCGGAGCTGATGGCCGAGCCATCAGCGACACCGAGCCAAGCCTTGTCGTCACCTCGCAAACTAGAACATAGGACTTCGCGGGAGTCTCTCGCTCCCCCAAGGACTACATTTCCAGCCAGAACTTCCAGTATCAAGTCACAGACGACAGAGGATGGTGCTGACGATGACGTTCTCGGGTCTTCTTTCCACTCTAACCGATCTCGCAAGCTCTCTTCGAGCAGTGCCGGTGTATTCTCCCCCAACCACCAACCGCGATCTCCTTCGATAAGTTCCAACATATCTGAACTACCACGCCCAGCGTTCAACTTCTCGCGGCCGATGAGCCGAGCAGGAACTCCTGGGCTGGAGACACCGTCACGTCTCGACCCGCCTGCGCGGCAACCTTCCTCCGACAGTCACTCATCTTTTTTCTTGGCGGACGACGCGACCAATACCCCGATTAGCATGAACAGCGAGGGGTTCCCAGATACGGCCGAGGACGGGAAGCCAGGGTCGTCGACTTACCTCTACTCGAAGTTCGATCTCCCCCGAGGAAAGACGATGCAACGGTCGAATTCTAAGGATCGAGTACCGGCCTCGGGGACTTTCCACTGGGAGCAGCCCAATGCTGCTCCCAACGACGAACGGACGATCCCTTGCGGTGGTCAGGCGCCACCTTCCCCCCCGACAAGGCCGTCCAGCTCAGCAAGTCGGGAGTTGCGGAGGCCCTCAGGTGAGACGAGCTTGGACGTACCACGTCCCACAACTCAGCCGTCGCCAAGTGAGAATCGACCGTCTACTAGCGGCGAGCGTGCTTCTGAGGACGTACAAAGGGGGCGCAGCGAAAAGCGACTTGGGACCGCAACGACCAGCGACGCAAGCACCATCAAGGCTCGCTCTCAGCACTCGCTCGCAACCACGATGGCAGATACCCCAGCGGAAGAGCATGTGAGCAAGGCCATTGCTCTGCATGAAGAAGGCAAGGTGAATGAATCGACCTACCACCTCCGCTATGCTGCAAAGCAAGGCGACCCTGTGGGGATGCTACTCTTCGCATTGGCGTGCCGGCATGGCTGGGGTATGCGACCCAACCAGGCAGAGGCTGTGATGTGGCTCCGCAAGGCTGCTGAGTGCGCGGGTGTTGAGATTGCAGAAGACGAGAGCCATGTGAAAGAAGGTCAGCACGTGGACGTAGCGGGGCGCAAGACGCGTAAAGCGCAGTTGGCCCTCAGCATTTACGAGCTTGGCGTAAGCCACATGAACGGATGGGGCATTGAGCAGGATAAAGCTCTTGCCTTGCGTTGCTTCGAAATTGCCGGAAGTGAGTCTCCTCAGACCCCTTACCTCTGTAACGCCACTGACTCACGTTGAACAGGCTGGGGCGATGTTGATGCTCTTGCTGAGGCAGGCTTTTGCTATGCCAAAGGTGTCGGTTGCAAGAAAAACCTCAAGAAGGCGGCGAAGTTCTACCGCGCGGCTGAGGCCAAGGGTATGAGCATGGTCGGTAACAGCTGGTAAGTTCCCGCCGAGATATTGTTGCCGCCAGACCTGAGACTAAGCATGGAGTTGCAGGATCCACAAGCCCAAGTACGACGAGGATGAGGACGAGGACAACGAGGATGCGAGGAGCACCAAGTCGCGGTCCAAATCCAAGTCACGGTTCTTTGGCAAAGTCCGGTCCCACACCACCGCCGGCGCACCATAATCCCTTGGCTGCTCCGGACTCGCGAGAAGCAAACTTTCACGATGATGATGACCATATTTCCTTTCTAGCCCTCATATAGGAGTTGTTCTTCTACTTTCACCCTGGGAAGGGGCATTGGCAGATTTGCTTACGAGCATTAACGACTTCCTTGCTATTCCTGGCATTTGCGTTCGACGGGATTACCTGGTGGCACAACAAACCCAATTTAAGATACCGCAAGGCATAGCGGGGCCTGCCTTATTTTTCTCTTCCAACTGTTTCTTTCGTTTGTTGCTTTACCTGTTGCTTTTCTGGTATTCCCCGTTCTTGGAGGGAGAGGAACAGGCCCACAGGCTTTACTTTTATTACCCTCGCAGGCCTTTTTTGGACGAAAGTCTCGAGAGACATCGGAAACGTAAGATATTGTACAAAGATGTTGGGGGTGTTTGAGAGGTACTGGAGAGAGAAGTTAGGCTGGTGTGGGGGGGAAAAGACTGACCTAAGGGTGTATACCGCTGTATATATGCATAACCTTTTGATATATTGCCCGTCGACAGCGGTCGAAGACGGTCGGGGCGGGGGAGGAGAGCTTCTCAGCTTTGAGAGCGATTTAATTTTGGTCTGCGACTGAGCTGGTCCAATTCATAAATTTCTCCTTCGCCCTCAACATGAATCGGTGAACAAATTGTCGAGACTGAGAACTTGGAGTCTCACCATGATTGTAGGCCGGGGGAACAGAGTCGTGCATGAGATATGATGGCTACACTTTCTGGTTTTCTACCTAGGTATCGTGACCCGCATGGAGGCTGCCGGCAATGAACATTCCTCCTGGTGGAAAGCACAGCACGGCACGGCACTGACGGCTGCAGACCTGGGATCGATAGTCTACCTCTCCATATTCGCCCTTCGCTTTACGCTGCCCCTGAATCTGGAATAACCATTAGGTCGGAATATGACTGAGCTAAGTAAGGTGTAGGCGACTCTAAAGTGAGCTCTACTGAGTCTGGCTGGGCTCGTTTAAACCTGCCCCGTAGGCATTATAGCAAGCATGCCCAGCTTTGGGATTGTGCCGGCAGCCTGGATTCTGGGCCAGGTTAGAGGGCCAATGACAACACTAGACTTGTCCTATGACTAGTTATATGGCTCCTAGACGGATAGAGGCACTCTGAGTCCTGGATTCTAGTTGCAAGGTGGTCTATCTATGGAACTGAGATTACCCACAGCTACTCTTCCCCTCAAAATTGGGGGGCTCTTCCAGAGATAGATACGCATACTTCCCGTCATGAGATATGAGTAACAACCTCTGAGCACAATGTTCTCGGGGCAGGAGAAGGCTGGAATATGAAAGAGGAGGAACAAAAGAAGCAGCTGCAGAGCAAAAGGCAGGTTCGATAAGATACTAAGCTGTGTCCATCAATACCCTTTCTCATAGGTAGTTTTTGGTAGCTCCTGCATTTGCAGGAGGAGCTTCTCCTCCTAGATGTAACAGCAACAGGAAGCCTCAAGGCCACCCGGGCGAACCACGGCAGATGTGAGGAAGGAATCAACCCATGGCTTTCGGTTTGTTTTGACCTTGATCAACGTGTTTCGATCGGTTCGATTCCTCCTTTCAATTCCTTTCCCTTTCTCATCTGCCATCTGCCACAATGGGCTCAACACCAAAGCCGAACATCACGACATTTTCGCTCCATTCACTCGCCGCTTGGCCATTCGTGTTCACGCTCAGTCTTTTGGCCCACGTGCTCTATTCTTCTGTTCACCGCGGCGCCCAGCCACACCGCCGTCAACAATTTTCCGTGCCCTGCTTCTCACAAGCTTCCCGTCCACTCGTCATCTTCGGAACGGGGGGTGACAGAATAGCTCACCGTCAGAGCCACGCCAGATCAGACCACTTGGTATGCTTGCGCCATCGCTTGATCGTGCTGATGGGTCTAGGTAACCGGAGACACCATGGAGACACGGCTTCGAGGGTCCTGCACCTGAGGGGCGTTTCCAAGCAGACTCCGGCATCCGTCACCGCCCTGTTGAAGGTTCTCAAATTCATGTTGCGTTTTTCTCTCCTCTCCTCCACACCGTTTCCTTTCAATCTTCGTGCTTCACGGGTTTTTCAAACCCTGGTGGCACAGATACCAGAGCCCTGCTGTTTGTCCTGCAGTCTCCGGTGCACCACCGCGGGTCTGCTCCTCTCAAGCTCAGGTCTCCTCGGCGTCCAGTCTGCCAACCTTTCGCCGTATCCACTGCCATCTCAGTTTTCCTTCGTCTAAGCATAACCTGCTCGGTCACACTCTTTGGGATCTGGTCCCGACGGAAGTCCAGGCGACGCGCCCGAGTTCATCATTGATGGCTCCGAGTGTTTCAATATCAAGGCCAGTTCCCCCAGCGTGATTCAATGAGTGTGTACAAAACCGAGCGAGTGTGAGGAAAAAACATCGTTATGATTTGGGGACTGGTTATCGGCGGCCGAAAGGCTGACCGATGGTACTACTAGCACCAACGGGACAGCCGGCTGATGGTTGTCACGCCTACAACCGTTCGTGCCTCAGTCTTGAGCATCGGAGTGCAGTAGGGTACCCAAGTAAGTATCCCCGGCTCCCTTTGCTCTCATCATTGGCACTTCCCCTGGGCGACGCAGCTGACACGGTAACAGAACCATCGACGGCAAAACATGCACAGTCGAAGGCAACACTCTATCCCGGTCTATCACCTCGACTGCCTTGCATCGGCCAATGTTCCACAACACTTGAATGCGACGGCCCCATCAGCTTGCTCAACACTTCAGCAACAAGCACACGTCTCTCTCAACGCTTCACTCTTGTCACCTCATTCGACGGACAATAATTTGAACAAGATGTGCAAAAGTCGCCGTTTGGCACCAAAAGGACGTCTTCGACATGGACCAGGGCCTCTGTGAGTTTCCCACAACTGCCCCATGACTAGCCGAACCGTTCCAAGACTGACCGGCGTCATGAATTCAGACCAGGGTGTTGAAAGCATCGCTACGACTTCGCAGGATGTGTCTGGATGTCGCTTGGGTTGGGAATCCGGGGGATGTCACGGATGTGACACATTTGTGAATTTGCGTCTCCATGAGACACTCATTGTGACGTAGCAGCTTGGGTCGAGAAGGTCGCTGGGGCCACAGGCCGTGTTGACAACCGCGAATTTCTCCCTGATACAAATGCGGATACAAGCGCTGACGATCTTGGAGAAAGAAATTTCTGGTTTTCGCTACTTCAAAGCTGGAGAGAAATGGAGTCAGCATTTGTGGTTAGCATTCAAGTGTTGAGGAACATGTACGCGTCGGAAGAGAAGGCGGCGCAGAACAAAGAATTGACAGAGCGACTACCGCTCTTCTCGACCTCGCCTATCAACCGAATGCTTTTTGCCCGTGATATCACAGTAGATGTTGTCGGAACTCCTTGGGTGACCTCCCGCGCATCAATGTGATTGCAGCAAGTCAAAGGCCTCGTGAGCCACAGGATTCTGCTCCCGCCTCTTGACAGCCACCAGCCTTCGCGCTTCGGCCTCGTTTCCATGACTTGATAGACATGACGCCGTTCAGATGCGGCGTCGTGCTGGGGCTGCTGAGTGGCGACTCGGCTGAGGTTTCTCACCATCGCTGGTGAGAAAGGCGCATGTGTCAGAATGTCATGATTCGGGATGGAGAGCAATGTCACCGAAGCGACCACTGTAAAAGTTTTTAGCTGTGGAAATGCCAGTTTCAGAGCTGATGGCGAGCAAAATGGCTATTATATGGATCGGCTAAGTGTCCCGTGAGTTAAATCCTTCTAAATAATTTGTGGGGTCGAAAAAAGGCGCCGTTCTTGAACTATTTTACTTAACTCAAGACCGGTGCTTTTGCAGACGCTCAGAAATGGGCACGTGCTCCCTGCGAAGACCACAGGCCCCAAAGCCACTGTTGGGATGATCTCTTAGTTTTTGTACTGGTGAGTCTTGTCAGCCACCTAGTGGGTGAGTTACTGAGGCGGGCACAAATAGAGAATCACACATTTTGATCCGTAAAAGGTTAGGATGTAAGGGAGAAATTTGTGTAAATGAGGCTCTGGAGCCAAAGACTCAGTCCATATTTACCGAGGCTATCAGGACTAATAAACTAATGGTAGACTTTAATGTTGAAAGCGGAACGACTAGCTTAAATGTGGTCGTATATCATTGGTGCTATTTACAGCATAACGTCCCCTCACCCGATTCCGACCACCCCCTAATTCCAACCACCCGCTTTTTAGTGCAGGCACACTATAGAACACCCACTTTTCAATACCTTTATATTAAGTTTAAATAAATTGCTGAAGATATATTATCTTACATATATATATAATAATAGTTATATTTTAATATAAAAATACTTATTAAAACGTTTTTTAAATATATTATTTTTAAAATAAGTTTTAAAATTAAACCTTTAAAAATATTAAGAATTATTAGGGAGATATTAATATTTTATAACAATAGTAATATTCACTTTTTAAATAAGATTTAAAATAATATCTTTTAAAAAATATTATATTTTTATATAATAAATATATAATAATTAAAAAGTTATTTTCTTTTCGATATAACTATTTTTTATATAAAGAAATAAATAGTTTTACATTTCTCTATATAAGTTTTATATAAGGAAGTTTTAATGCTTAATTATATTAATAAATAGAGCTATTGTTAGTTAGGCTTAGGGCCTAGGGGTGTGTATACGTAAAAGCAGAAAATAGTAAGTAGAAATAATTTAATTAACTTAATAATTATTAGGTTAAAGCTATTGCTAAAAGGGCAATAGCTATAGGCTAGTCTAAAGAAAGCGTTTCGGCCGGACTATTTATTAGGCTAAAAGGCTGCAGCTAACTAATTAGCTATAGCTATTATAGCTAACTACTGCTATTTCTATATTAGCAATCTTTTAATTTAGCTGCTATTGTATTATTACTAAATATTTTAAAAACGTCCTTTCCTTTAAATCGATAAAATAAATTATATACCTGTAATAATTAATTATCCCCTTAAATCGTTATAATCGATATAGCCCTTTACTTAAATTGTTAACTTATTAATATTAATTAAATATTCTAGTATCTTATTTAATAATGCCTTTATTATAATATCGGCGGGGTTATCGTTTTTATTAATTTATTATACCTTATATATCTCCTATCTCTTATATACTTGGTATAAGGCTATAATATCGATTATTAGCCGCTTCTTTTTCGTTATACCTAATTTAATAAAATATTTATATAGTAAGTAGAAATTAGTATAGATTATAAGAGGGATTATAAAAAGGTTAAGTTAATCGGTAATTAACCCTATTATCGATAAGAGTATTATCCCGATATTAAAGCCGCCGGCTATTTTATAAATCTTAAAAGCTAATACGCTTTTTATAATCTGCTTATACTTTATAAAGAATTAGTAAAGTATATTACTATATATTTTATATTATAAGAGGTTAATGTTTTTTTTCTTGTTAATAAGAGCTATTATATAGCCGATTTATAAGCTAAGGTTTTAATTATTAATAAAAAACTTATTTATAAAGACTATTAAGGTTGCTGTTATTAAATTAATTAGTATATATTATAGCCTTTGGTTAAGGTTAGCTATCTGCTATTTTAGCTATTTATTAAATTTATTATAATTATTATAATTTAGTTTTTAAGCTTATATAGCTATAGAAAGGTTAAATATAGCTTTTAGCTAGCAGATTAAGGCAATATAAGCCCTATAGGCTTATTAGTAAAGGTATTATTAAAGGTAATTATCGGCGTTTATATTAATTAATTTAAGCTTAGTACTTTAGCCCTTTTACTTTATCTCGATAGCGCCGTCGGAGGCTATTATTAACTTATAGCTATTAAAGTTAAGTAATTATATAGGGGAAAGTATAGTTTTCGGTTTATATTTAATTTCCGCCTTTTAAATTTTCTTTTCTTTAATAGTTAAAAATGCCGGGCTTATAATAATAAGGGTATTATTAGTTTATATCTTAATTAGCTTAAATATCTCTTTCCCGTTACTTATAATTAAAAGGTATAAATTATAGCTAAAAATCTTTATTCCTAGCTTCTTATAATAGTATTTATAATATATAGCCTATTAATATATGTTAGCTTTAGTAATATTATAAAGCGGTTTAATTAATTATATAATTATCCCCTTTAAATATTTCGCCTTTAATTCTTATAGCAATTATATTAGAATTATTTATAATAACTTACTTTTTAATTATAGGTAAGCTTAAGTAATATCGCATAGTTTAAGGGCTATCTATTTTATAAGAAGGGAGGCAGTAATTATAATAATTAATTACTAGCTAACCTATTAGATTATTAATAATTAGGTTAAAATAAACTTCTTCTTATTATTATTATAGCCCTAGATTATAAATCTTAATTTCTTATATAATCGCTTAGTTTTATTTTTAATCTTATAAATTATTTAAGCTTTAAATAGTTTAATTACTTTATAAAGGTTATAGCTAAAGCGTTTAAATTTAAAGATACTATAGGTAATTAGATTAGTAATCTCTTAATTATTTAATTCCTTAAATAGATTGCTATTAGCTATAATAACGCCTTTATAGCGTAGCTTAAGCAATAGTATATAATTATCCTTTTCCTTTTAAGTTAAAAGGGTTTTAAAAACTTAAGGTTGCTTTCTAAGTTATTCCTATTATTATAATAGCTGCTAGCGGCTAATAGTATTAGCACCTTTTTAATTTAAAAGGGGAGTATATAAGGTTGCTATAATAATTATATCTTTTATATAATTTATATTACCTTTATAAATATTAATTTAATTATTATCGGCCTTATTATTTTCGGTAACTAGTTATTCCGGGGGTAATAGCTATATACTTTTATTATATAGGTATAGCTATATATAGGTTAATTTAAATCTCGCCGGGCTATTAGAAAGGTTTAAAGTAAGGTTATAGCTATTAATAGCGATTAGCTTATATAAACCTTACTAACCGCCTTTTTTATATTATATTCGGATTTTATTTTAGAATAAAAGGGCTAGTATATTAGTTACGCTAGGGCTATTTCTTATATAGATTGCCTTATTAATTTAATATTTTGCTAAGATCTTTTAAAGGGCCTTTATTGCCTTTTTTATAACTTTCGCTTATTTTTAAATAGATAGTATAGGTAATAAGTTAATTAATATTTATAGGTAGGCGCCGAAGACTAATAATATTAGGATAAGGCTATCGGGGCTTAAAGTATTATTTATAGCTTTAACTATTATCTATAGGATTACTTTAGGGCTATAATAGCTTAATAGCTTAGCAGAAAGAATCTTATATACCCGGTAGAGAGATCTATAATATCTTTTAACCTTTCCGATTAACTAATAGGCTTTTATAAAGATTTATTTATAGCTTATTCCTATTAACCTTGCTTTATTATAGAACTCTATTAATATAAAATTTATTCCTATATTATAGGAAATTTATTTTAAAGGGCCGATATATATATTAATCTATATCTAGCGTAAAGCTTTCTATATATCCTTTATAAAAAGGGATATAAGGAAATAAGCTGCTTAAAAAAAAGTTATTAAATTAATTGTATATAAAACTAGCTTTAAATTTAAATAAATAATATTAATAATTAACTTATAGTTAAAATTATAATTATCCTTTAGTATAAATTTAAACCTTTTAGGTATTAAATTATAAAGTTAGCAATAGTAGTAGAATTTAATTATTATAGTTAATATAAGTATATCGGGATTATAGCCTAAATCTTTTAAAAGCCGGGTTAATTAATCTATTAATAGGTAGCTAAAGTAGCGGTATAGCTAGTATAATTTAGGCTTAATAAAGAAAAGGCCGGCTTTTTACTTTAAAAGAAAAAACTATAGGTAACCCTATTTGCAAATTATCGGATATATCTTCTTATAGCTAGAATTATTATATTATATTATCTTATTAATAGTATTTTGGAAAAATATACCTAGTTTATTTATATCTTATATATATAGAAAAAAAAATATTAGGGCCTTAATTATATAGAATATAATTAGCTTAATTAGTATTTTAATTATAATAATACCGATAGATATTAATTTAAAGCCTCTTTTAAACTTAATAAAGGCTTTACCTACTTATAAAAGGTTTATTATTATTATTAGGTTATCTTGCCGGAGGGTAAGATATTACTTATAGCTAGCTATAAAAAATTTAGCTGCTTTAGTATTAGGGATAATACTTTAAAATCGCAGATATAAATATTATCCCTTAACTATAAATTAATTAATAAGTATATTATTATTATAAATAGCTTCTTTTTTAGGGGTAATTAAATAAAGAAAAGCTTTATTTGCTAAAAAGGTATTTACTTTCTTATTATCGGAGTATATCTTTTTATTATCGCTATTAGAAATATTTACTTCCTTTATTTTATAGCCTTTATATTTTATAATATAGGCGGTAATATCTTAGTTTACTATAAAGTAATTATAGTGTTAGCATTATATAATAAATTAACTTTGTAATTATTATCTTTTTTTAGGGGTATACTTTATTAACTAGCAGCCCTTTTTATTATAAATAAAGCATTTCTTTTAGGCTAATAATTGCTAGTTTAAGCGTTATTAGCAATAGCTTTCTTAGAACGATTATCCTTAAAATAAGGTTTTAAAGTCTTTTTAATAATTATTATTATATTAATAATTAAGGTATATTACTTTTACCTTATTACCGGTTTCTTCTAAATCTTAAATAAAGATATTTTAAGCCTTTTAGGTAAAAAAGGTATTAAGGTAAGATTTAAGGTTTTAAAATAGCTTCTTATAAGGTTCCGCCGGTATAAATAAAGCTATTTTAAATTCCGCTATTTCTATATAGGTATAAATAACTTAATTATAGAAAACCTTATTACCTTTATAATTTAGGCTAAAGGCTTATTAGTAAAATTATAGCTTTTTAAAAAGAAGGTAAAAGATTTTATAAAAGCTTTTACCGATATTATCCCTATTATCTTAAAAAGTTTAAAAGGTTATCTATATCTAATTATTATAATACTGCTATTAATTAATATTAGTATTAAAATATATTTTAAGCTTATAATATACTATATTAAAGGTATTATTATAGCTAATATAATAAATAAAATAATTTATTATACGGCCCTTAAAGATCTTTAATAGTATTATATAAAATTAATTAAGCTTAATTTTACTATATTTATAATAAAAGAGAAAAATCCTTAACTTATTATTAAGAAGGTTATATACCTCTCCGCTTTACTTATAATTATTATTTTAACTTTTTATAAATCTTAAAATCTTCTTAGGGTTAAATCTTTTATTAGGATAAGGCTAAGAAGAAAGGTGCCGGTAAAGGTTATATAGCATTTCTGTTATTATTAGTGCCGGGTATAGTATTTCCCTTTAGTAGTATAAGGTGCTTACTATTTATAATTATTAATATTTATAAGTTTTTTAATAATTTTTTTTTTAGGGGCGAAATTTCTATAGGATAGTAGAACTATATAGAGGTTAGTTTACTTCTTTATATACTTCTCCTTCTGCTTATAAAGGAAAAGAAAAAGCTTAAAAAGAAGAAAAGGCTTAAGGGGGAGGAAAAGCTTAAAAAGGAGAAGAAGGCTAAGGAGAAGGAAAAGCCTAAAAGGGGTAAAGCTACTTTTAATATAATTCTTACCGCCTATAATAAGGTAATAAAAAACCGTTTTCCGGCTGCTAAAGTAGAAATACCTTTAGGTTAGTATTATAAGGAGGGCTAGATGCCGGTTAAGGTTAAGTTTTAATAAAGATAATAAGGTATTCCGGATTATATAGGGTTTAGCTGCTTTTTATATAGGGTGATATTTATTATTATTATTTAAAGAAATATAATTTTCTGTTAATTCTTATTATACTTTAAAGCTCGGTTTTTTTTTAATTAGGAATCTAATTAAGGGAAAGTAGGTTAATAAATTATTAACTAATCCTTTTATTATTAAGTTCTATATAAACTTTTTCTTTTTAGAGTATCGCTTTTAATTCCTAAGTTTATTATTAATCGGCGGCGTTAAATATCTTAATAATCTAATTATTAAATTCCTTTTTAAAGTAGGTAAAGAGAAGATTATTAACTTTTCTGCTTAGCCGGAGTAGGTTTATTTTATAGGCGAGGTATATAGTAATCTTTTTAAGTGCTCTTTTCTATAAACTTATAACTGCTTTAAAGAGGGCAGGGTTTATAGCTTTCTAGCTAATATAGCTAACCTTTAGGTAGATTTTCTTAAGTTTCTATATATATACCTTATTATTCTTATTATAGGCTAGGGCTATAGGCCTTTTAAAGAAAGATTTGGAAGATTTGGAAAATATTTTTAGAGTTTTCTATTTTTTTTTTTTTTAAGAAATATTGTAATACTAACTGCTATAGCTTATAACCGGCTTAAGAGATTATTTACCTATAGGTAATAATCTTTAATAATCGGAAGAATTATTATATAATTTAATTAGTAAAGTTATTTCTTTTTTAATAGTTATTATCGGTAGTAGCTGCTAGTTATTTAAGGAAAAGGGTAGTTATTTAAGAAAAAAGAAAAAAAAGAAAGAAATAAAAGTAAAAAAAAAGAAAAAAAAAAATAAAAATAGCAATAATAAGGAAGGGTATAAGGTATAAAAGAAGTATAGGTTATAATAAGGTATTTAAATAAAGGTTTAATATAAATAAAAGTTTTAAAGTTAAGAATATATTAATATTATAAAGGTAAATTAGGTAATAATCCTAATAAAATTATTTTAAATACGTTTTAAGCGCTATATATAGTTTACTGGTTTTAGATTATTAGCTTTTCCGGCTAACTTACCCTATATTTTAAAATAAGGAAAATATATTTTTATTATTAATTAAGGTTTTTTTTTTAGTTTTAAGCTTTTAAAAGTTTTAATTTATGCTTATTATAAGGGTAGGAAAAGGAAAAAGAGGCCGGAGGTTTAAGAAAAAGAGTACCTTTTAATAAGGCGCCTTTTTTATAGCTTAAGCTATAGGAGAGGTTAAGGGAGGAAGAAATTATAATATATAACTATAATAGTTGCTTAAAAGGGATATTAGAAAGAGAAGCTTATTAAGATAAAATCGATAATAGGATAAGCGTAATAAAGTATACCGGAGGTTATAGATATTCTTATTAAGGGTTTTCTTTATAAGGAAACTTAGCAATAATTATAGGCGATAGCTAATAGCTAATCTTAATATTTTTTAAATATAGGCTTATAGCTACCGAATTAGAAAATGCTTTGATTATAGTATAGAAATTATTGCTTAATTAATATAATCTAAAAGCCTTATAAATAATAGCCTATAATCGATAATAATTAAGGTTTACCTTTTTAACCTTATTATTAGAGATTATTAAGTAATTACTAATTAATATTAGTTAAGCTTAGGGCCTAGGGGTATATATATATAAAAGCAGAAAGTAATAGGCAGAAATAATTCGATTAACTTAATAATTATTAGGTTAAAGCTATTGCTAGAAGGGCGATAGCTATAGGCTAGTTTAGAGGAAGCGTTTCGGCCGGACTATTTATCGGGCCGAGGGGCTGCGGCTAACTAATTAGCTATAGCCACTGCAGCTAACTGCTGCCATTTCTATAGCTATCTTAAGTATAATACTTATTATATTAAATAATATATAATATAATTAATAGTTTTTTTAAAAAGAAAAATTAATATTTAATTTATTTAATTAAATATTAAAGAAATTAATAGAATTAAAAGTTATTAATACTATTATATAAAATATAAGTATTCCTTAACATTTTTATTTATTTAACTTTAATAAACTTTTTAAATTTATATATATTTAAAATTAATTTTTAAATTTTTTTTATATTATAATATAGTTAAAACTTTATATTTTAAGTGTAGGGTTAGGGTTTTTATAGTAATATTTAGGTAATAACAGTGGGTTAAAGAGTACGAGTTTATGTAGGAATCGTGGTCGGAATTAGGGGGTGGTCGGAATCGGGTGAGGGGACGTTAGACTAGGATAAAAGTATGTTGACTCGAAAGGATTTGTCTTATAAGCAATCTCTGTATGGTCAGCATCTCTGGGCTACACCTAAACTCACAGTGCTGTACATCCAGTGTGTAGAAACCGGTCCGGGGACCACAATAATATCGCGGGCCGTAATGCTTTGTAGCGAGGCTAAGTGTCAGCTTATTCGCATTATCAAGAGGGATGAAAAAGGCATAATTGCTGATGACCGCGGTTGCGATGTAAGTGACGTAAAGCGAGCTAGCACGCAACCTGGGATGTCGAGATGCTAAATAAGTGCGACATGGTACGAATTCCTGGGCTCAGTAGCGATCCAAGAAATGGGGCTTAGCGTTTAACACGGCGGCATATTAACGGGTGAAGAGGACTATGATCGACTTCAGTGAACCCGATTTCATATCTACCATAAATGTCTCCACGCAACTCCACCCTGTAAGCCTCTATGGAGTAATCATTGGTCCGGATTTTCGACGTTGTACCCAAGAGCCGAATGCTACATTAGAAAGCATGGTCTTAACTGAAAATATATACAATGTACAATCTCAAATCTTCCATGTATACCGGTTTCATTGCATGGTCGTGTACCTCGGGCCCAGCAGGAGAAGAGGAGGGAGGGTGACGTATTAAGCCAGCAAGCTGCGAGAATCTGGCAACCAGGCAACGGGCAGCCAGTTATTGGGCCAGTAGCTGCCAGATGCCAGGAACCAGGCCTTCCTGTCCCGCCCGCATATGTCTAGTCCTTTACTTTGGTAGCGGTGCCCTAATCCTGGTGCGTGGTGAGGGTCACGTAAAGTTGGTCGGTTTCAAAGGAAGACTGGCTGGTTCCGATGTATACTAGGGCCGGAGGGATGGTTAAGAAGATTTATACACTGGACGTCACCGAAGGTAGGTGAGGCGTGGGTCGATCAAGGCTGGGTCACTGGCTAACCCGGTCGAGAGAAGTTTGGGGACCAATTAGGGAAGACTAGGTACCTAGGTAGTCTACCCTGGGCAATCTACTTACTGCCTGACACCTGGGCTGGCAGGCTGCGCAAGGCCCCATAGCTCACCTTGCCGGGAGTGTCACGCCAGGGGGGCAGGGGCAGGGGCAGGGGCAGAGGGTCGGCAGCCTGTGTCGCACCACAGCATGTGAAAGTGGATCCTTATAGCAGGACAAGCAAGCAGCTGCAGAGCTACCTCAATTTGGGCGGCATCTCACACAAAAACGTCATTACCTTGGTACGAGGCCAACTGCCCCTTCGCCCCGGGCTGGTGCTGTCTAGCTGAGCGAGCCGCCCCTTGCTGACGGGCCCTTCCACAGCCCGGAATCTTCTGACGATCTGAACAGACAAAGGTCTCAATCTCAATCTCAATCTCAATCTCGATCCTGTTCTCTCTTTCACTCTCCCCCTCATCCATAATCCATCGCACCACGTTGGCCTGAGCTTTGTCCTCCTCCCAGTGTGCTGCATGGTGCCCAGACACATGAATGTTTCCTGGAATCCTGCCCAGTTGACGCAGCCAAGCAAGAGCTTGTGACTTTAGCTCTGGAGCCTCACTCCAACAATTTGTGCTCGCCCACCACTGGCTGCACAGCGCATTGCAATACCATCTTTGCCAAACCCATCGAAGGCCGATCACAAAGCTCGTTACTATCAGAGACTCAAGGGAACAAGGCCAAGATCAGAGCAGGAGCCATCATGGCCCCCTCCAACGATGCAGGTGAGCATCCAGCAGCAACACCCATGCTACTGCCGTCCGCGCCGTCCGACCCGGACCCGGACCCGGATCTCGAGCTTGAGGTGGACGGCCACAGACACAGCAGCGCCAGCAGCAGTCCGCCCACGCATCCGGCCTTCTTCATGGCTTCGCCAGTAGCTGCCCACGCAGGAGGAGCCGGGGCCACCTCGGGCAAGGAGAATGTCTGTCCCTCTCCCATGGCAGCCGCATTCTCCCCGCTGGGGTCACCTCTGGACATGCGCCTGGGCGGGAAGAAGACGCCGCAGAGGTCTGCTGCTAATGCTGGAACTGTGCTGAACAAGTTCATTGATGATTGCACGAGCCGGTCCCCCCGGGGCGGAGGAGTCCAGAAGAAGGGTCCAAGAGATATTGACACCAATGATACAGCTGCGCAGCCGGCGAACAACGTAGACCAGGCCGCTGACTCGAGCGCGAGTAAGAAGAGTAAGCGCAAGTCGAAGAAGACAAACGGTGTCAAGGGCAATGACAAGCCGGACAAGGAGGACCAGCCAGCCTTGCAGCCCGCATCGTACGCCGAAGCCGTCAAGGAAGACCCAGCTGAGGTCGCGAAAAGAGAAGATGGAAAGGCCAAAGAGAAGAGTAACGGACAAGGACCGGATCCAGAGACCAACGCCAAACCGGACAAGGAGGACCAGCCAGCCTCCCAGCCCGCATCGTACGCCGAAGCCGTCAAGGAAGACCCAGCCGAGGTCGCGAAAAGAGAAGATGGAGAGGCCAAAGAGAAGGGTAACGGGCAAGGACCGAACCCAGAGACCAACGCCAAACCGGCAACAGTAGAGAAACCAGAAGGTGATGATACGAAAGGTGTAGGGTCCAAAGATACAGAGGACAAAGATGGCGACAAGAAGGAGCCTCAACCCACGGCAGCCGGCAGCTTGACATTTGCGGAAGCCGTCAAAGAAGGCTCATCTGACACGACTTTGACGAACGGCCAGGCTACGGAGCACGATGCTGCCAAATCTAGGAGTGTTGAGGCTGAGAAAAGCAGCGCGCAAGAGCAGGACGACACGTCTGCTCACTCTAGCCAGGGCTCTACTGCCGTCGACTACCCCGATATCCCTTCGGACGCAGAAGATCGTGGAGAGGACTCGGCGCGGCGCCAAGACCGGGAGAAGGCACCGGAGCTCGCGGGGCTGCGGTGGGCACCTCTCAAGGTGCCGTTCAAGCGGCGGCTGCAGACCCTGGCCGTCCTGTTTCATTGCTTGTGCATGGGGATCACGCTGTCCATCTTCTTTGCGTTCTGCGCGATACCGCTGATATGGCCTCTACGTAAGTCATCCGTGGTTGGTTCACTCTACTCGTACAGCGCCGTTTTGCTCACCGTCACGCTAGTTATCATCTACCTGGTCTCGATACTGTTCGCGACAGATGCCGTTGACGGCCGGCTCAGGAGACGGAAGGAGTGGGTCCGCAGGCTGCCCATCTGGAAGTACTTTGCCGAATACTACCCCGCCAGGCTTCACAAGACGCACGACCTCCTCCCGACGCGCAAGTACATCTTCGGGTACCACCCGCACGGGATCATCTCGCACGGGGCGTGGGCGGCGTTCGCGACGGAGGCGCTCGGGTTCTCGGACAAGTTCCCGGGCATCACCAACAGCCTGCTGACGCTCGACTCCAACTTCCGGCTGCCGCTGTACCGCGAGTACGTCTTCTCGATGGGGGTGCTGTCGGTCAGCAAGGAGTCCATCACCAACATCCTGACGCGCGGGGGCCGCAACGGCGAGGGGATGGGGCGGGCGGTGACGATCGTGGTGGGCGGGGCGCGCGAGTCGCTCGAGGCGCAGCCGCACACGACGCGGCTCATCGTCAACGAGCGCAAGGGCTTCGTCAAGCTGGCGATGCGCACGGGGGCGGACCTCGTGCCGGTGATGGCGTTTGGCGAGAACGACCTCTACGACCAGCTCGACCCGCACAAGCACCCGTGGCTGCACGGCCTGCAGCGCCACGTGCTGCGCGTGTGGAAGTTCACGGTGCCGCTGCTGCACGGCCGCGGCATCTTCAACTACGACGTGGGCATGATGCCGTACCGCCGCCCGCTCAACATTGTCGTCGGCCGCCCCATCAAGGTCGTCCAGGCCGAAAACCCCGACAACGCTGAGGTTGACCGACTACACGAGCTATACGTCGAGGAGCTGAGGGCCATCTGGGACCGGTACAAAGACGAGTTTGCCCAAGACCGGCTGGGAGAGATGGAGTTCTTGAGCTGAGTTTTGCGTGTGTGTGTGTGTGTGTGTGTGTGTGTGTGTGTGTGTGTGTGTGTGTGCTTTTAGGAGAGATGGGTGAGATTGTTATTATTCTACTGGGGATAAGGGTAGGCGCCTGAGGGTACAGCTTCTAGAGGGGAGATGGAACCACATCCAAGTACACGGCCGTTGAATTTGCTGCTACAGTGAGGACGATAGATATATTTTTGTCCTGAGGGGCTGGTCGATCATACTTGTTGGGTGATGGGCTGGCGTCCTGTGGGTGCTTGCAGCGTCAGGTGGGCTGTTGGCGAAACGTCGTTTTGCTCTTTGTTTTACATCATGCTACACCAGCATCAAGAAAGTGGTGTTGTCTGGATGCATTGGAATAAAAGCACATGTCTCATGTCCAACTTAAAACTCGGTGGCATCGCCCCCATGTGCAGGCGAGGTGGGCGAGGAGGAATCACACTCTCGCCGGACGGGAAGGAGGATGTCTGACTGTCTTGGGGTAGTCTACCCTCTCCTACTAGACAATCTATCCCCTGGACTCGCATCGTGCAGCAGGCTGTGTGTGGCACGAGCACTTTGAGGAGATGAACGGATGGGTTGGCGGTTCCGGATGCGGTCCCCCACGGTCTGCCGCAACACGGATCTTCTCTTGACATGAGTAGTCTACTGCTACTACTACTGCTATTACTGCTACTACTAATACTACTTCTTCACTTAGACCACCACTCCTGCTACGGAAGACGGCACGGATCGCCGGGATCGGGCGTGTGGTTTGGTTTGGTTTGGTTTGGTTTCGGACGGGCCTCGGGACTTCGGGAGGCGGGAACGAGATGTGCTGTCGAGGATCGAAACAGGCATGAACGCGTAATTGGGTGTCTGTGTGAATGCTAGGGTCTCAAAACACACATGCGGACATCTACATACTACGTCTTGTCTCAAGGTGGCTAGGGGGCGAGGGCACAGGCGCACAGGCGCCACAGGGTGATTGTTCCTATTACAGAATGCTGATGCGGGCCTATCTCTCTCTCCCTCTCTCTCTCTCTCTCTGTGTGTGTGTGTGTGCCTGCCTCATAATCGACTTGCTCTTTTTTGCTCAGACTGTTCTTTGGGGGGGTTTCGGCTGGGCGTGGGATCTGCCGCTGGATTACCCAATGAGGGTTGCATCTTGTTGTTCATCTGATGATGATGCTGGCGCGCGACTGGGTGTTTTGGGCTGTTTGAAACCTTGGCTGTGTGGCTACGCGGATAGAGGCACGGGAGGCTCGGATGGCGCGCAGGAAAAGGTCCGGTCGGTGAAGGCTAGCTCTAGTTTGTAACCTCGAATCTTAACAACGATATGTCATGTCGGTAGGCGTGTGAGTACTTTCGGTTGTGGCATGTGCCTTGCATATGAGCCTCGTTCAACGGCATTGTGTGCCGAGATTGGCGGCTGGAATAAGAAAACAATAATCAGCAGTGCTGCAAGGAATAAGGAACAAGTAATAAGCTCTTCCCGTCCCGCGGTGCCACGCGCTGTATTGTCTCGGTCTCAGGGGGGTTTAGCTCTCCCCCACCCCCTCCACATCTCTGGCCCTGCTGTAGAAACCACATGTGTATCATGCGCATGACGCAAGAGGCGTCGACGTCGGTCTCGTTCCAAAGGAATGTTTGCTGCGCGGTGCCGTTGCTGGGAAATGCTATGCGGTGCCGCAGAGCCGGGCCACTCGGCAAGTCCGCCGCATCTGTTGTCGGAGTGTAAACTCTGTTGTTCTCTTCTTGCCCTCCCCCCCCCCAGACTTGGTAGTCTACACCGGCACCCTGGTGACGGAT
This sequence comes from Diaporthe ilicicola, assembly GCA_023242295.1. Classification (NCBI taxonomy): domain Eukaryota; kingdom Fungi; phylum Ascomycota; class Sordariomycetes; order Diaporthales; family Diaporthaceae; genus Diaporthe; species Diaporthe ilicicola. The sequence continues at coordinate 489,805 of JALPVH010000003.1, read as the reverse complement.
AATGGTCGGTTACAGAGCCTTGCAGGGGTCCCGCTGCCCCGGAAGATCGACAGGCACAGGCGGCCAGGCGCACGAGCTGCCAAGCCCGCTGTCTCTCCCCTACTGCTCTCTCTCACTCACTCTCACCCCTCTCTCTTCCCAATCCGTACCTTGTTCTTTGTCTGATTCGGCCTGCACACCGGCCGCCGTGGCGCCCATTATCTTGCTATCCGTCCCATCTCAACCCTCCCAAAACACTCCCCATCATCTCATACGCTTCTCTACACAACCCCCTGTGCCGATTGAATTGTTTTGGCGCCGAAACACTGCCACCCTCTCTCTCTCTCTCTGCTCGTATAAGTCTTTTTGGCCCTCCTCTTTTTCACTTGCTTGGCTTTTCCCCCCTTCTCCGCCCCAAGACGAAGCCTATCGACCGATCGAACCGACCGAACCGGCCCCGGAGTTTACCTGCCAAGGACCATGATATGAGAGCCGATGGGGTACGCGTGTGAGGAGATCTGTCGTCAGCACCCTCGCCTGTCTCGATGACAGCTGCTGCCCCCAAGGACGGATCCTCAGTGGACTCGGACTCGGACCAAGCTCACTCTCACCCCGAGTCTTGGCCGCTGTCCGTGCCCGCGCCCGCGCCCGCCGCACCTGGCCCGCAGGCCGGCAGCGTCGGCGACGGCGACCATGCCCGCCAGCAGGATGCCGCCGAGCTGGGAGGGCAGCAGCAGCAACAGCAGCAGCAGCAGGAACCGAAAGGGCCAGGCCAGGGCAAGAAGCTGCCATGGTGGAGGACGCGCATCGCCATCTGGTCCTTCGTCCTCGCTGCCTTTCTGCTGGTCGTCTTCGTCGTGCTGCTGGTCCTGGGGCTTCTCGGATACCTCAAGGTAGGCGTCTTTTCTACTCGGAACAGCACCGAACAGGCTTCGTCAGGTTCTGAACAACAACAACCACCGCCAAATCCTCTTTCTACTATTCCTCTTCTTTCTGAGCCCACATTCACTTATGTTGCTCCTGCTCCTCCTCCGCCGGTGGCGACCTTGGCTCCCACTGTCGCCGCCACTCCTGCCGCTCCCGCTCCGACCAACTTTGGAATGGTCAACATTGTAAGATCATCAATGACATGCCGGCGCTGCCCCTTGTGGTCTTGTCCTTGGCGCTCCTGGTACCTGTGTTGGGTCCTGTTGCGTGTCGTCATGTTTGTTTGATATCCTATCGCCTTATCATACTGATATACGGGTTGAGTCGATATTTCCCGTGCTGCACCTCCAAGCATGGGGAACAGGGAGGGCTCTGCTTCTCATGTCCGCGCTCTGTCTATTTAAAATGTTTTATACGAAGTCTGCTCTGCTCGGGATTCCATCATAACTTACACTCGCATTCTTGTTGTGTGCATGAGTCACTGTTGTCTTACCTTGTATCACGCTACAGATTGCTGACAGAACAATCACCAGCCGGGCCAGGATCCATCGGTCAATCTGGGCTATGCGACATATGTCGGATCGACCCTCGATGGAGGCGTCAACCGGTTCCTTGGCATGCGTTACGCGGCACCACCGCTTGGAGATCTGAGATGGAGGGCTCCGGTGGCTCCGCCGCCAGCGACCACACCGCAGTCGGCCCAGGCATTCGGGCCCATCTGCCTGGGCATCTCGGTCATGTACCCCGTCAGCTACGAGGACGAGGACTGCCTCTATGTCAACGTCTGGGCACCACAGAACGCCAACACGACCTCGAAACTGCCAGTCTGGCTGTTCATCCAGGGCGGCGGCTACGTCTCCAACTCGAACGCGAACTGGGACGGCGAGGAGGTTGTGCGCCAGTCTGGAAACCGGATCGTCTTTGTCAATTTCAACTACCGCGTCGCCATGTGGGGCTTCCTGGCCAGCTCCAAGGTCCAGGCCAACGGCAGTCTCAACGCCGGCCTGCTGGACCAGCGCTTCGTCATGGAGTGGGTCAAGTCCAACATCGCGAGTTTCGGGGGCGATCCGAACAACGTCGTAATCCACGGGGCCTCGGCCGGGGCAGGGTCCGTTGCCCTGCACCTCATGGCCTATGGCGGCCGCAACGACAACCTCTTCACAGCCGGCATCGCCGAGTCTGTCTTCTTCCCCGCGCAGCCCTTTGTGCCCCAGCTCGAGTACCAGTTCGACCGCCTGACCAACGCCACCAACTGCACGGCACAGTTGGACCAGATGGCGTGCCTCCGGGCCCTCGACACTAAGACCTTGCAGGCCCAGAACGTCCCCTCCCCCTTCCCGGGCCGCACCCAGTCGCCCGTGCCGCTCTTCTACTGGACGCCCTGCATCGACGGCGACTTCCTGCAGGACCTGCCGTACAACCTCCTGGCCCAGGGCAAGTTCGTCAACGTGCCGCTCATGTTCGGCAACGACAATGACGAGGGCAGCTACTTCGCCACCAACGCCGCCACCCAGGACGACATGTCCAACTTCTTCCAAAACAACTACCCCCTGCTCACCGCCGACGACACCGCCGCCATCGCCCGCGCCTACCCGCTCATGCCCGCCCTGCCCCAGCACGCCGCCTGGTTCCCCAGCGCCAGCATGGCCTACGGCGAGGCCACCTTCATCTGCCCGGCCATCAGCCTCTTCGCGGCCTACACCAAGGTTGCCACCGCCAACAACGCCAACACCCCCGGGGCGGCGCTGTGGCTCTACCGGTACAACGTCATCGACAACACCAACGCCGCGGCGGGCGTCGGCGTGCCGCACCTGTGGGAGTCGTACGCCGTCTTCGGCCCGACCAACCTGGCGTCCAACAACGTCCCCGAGAGCTACCTGACGTACAACGCGCCCATCGTGCCCGTCGTCATGGACTACTTCCTGTCGTTCGTGCAGACGCGCGACCCCAACCCGCTGAGGGCCGCCGGCTCCCCCGCCTGGGGGAGCTGGGGCTCCTCGTTCCTCGCCGGCGCCGGCGGCAACGGCACGCGCCTCGTGCTCGAGACCAACAACACCCGCATGGAGCCCGTCGAGGGCGCCCAGGCCGCGAGGTGTGACTTCTGGGCCGGTCTGGCGCCCAGGACCCAGCAGAAGGTGAAGAGGAGGATGACGAGCGGTGACGCGGTGGACTTGCCACTCGGCCCGGAGCAGGGCCACCCCCGGAAGACAATACTATATTAATGTGTGTGTGATTGATGTCAATACATGGACGGATCACGACTACCACATAAATGGGCGGGCATATTAATACTGCATGAGTGGAGGATGACCTGGAGGACATTTAATCGATGTTACTCAGAACATTAGATGATGAGCTTTGCATAGCGCGCATGGGTTGGGTATCACTATACTAGACTATTTTGCTCATAATCAAACGCACCTTTTTTGGCCTGTATCTCCCTCTTTCTGAGACAAATTCTTACCCATTGCTCCATGCCATCGAGCCAGACCAGCGACCACTTTGCGTCCTTCACAGTAGCAGTGCTCGCCCTCTGTCACTAACCTCTGTGCACTCATCTCGAAGGACACCCTCCTCTTGACAGCGTCCGGTGGTTCATTTGTCCGCCCCATCGACTTCTTCCCACACCCTCAAATCTCAACCCCCTCCTTCTCACTTATAACTGGTTCCAACAAAGTTCTATACAATGCCACCATCGCAAACTGAGTCCCACCCCCAGGCCCACCATAGAGGGACGCACACGTCACAGCAGCCATCCCCAGTTCCCGCACGACAGACCCGATCTGCTCGGGCTCAAAGACCTCACAGTTGACATAAACAAGATATGGCACGGGGTACCTCGCTTCCGCCCCTCCGCCGCCGACGCACGGCGCACACCCGAAGCGGCTCTCGTAGCTCACAGCCACCAGCTCGTTGGCCTCCTCGATCTGCGCCTCGAGCGCCGGCGCGGCCTGCTGCTGCTGCTGCTGCTGCTGCTGCTCGCCCCCGACGCCGTTGGCTGGGGGCTCGACGGCCGCCGCACTGTGCAGGTACGTGCCGCCGCCGGCCCCCGCTTCGTCGCCAGGTGTGGGGAGCACGACTGACGAGTGACTGATGCGGCACGCGCCGCCGCGCACCGTGCCGAACCTCTCGTCGTCGTGCGTCGTGAACCGGCCCGCCTCGTCCCACAGCACGTGGCTGAGGCCGGCGTGCGCGTGCCACTCGGCCTCGGCGGAGCGCGGGAGCTCGTCGACCTCGGCAGCAAAGAAGAAGGGCACGGGCCTCTTCCTCGGCCCTTTGTCGTCGTCGTCGCCGTCGTCCTCGGACGGGACGGTATCAGCGTAGTATGGCAGGCTGGTCTTCTTGGCCTTGTCCGCCTGGCCGTTGTCGTAGAAGAGGTACTTGGCGTTGAACCTCCTGTCCCACAGGTCCGGCCCCGAGTCGTCGTCGCTGAGCCGTGGGGACACCCACTGGTGCGCCGCCCTCCACGCCCTCCACGCGAGCATTGCCTTCTCCTGTGCGGAAACATCGTACTTCGACCTGCTGGCGCGGGGGAAGTACACAGCCGCGCTGGTCCACCACTGCACGCTCATCTCGACGCCGATGCGCCAGAGATGCTGCAGCGAGAGCACCAGCTGCATCTCCAGCCCGCCGTCTGCCGGCAGGTCCATAGTCGCCGGCACGAGCGGGATCTGGCCTGCTATGTGGGCCATCCTGGGCCCACTTGCCGCTTCCTTCGTGGCCCCCATCGGTAAAGTTATGGCTTGGCTGTAGGGGCCAATGTTAGCGGGCGCCCAGTACGACCTGGACTGCACGTGCAGGCCTTGCCTACCCGCCGCGCTTGTTGCGTCCGCTACAGTAACATAGATTGCGATCTTTGTGCGTTTGTGCAGAATATCGCCACACGCAATAGTGACGCGAGAAGGGGGATTAGGGTCAGAGAAAAGGGAGCCGTAGACTTTGTTGATGGTTTGGAAATCAGACATGGACCGGAGTATGACGACTGTCGAGATGATGGACTTCGTCGTGAGTTCATGCTGCCTGAGACGAGCACGGATTGCGTCGATGAGGATGCTGGTATCTGCCTCTATCGAGAGCTTGCCGTGTTCTGGATGGCCAATAAACGCCCAAGTCTGTAGTGTGGGCCTCATGCTCAAGGAATGGACACTTTCTTCAGCGTCTTCGGTCACATCCGTCTCATCAACGGACTGCATGTTCTCCAGCGTAGCCAGAAACCTCTCATCAAGAAGACCCGGCCTCCTAATGACCAAAGACTCCTCATCAGCCTTGTTGATCGCTTTCTCGACAACCCTGGGTTCTCGAATTCTTAACCACGCGGTCTCCCCTCCCTCCTGGACAACCACCTTGTCCTCCTCGCCCACCACAATCTTCTTTTTGAAAAGCCAGCTCGGCCCATCAACAACAAGGGTCTCGAACTCGCCGCCCTCGCCCAGCACCGCACCCTCGCCGCCGAATCTCGATGCGGCCACCTTGAGCATGGTAGCGCCCTTAGCGCTGGCCACGTCCTCCCACAGGAAGCTGTCATTGAGCGCCCCCGACGCAACTTTGATTATGCGGGCGTCCAGACCGGCCGACCCCATGTCGTACAGCAGCTGGGCCTCGTCCGTGTCGTCCGCCACGGATGACGACGGGGCCGGGAGCGCTGGGTACTTCCACAGGTACGCCAGCGGTGTCAATACCAGACGGATGGCCACGGACTCGACGCGGGTGCGTTGGTACGTGCTGAGGATGGCGCCGGCGCTGACGGCGTTGGCTTCTGGGTGGGCTGCCTTGACCCTCTCGAGCAGCTGGAGCATCGATTCCACCTCGTCCTCTGCGGTAGTGGAGGCGGTCGAGTACTCCCTCCCGCTTTGGACGGCGCCGCCCGCGATCGGCTGTCGGTACAGCGGGATCCCCGTGGCTACGGAGTAGAGTGGGATGACCTGGTGCCCGACAGTTTGATACATGAACGAGTTGAGGTCCGTCTCCTCGTCGCCATTGACGCTCGCGCCGTCTTCTTGGGGCTGGTCCTTGCTCAGACCCAGCCGTGCCAGACCTGAGTCTGGATCACCGCTAACACCCCCTGCTGCAAGCTTGAAACTTTCATGTTGCTCGCCGCCAGCCACCTTTGCACCAGGGCTAGAGCCAGAGGCTGAGACCTCGCTGTCAGTGTCAGCTTTCGACGACGGCGTTGGTAGCGGTGGAGGGTATAGATTTGCCAGAGCGACCACGCGATGGCCGTTCTCCAGACAGTGTAGCACGGAGAAGAAGCTATCCTTGCCACCCGATATCAGAGCAATGACATTCAGGCCGCCGTCACTTTGAGGCGTCGGCGCCATGGTTGCCAGGAAGCGCGCCTCCGCCGTAGGCCTTAGCGGGCTGGCAGGTTGACGGGCGCCCCCCCAGCTGGGATGGCTTGATGTCCGTGTGTGTCTCGACTGCGAGACCGACACCGAATTACGCGCACAAGCCGAGACGTCAGAGTGTCTCTTCTTCGACAAAAAGAAAATCCCCACCGCACGGTACGGGTTTGATGTGTCGTGTCCCGGCGCCCAGCCTCGCTGCAGACCGCGGGGCACACTGTGGCACCCAATATGTCAGGTCCCGATTGTCGCGGTCGTATCGATTCGTGTCGTATGCCGTGGTACCCACGGGCACGCACAGTACGTTCACGACAGAGCGCCCAAAGATAGAAGATTGTTAATCCCCTTGGGTACTGATTCCCGGTCCAGTGTTGTCCGAACAGTCAGTTCCTCCAGGCCATTGACGATCGCTGCTCCAAAATAGCAGCGGGACGCTGTCTGAGGTTGACACGGCCTGAAGAGAGACGACTCACGAGGGCGCCGATGACGAGTCAGGCCTCGTCAGGTTCCGACAGATGCTGCTCAGGCTGGCTGGCTTGGCATCGATCTGGGTCCGCAGCTGGGGCTCCAAATCTCGTCCCTCGGGTCGGGTTTGCCTCGACGGTGTCCCACCAGATGTTGAAGTTTTCGAGGTGTGATAGGGCAAGGGTTGGACCCTGAGAACCGGGCCCCAGGCCAATGAGCAAGTGTTGGGCGATCGTTGACGTGGCTTTGCTGCACACGGAGGCCGAAGCCAGTGATTGCACGAGAAGAAGGCAGGGTCCTGGGCCTGAACAGAGGGGCAAACCGTGCGCAATAGTTGCCAATAGTCAAACTGATGATCAACACAGCTCAGCAGATGCTGAAGAAGACCGCCGCGTGTCTAAGGCGTGTCTAAGATCGGCATGGTCCGAGCAGGAAAGAAACAGAGGCTATCACGCTATCTGCTACTCTGTGTTGCTGCTTCCAAAATTTGAACTAGGGCGATCACCGGTGCCCAACATCCACCTTGCACTACATAGGCAGGAACTTGCCGGAAAGGCACCGCGGGGCACCGCGGGGCACCGACAACGAAGATGTCGTGATGACCGAGAAAAAAAACAAAAAAAAGAAAATTTAAAGGTGCCCACTACCACAGTAAAACACTGTATCATATGAGGCTCCCAGCATGACCAATCTAGACGAAACCATGTCATTCATCTTTTGGGCCACAGCATCACCAGTTTCGGGGCACACGGCCCAAAGGTGGCTAGATGGTCTCAGGCAGTGCCACCCATACGGGTCTGACGTCTCTCGCCGGCGCTGAGATCGACGCCATCTCAGCCTGGGAAAAGGAAGCCACGATGCAGGAACCTTAGAGGTGGTGGCCAACGCCAACGCCCAGACAGGTTGCCACCACCACCAGCCGTAGACAACAGGAGGGTCAGCCCTTTTTTTTTTTTTTTTTTTTTTGCCGCCATGTACTCCTGGAACAGAGATACATCGGCCACAAAAGAAGGCATCCCATGTCAGGATCTGACAGGCAAGACAAGCAGATAGACTAAAGGGCCAATGCTCCACTCGGACAGGCAGAACTAAAGAAGAGGATTCCAGGCACAGGATTCGGCCGGTCGCCAGAACACCCGGGGCGCCATCATGTCTCGCGGCCACTAGCCCTACGCGTGCGGGCGAGGGCACATGGTTTGCTGGAGTTGCCCCGTGGCGTCCTCCCGCCTTCTTCTTGTCAGGACGCACAAGCAAGCCCTCCCCCGTTCCTCGCCGATAGGCTGAAGGGTGCGGTGGTAGACTTTCCAGAACCGGCCACTTGACGCGAGTGGTCTTACTTCCCCCTCCCCCTCCTGGGAGTAGAGGGAGTAGAGGAGGAGGGGTGGAGCGGGTTGGGTTAGTTGGAGGAATCCGCATCTGATGTCGAGATGCACAACATGGTGGTGTCATTTCCGGCAGGATCTCAGGGGAGGGGGATTGGTTGGTTGGGTGGGTTGATTTTTAGGTTTTTTATTTTATTTTATTCTCTTTACCATTCGTGTTGACGAACTGGACAAAAGGCCTCGAGAGGAGGGGTTCTCGCATGCAGTCAGCTGAAAGGATGCAGGAACGGGTCTTGGGGTGGGAGAGAGAGAGGGGGGGCCAAATTCGGTTGGATCGGATCGTCGCTGGTGTGGAGGGCACGTAGTCTAGATATCTGACATGGATAACCCGCGATATCTCCTCGTCGAGGAGCTGGGCCAATGGCCTTGACGGGATCACGTAGTATCGGATGGATATAGCAGAGCACCGCATCGAACTCTGACCACCTGCACCAGCCAGAGTCCGACCCGATCTTCGTCTCACTGCGTGTGCTACGCTGAAAACCCTACTACTTCGGTGTGCACTGGTGTATGGGTGGATCAACTCCTCTTGTCTGCATTCTCCCTTTCAGCTATTCTCAAAGTGTCAAAGTGACGACGGGTCAGCCTGCTTCCCGTCTCGTGTGCTATCTGCCTGGTGAAGAAATAAGTCCAACATACAAGGCAACCTGCTCCAGAACTGCATAGGATAGGCGAGAACGGCTTATTTCGAAAGAAAAAAAAAAGGTACTTTGATTTCGCGCAAACAAGCTACAAACATCCGCTCTCAGATTCCATCACGTGCCTGTCCAGACAAGGCTTTTGTGGCCGGCCGTAACCAGGCCCTCGCGCTCCTGTCCAATCCCTTTCCTAGCCCTTACGAGAACGCTCACACGAAAAATTGACTTTCTTCGGACCCGTTATTCGTACACTGGACTCCTTACACGCCACTGTCCTTTCAAGGATCAGATATTCTCCCCACTGTGTTTTCTTTTTTGCTTGCCCCCAGAAACGATTCGCTATCAGTTGTCCTCCTTTTGTGGTTGTCATCATGCATTCCCTGGCTTGAGGTGATGAAAGAACTCCGAATTCAATACCGAAGAAACCTCGTAGTGATACAGGAAAGGGCCAGGGTGTTGTAAATGCAGCAGTTGAAAAAGTCACCCTCGCGTAGCCTTCTGATCAAACTCCTCATGACCGGCCGTGGGCTTGCTGTGCGCAGCCAGAGCCCACGGTGGAGTGATCCTTCCTTTTAACCCTAGGGTGGCTTGCTCCGCATAAAAGGTAGCGGGGTGGGCCGGTTCGTGAAAAGGTTCATTCAAGTCATGCAGCGTCTTTTTGACTTGGTAGAGCCGCCTAGATCTGGAAACAAAGGCGAGCAAGCTCGCGGAAGCGATCAGGCGCTTAGTCAGATCGCTTCCTCTTCTTCTTGCCGTTGCTGTCCTCGTCATTCGACGACAGGTCGCTGCCGGGCATCTCAGAGGCAACCTGGAAGAGGACCTTGCCAAAGTGGCTGTACTCCTCAGGGCATGGTGGTCCAGTCATGGGAGGCGCGTACGACATGCCTGGTGGCGGGTGGCCGTAAGCAGCAGCCATGTTGGGGTCATCGATCAAGTTCATGACGATGGCGCCGGAGCCGTGGGTGCGTGCATGCTGGGTGAGGTTATCGGACCGCGAGAACTTCTTGCCACACTCGTTGCACTCGAAGGGCTTGTCATGGGTGTGGAGGGACCTGTAGTGACGCTTCAGGTGCTCTTGTCGGCGGAAGCGGCGGTTGCACAGCTCGCAGATGAAGGTCTTGGAGGGGTCCTCGGTCAGGGACTGCTTGCGTCCGCGACGATTGGGGCCTGAGGGGGGAACCTGAGGGGTGCTGCCATTGTCGGAGGCGCCAGAGGAGCCACCGCAGTTGTTAGGAGTGGTGGACTCGGCGGCGGCACTGCCGCTCTGGTTCTGGTGCTCAGGGGTGGTCTGCTGGGGCTCGGAGCTGCTCTGCTCAGAGTCGGCGGCGCCCTCGGTCTTGATTCGCTTTTGGCGGTGGCCGTCGCTGCTGCTTGCAGCAGAGTCTGGGGGGGAGGGCATGCCGAAAGACTCGTTGTACTCAGAGTAGTCGGAGAAGCTGTGGGAGGTAGCTCCCGAGCTGGATCGCGACCTGGCCTGGGAAGCCTGTGCTTGCTGCTCGCCGAGGTTGACGAGCCCGTTGACGAAGCTGTCCTCGGAGTCGAGGTCAGAGAAGTCGTCAAAGATTGGCAGGCCGTGGGGAACCGGGGGAGTGACCTCGGCGAAAGAGTGGTGGACAGAGACGGAGTCCGAATTTGCAGGGGATGTTTGTTGATGGCCGTATGCGTCGCCCCTGAGCACAAGGTCGTGCTCCTCGTTGTCACCGGCGCACAAGGTCGGCAGGGCGGAGAACTCGGGTGCAAGAGTGGGGTTGACGGTGCCGACAGTCAGGTTGCGAGGATCACAGAAGTCGAGGCCCTGCTCTGGAGCGGCGTAGGGAGAGGGGCAGGGAGAAAGAGAGGGGCACGAGACGGACGAGCTGGTGATGGCGAGGTCGGTCTGGTGGCCCGGAGCAGGGGATGCGGGTGCGGATGCGCAGTACTGGGGTTGGGCGGCCTGTGCCTGAGCTTGAGCCTGACCCTGCACCTGAGCCTGTGCGTGTGCCTGGTATGGCGACTGCTGGGGCAGATACACTGTAGACGGGGAAAGCCACTTGTCAGCACTATTTTTTCTCTGCAATTCAAATCACCACGGCTACCGCGAAAGAGAGAGAAAAAAAAAAGGGGGGGGGGGACAAGGAAAGCAGACGTCAACGGTGGTAAGCTGTTTCTCTCCCGTCCTAGAACAATCCATTTCATGTTTCCAGCACAATTGTGCTCAATTGTCCACAATGGGACTAATCCACTTTTTGCAGCTCGAAGACAATGCAACAAGAGGGTGTGTCAACTTACTCGGTGTCATTGGCGGGGAGGAGCAAGTGTTCCACTCGAGCATTGGGAATTGCTCAACTGGCAGAACATCTACTTCCTCCTTGATGCCCATCGGTGTGCCCTCGAGGCCCGAGAACATGGGGTTGAGGGGTGTCGCCAGCATGTCGCAGCTGCCAGGGCTGCCCATGACACTGCCTGCGGCCGACAGTGGGGGCGTCTGGGGGTAGCACATGCCATCTGCCTCGTCGAACTTGACAGTGTCCAGGACAATTGATGGCCTATGCAGCGCCTGGTGAACACGCACTGGAGAGGCCTGGGGCGTAAGCACCTGTTGCTGGGGGGCACTGGTGAAGCTGTGCTTTCCCTGTGTGTGCATGGGTGGCTGTGAGCACGAGGAGCTGGGCCTGGAGAAGCCTGGTGTCGAGGGCAGTGGTGTCGAGGGCAGCACCGGCACCGCAGGGAACATCTGCATCTGTTGAGGCATCGGGTGGTGGGCGTAGTGTGCGTGGTGTGATTGGGTTTGAGGGTGAGGGATGAAGTGCCCGTGGTGCCTGTTCTCTGGGTTTGGGTCTGGGCTGTAGTAGAAGAAGGCCGGTGCCATTGCCTGTTGAGCCATCATGGATTCCATTGTGGTGGTGCTGGTCTGGTGTCTCAACTGTATCAGCCCTGATGTGCTCTGTGGTCAACACTTCTTTGGTATCGTGTCCACCCACCACAAGCTGTGATATATAGATGTTGTCTGAGTATCCGACTCTGCTCTTTGGTCCGCAGTTACAATATTATGTGTACGACGTGGTGGTGGGGTATTGTACACGTCTCTTTGAAGAGAGATACTGTTGTCGAGGCAAGTGGGCCTAGCGATGGTGTGGTGTCGGATCGATCCGGTTCAAGGAATGGTTGACAGTCAAGTCGGTGAAGCGAAGAACTGTCTAGTTGGATGCTCGTGGGCTACTGTTATACATGAACTCGTCTGGGAGGGACCGGGTCTTGGATATTGACTCTGTTCACGGTCAAGGATGCAAGGCGGTAAGAGAGAGTGGAGGACGCGTTGCCGTCTGTACGTAGTATCAATAACGAGTTATGCTGAAAGAGGGGATGGAATGGGTATTCCAAGGTCGAGTCCGGTAAAGAAAGGAAGAACCAATATGTAAATGGAAGAGGGAAACGTCTAGCTATCTGCCGATCACGAAGTGGAAACAAGAGTGAGCGTGGTGAAGGGCAAACCCAAGAGAATATGTAAAGAATGAGGGCAAGTGTATAGTAGAAAGGTTCCCGAAAAGGATCAGCACCACCAGCGGATGGGTGTATTGCCTAGAAAGGATAGAGTAAGTCGCTGACTGGGGGAGGGGGGACAGGCTCGTCTCCCGGTCCCTACCCTGGCCTTGGACCACCACACCGCGGAATGGGATGCCATGAGCCAGGTCCCTGCCCATGGCCCAACCAGACCTCCACCCTTGCCCACCTTTCCTCTTGTCTGCTTGTCTCACTTGCGCCCGCCGCTGACGAGGGCTCCAGTCCCGGAACCCCGGCGGGCGAGACGGTGCAGAAACAGGATCCCTGCTCGCATGTCTGGGGCAGGGGGCTGGAGATGGTGGGAGGGACTTGGGTGCTGGGTGGATTGACAGAGTGCGCTAGCCGGATCCTATTTTAGCGACCTCTCTGTGACCGCGAGGTCGGATGTACCGCTCGACGATGGGTACAAGGCCCATCAGGGTCGTTGGTCCCATGGCAGTCCCGGGGTCCCGAGTGGTCCAGGGCCCCAGCGGTGGAGAACAGGGACCCTAGCACCAAACAGAAGACGTGTGCTGGTCGGCTGGCCGAAGTTTGGACGGGCACTACTGCTAAGTGCATGATGAGCCCAGCAAGTCCACCACATACGACACCTCGCAGCTCACAAATGGGACAGCGTGAACAAGGCCCCCAGTGCTGCGTACTGTAGTGCAGGTCCTCTAAGACAACGCCTACAGTCCGCTTGAGGGCTGGCACTGTCACTGGTCAGTTGCCCGGTGTAGAGGAGGCGTGTGGCATGCTCAGTACGAGCATGAACACCTGGCGATTTCAGCTGCCGGCAGCATACGAAGACTGTTCGCCACCGCGCAGGTTTGCTTGTAGCTGACCTATACGTCGGGGCGAGAATACGATCGTCTCCGGGGCTATCTGGTCGGGCAGGCAGACGGGACCCAGTGGGCATTTCTGACGTTGAATGCTCAGTTGATCGGATCGCGGCGGCAGAGTCAGCTTGTGAATGATGGAGACAATACTGTAGACAGTCTTTCATTCGAATTGGCACGAGCGGGCGCAGACGCAAATCTGTGCAATGATAGTGCAGCATTGTGATGTGGTTCCTCATACATGTTGTCGCTCGCAATTTGGGAGCACTGTGAGATTACCACAGGTCCTATCATCACCCACTCGGGGCACATGGAGGGTGGCACGCCAGGCACGCCCAGCGCACAAAGAACTGAGAGAGCGCTGGAATTGGTGGGTTGCGACAATTCACTTGTCACTTGTGCCGGCTTGCTTGTTATCCTTGGATTCATTGCCCGTTTCTGGTTGGGATTCGAGCCTAGCAGGACCCCACAAGTACCGCGCAACAGATGTACTGTGCCTGTCTTGTGCTCTGCATAACGCCGGCGTAGTAGTGGGTCCCTGCTCCACTTGATAGGACAGGACTCAGAGGACAGCCGCTGACCACACAATCGCTCAGCAGTCGCTTGCACTCCAAGATCGACTGGTCCGCCTGTCCGCGCGCAGAGATGCCATTCGACACACTCATTCGCTTCTTGATGTCCAGTCGCTCGCCCAATGACTCTCCCCGATACGGGTGACCGGGCGTGCCCTGGCTGCGCTAGGCGTAGTGAACGTGCCAAAGATTGTGCAGAACGTGACGCTGAGATGATTGCAAGACACTTTCCACAAGAAACGCCCATTTGCCGACGAGCTACACCCAAGCGTCGCGCCGACACCGTTCAAAGCGCCGACTCAGTGGCCACCGAGACTGTCGATGATGTGTGACGGCCTACGCAGTGGTGTGCCTATGGCTACGGTACAGGAAGTTCAGGCCCTGTTGGCCCTAGTATGGTGTCGAGGGACGTGGGAGGCTCAGCCTGCAGACACACCACAGCAGATGCACTTGGCTGTGCTAGAGTTCATGCGTGGTCAATGATCTTCAGGCACTTCCCATGCCCAGCTACCTGCCACGCCACCGCGCTTGTCAGTCGACCCGGGAAGTCGAAACATGCAAAGTGGGTTTATGCTGTCAAAAGCGGCAGCCGATCTTCTGATGAGGCCTCTCGAGTCAATAATAGCATTGAAAATGTCGTCTCATTGGCATGCCCGAGGATGAGCCGTGGCGCATCGCAATCGAAGTGGCAATGCACAGAGATCCAAGTTGCTGCGTATCCTAAAACCGAGGTCTACTGCCCAGTGCGGGCAGTGGTCCGGCGGGTAAACTTGCTTCGCACACACAAGAATATACTGCGCCAAAGGATGAAGACGTAACCCAAAGCCAAAATTGAACATAGGGCCGCATTAGTGATGGTTGTTGGAACTTGAAAAAAGAAACCGAAATCTGCAGTGAGATTTTGATAGCTCGGACCGACGCTGACGACAGAGGGGCAGAGGGGCTAACAGGGTCGCTGTGACGGTAACAGTAGGATCACTTCCAAATCAGGAGGGAAACAATTGTGTCAACGACGCATCCAAGAATAAGTCGACCAAAGTTGTATCGTACCGCAACAAAGGGCCTGATTACTGCATCTTAGAGGCGTGTGCATCGCAACGTCAATTGTCCTTCCTGGACCGAGGTTCATGAATGGACAGACGGTTGATTGTGTTGCCTTCCCGGCGGATATCACCCGCAAGCTTTCAGCCAGAGGATGCGTGGCCGTTCCTTGGGCGAAGTGACCATCGCAATGAATGTGGCACCGCAACGCGCATCTTGCCTCCATGATAGCAGCCAGCCCTGTTTGTGGAGTGATTTGATGCGCCATGGCCCACTCACGAGGCATCCTCTCTGCACTTCATCTCCTCAGGGCTGACTGGGCTGCAACCCAACTCCCAGGGAACGCGAGACAGTCACCTAGGTAGAGAGAAAGAGCGTGTGTGTGTGAAGAAGGCCGCAGATGGACCACCGGTGGCGCTAGCAACGGGAAGACGAGGAAGTGAAATCGATGTGACGAAATGCACCTGTCCCTAGTCTAGAGGCCAACCAGAGGCTTGGGTAAGACGCCGGCTGAAGCCGCAGTAGCCAGTGGAGAAGGCCACTGCCCTGAAGGCTTGCTGCAGGCACTTGACATGACGACCAGTCAGAATGGCGGCGCACGGATTTCTGCTCAGGCTGCTTGCGCTGCTTGCTCTGGTGGTGTAGCGACGGCCTGGTTCTGGGTGTGCTTGGCGTGACGCTTTGGGCAACCTCGTTATCGTTGGTAGATCCCGGTCGCAGTGGGCGGCTGTTCCGCTTGAGTTATCCTCAACGGCAGCCTCAATTTGTGGACGGGTAGGCTTTAGCTTCACATACTGACACCGTTGGGGCTTGTCAGCGGCTCGCGTGCGCTGTGATCTGTGATCTGTGATCTGTGATCTGTGATCTGTAATAGTCTCGTGGCTGCTCTCCAGGATCTGGCTGCTGCGCCTATCCAAATTGCTTACCAACCGCCAGCAGCGCTAGGCCAACATAGTGGCAGAGGACCCAGAGCATCGGGTATCGCGGGCGATATGGTTCCAATATCACTTGTTGAAGCTTTGATGGCGCTGGCTGGTGGCGCATGTGGCCGCTCTCAAGCCCTCGGCGGGTGCATGCGTGCGTGCATGTGCAGGTGTCCAAGTTGACGAGACTACCGCCACATGAAAATGATGGCGGCGGCTCTGAACCCAGGCAGTTGCACCCTCCCTCGGACAGAGTGACAAGTGCAGCAACAGCCCTTCGTGTGTTGTGCCTGCCTGTAGCAGACCTGTCAAAGTCGACTTGAATTGTGTCTGACTCTGCCTCCTACTACCTAGGTATCCTCAGCCTAGACAGACAGCCAGACCTTCGCCTCCATTCCGGCATTACGCTGGGACTGCTTGCTCACTTCCGCCTTCCGCTCCCGCTCCCGCTTGCTGTGTCCGATTGACAGCTCGTACTCAATTCAAACATATCAACAAACCATGTGAATGGTCCCAAGCTAGGGCTGCACCACATGAGAACTTGCGACGGAGGACGCGCGACCGCGGGAGACAGGCTGACAGGATGTGCGTCTTCATGGCCACCTACCATCTACTGGTCCTCTGCTTCGACATCCTGAAACATACGCTCCTAGCACGACTGCTAGTCTCCGCACTGCACCGTCCGCATCGACCAGTAGGGCACGCACGCAGAGCGACACTACTATGCACAGGATGCCTCGATTGGGCGACCAATGCGACTCCCTCAGCCTAAATGGCAAAATGAGTGGGCGACCTGCGCCCAGTTCATCCACTGGTTCCTTGTTTCATGTTTTGCTGCAAAGCTGCTATACTAGGGCGCGCAAGGTCGTCGGCGACGATCCTTAAAACTGGGCAATGGTATCAGGGCACTCGCTGTCCTCGACAACCAAGCAGTGCGTATGCAGTGCTATACTATGCACTACTCGTGGACCGGGATACTCTTCCCTCCGAGACAACTTGAACCAACGAATAACATGTGTCAAGACGCAGAGCCACAATGCCTGACAGTATCCCACCGCATGCAGTACTGTATAGTACGGCATTGCGTGTGGCGTGCACAAAGGCAAAGCGACCGTCGTCATCGCCCTGTCGCCCACGGAGTCTTGACCTTCCCGATCTAGCCCGCGGTGAAGGGTCTGCTTTGCCTGCCTGCTCACTGTCGCACCAGCACACGGTGTTCTTGCAGTGTCGACAGGGCCTGCGCCGCCGTGTCTGGCCCTGTCACCTGATTGCGTTGGTTTGCATGACCTGATGGACCGATCGTCTCCGTTTTCTCCACTCCAAGCCGTAATGCAAACGCTCGTGCTTCATTCTGCGGGCGGTCATTTGTCCTCTTCTGGAAGCCTGTCATGAATGCGCAGTACCAGCTCCAGTCGATCTGTCGCGTTCCAGCTGCTGCTCCGTCTGGTCCGTTTGGAGATTGTGTGAGGGGTTTCTGGGACCCCCTCCATGAAACCCCCCTGTAGTCTCCGCCGTCTGGGTCCCTCGTCCTGGTCGGTACACCCGCAGCCACTACACCGTATGTAGCTCAGCCTCTGCGGTACCTAGGCCTCGACACCGGTGGCATTTCTCGTACCTGCATACAACCTTGCCAATCTAATGCAGGTACTGCGTGTTCACAGAACACCGAAAAATTCGAAAATACGTCGGCTCATCTTACGACAGCTAGCCAAGAGCTGGGACGCGACGACGGGCTGAAGAGAAGAGCATTTTATGCTACTGCTCTCCTCCTCTTCATCGCCCTCGACTACCCCCGTCATTACCGTCGGTTCAGATCTGGTCTCCTGCTGAGATCTAGAGTGCAGATGAACAGCAGACCCGGCGGGCCCTCCCGCCGTCGCGCCCGAGTCATTCGCGGCCCTCAGCTTCACACATCTCGCCGAGACCGAGCCCTACTCATTCTGCGCACAGTATCCACCATTCCGTACTGTATATCCTGGCGGGTTAAGTGGCCGGCCCCGTTTTCCGTTGCCCATGAGCCATCAGACCGTCTTTTGCTAAATTCCCGCGAACCGTGGTCCTGTATCCATCTGTCAGGCCTCGCTAAGCTGCGGAACCTGACAACTCTGCACCACAGGGTTACATCCACGCCAGGGCCTAGGGCTGCCGGAACTGGCAGAGGGTCTCGCTAACAAGTGCAGCGATTTGGCGGGTGCCACATTCGTTGGTCGAGAAATTCAACACGGTTGCCCGGCGGTGTCGAGCAGCTTCTGTGCAAGCAGGCGGCGGTCTCTTCCATCGAGGCCTTCATCGCCTGTGCTTGGCAGATGGATCTGCGGCTGCCTTTCCATGTCGCCGGGGCTCCGGGACCTGGGCCCAGATAAGCGCGGTTTTATCATGGATTGCCTGCTGGCGGTCCGAATTCGCCACCAATCTGTTGGGTGCTGGCGGGTGCTGGCGGGTGCTGATCGAACTTAATTTGATTGATGTCCGAGGTCTTGGAATACTACGATTCTGCCCTGGAACGTCTCTCATTTCGACTCAACTTCGTCGCGTGTCCGGTTGCTACGATCCGATGTACTCTGGATCCTCTCGGAGGTGTCCGTTGACCTTCGCGGAGACACAGATGGATCAGGTAGCAATGCCGGCATGTCATTGAAGGGAATTCTGGATTGCGCATGTGTTGTTGCTGCTCCATCTACAACTGCCTGCAGATAGCCTTCGCGGTGTCCCCAGTCACCCTATGCCTAGCCCGACGAAGATGGACAACGGGGCATGTGCCATGCTACAGTATGATTCCCCACATCGATACTAGATCTTCACTGCGAGAACCGTTTTGGCGAGAGTAGAACCCACTACAGACAAAAGCTAGCCGTCTTTGGATAAATACCTCTTTCATATGATAATTATGGTCTAGTATTGTGGTATTGGCTGCTAGGTAGCCCCAGGGTCTCAAGTCACTTGTTCATCGGACCAGATTTGGCAAGGAGCCAAGTCGACGCCGGCCAAGCTACTGTGCAGTACTTCAGGTGTCTTGAATCCATGGTCGAGTTCGCTGGGAATCCCATCATCGACCTCGCAGTCACGGCGCACGCTTGGTACCATAACGGACCGCTGGTCTGCGGGCCGCGGGTGGCCGTCTGGTTCCTTGTTGGTGGCTCGAGAGACGGCCCAAAGAGGTCCATAGTGGGAGAGGCCGACCTCCCCGGCCCAAGCAGCTTGCTGCCCCGGATTCCCACAGTGGCTCGCATGAACCAGACAGGGACCCCCTAGGCTTTGCAATCTGTCGTACCATCTCTGCGGGCCTGGATCCTCTCGAGCATCGAAAGCTTCACCGTGGAGATCTCACAACCTGGATGGCGAGCGACTCGCCTATCTCAGCGTCACCTGGCCCTTCGTTGCCGGGCACCACGAGCAAGCTCACGTGGGAAAGCCGCTGATTCTGTCGGCACTCGAGAGCTCCAAGCAGGAGCCGAGGGACTTGCCGTCTCGAGATGCATCCATTCGGTCCTTTGACTGGTTGAAAACCTTCCACTGTAACCTTCACCGGTAGCGATAGAATTTCAACCGAGCACAGACGGCTGTAGCAGACTTGAACAACGTTTTATGAACAGGGTTGAGCTCTATGCAAGGACACATATGTAGGCACCCCGCTACACAATTCTCATTCTCAGCTCTGGCAGTTCGATGCGGTGAGCTCTGAACGAGCTGTATACTTTCTAAAGTATCATGCCATAAGGGCTCAGAAATGCATTAACCGAGGACCCGTGTGAACACGGCGCGTGGGTGCGCTCTCTCTAATTGGTGAGCACTGTCGAGATGACGGTGTCTTCACTGGCAATATTGACTCTCTACTCATCAGGCACGCACTTTCTTCGGGTGTACTCGAGCTCTTCATACGGTGACAAGGAGGCCCCTGCCGTCTCCATCAATGCAGCAGACTTGCGGGGCCGGTGACCAATTGGCAATTCCGCGGTCCTGGCTAGCAGAGCCTTCCTTGTCCTTCTCGAAGCTTTCAGCGGGCGCCGAGAGGTGCTTCGAACAAGCGGCGTAGGAGCGGGAGTGGGCAGGCCTGCTGGCTCGGTGGAGTCCAGGTCGGCTCTGCAAGGCCGCTTCAATTTGACTCGCGCCATCCACTTCATTTATCGCATGCGTCCAACATGGCCCGACGGTTTGATTCACCCAATCCCTGGCTGCCAATAGTCTGTGGGCGAGTGTTATTGAGGTCCACGATGCTGCGACCTAGCAGCATAGGCAATGTTTATACTGAGGCGGCGATCATACCGTCGCTGCCCATGAAATGATGACAGGCGCGGCCACGCCGAGGGCCATCAATCGTGAATACAGTCGCGGCCTTTGGATCAGTCTAGAAGGATTTTAGAACATGCTTGCCAACAGGGCAAGAGGAGGCCCTCACAGTCGGTGTGCCATGCAGTAGCATGCGGAATCTTCGCGAACGCAAGTTGGAGACATTAGCGGCACCAGACCGCCTTCTCTGCTGCTGTTCCCCAGCTCCTCTCTTCCTGCGAGGGCAGAGAGAACAGTTCATCCCGCAGGAGCGACCCCACGAGGGACCTTGAACACGCATCCCTCGTGGGGGTGATTGCATTGGCATGTCTGCCACGAGAGATAACGTTTGGCCGCGTTCCTCGCAGCAACCGGCGATCGCCTCTCGACAATCGTCCAGGCCCTGAACCGCGGGGCTCTGCCCCAACTGCCTCGCACACCGATGCTGGGTCCTTCAACTCTAGGCTTGATGTGGTTAGGCGGTAAGACGGCGAGGGCGACGATCGCTCCCATGTTGCTTCTTCCAAACTGTCTCGGATGGGACCGCAATCTCAACGGTATGGGTACCCCGCCGTTGACAGGACCCTCTGCCCTGGAGTGTCTCAGATCCAGACATCTGTCGGCCCTCAGAAAAGCAATAGCCTTGCCTGTCAGGCCATCTGCCGCATGGACTTCGTCGAGGCAGTGTAAGGCTTGCAGGAACGTGCCCGCGTGCTGCAGCGTGTGGCACTCGGGACGGGCGTATCAGGTGCCAATTGGCGCAGTCGTAGACCCGGCCAAGACAGGACGCGCGGAGGACGGACCGAGCTCGAATCCTGCTGCTGCGTAGTACTGTGCTGCGGCAGCATGTGGTTTCCTGGGTAAAAAGCAGCCAATGTCACATGTCACGCCCTCCCACATGCAGCGGCAGGTCCTGTAGCTGCAATCCGCGCCGCAGCTAGGCCCAGTTGGCTACGAGTCTAGGACGACATTGCCCGTAAAAGGAAGTCGGTCGTCCTCAGAAGATCGTTAGGCGATCATATGTTTGACAGAAGTATGTTCCTCTGGGCTGGCAAAAGCGGGAAGGTCTCAAGCCTGAAACCACCCGTCCATGTGCTGCCTGCAACTGCCTGCGTGGTGGTTGCGAAGCGTGCGAAGCTGCAGCACGAAGAGTGCACTACTGCAGGGCCGCCTGGAAGCTCAATGGCTGCTCGGGTGCTGAGCAGGCTAGCAGGCTCGACGCCAACTGAGGGGAAGACGCAGGGGTGCAGGTCGCATGTTGCAGGCTCTCCCATGCGTGCCGAAAAGCTGGAACCGCAGATACGGTTCACGGTCTGGAAGCTCTGGAAACCCTGCCTCGCTGCTCACTCGCTGGGCTCGGGCTCGGGCTCGAATGCATCAACGCCAGAAGGTTGACGTCGGCGTTGGACAGACTTCATGGGCTGCCCCCCCTCTTGCCATGGGCTGCGAAGGAGCCATTGCGAGTACGAGCCTTCTCGGGAACAACATCCTACTTCTGCCTTCCCAGTCGGCCGTCATTGGCCCTGCTCTACCAAGGGACACCCTTAGATTGCGCCGTAGGCTAGGTTTTCTCGGGGTAGATCAGAGGCCTAGGGCCGCGGACGGGTTGAAAACTGTGCCCGGCGTCATGGCCTGACGTAGCCCAGAGCAATGCGGTGCCAGGCCTGCCGCGGGTGTTAATCAACAGAGGGCTACAATGCGAATTGGCTGAGCCTGTTTTGTGTCTGTCGTTTCCACCCCGACGCCCGAATTGGCAGTCAAACCTCGACGTAGCGGGCATCGGTGGTGACGCAGTTGCAGATCGCAGAAGATTTCATTTGCATCCCAATGGTGCGTATCTGCGGGGTTGGTCTCGACCATAGCTCGAGCCTGCTCGAGCCTTGTGGGCAGCGCTCAAAAGGACAGATGCGTCACCCTTAGCACTGACGTCTCGATCCACTGTACTTTCGCATCCTTCACAGGCTGCCGGGCTGCGTGCTTTTTTCTTTTCCTCGAAGGGGATGATTACCTTTCTGGGCAGGTAGCACGGGATCCTGACGCATCCTGGCCGATGCAGACGTTTGGCAGTCGCACCAAGGTCAAAAGTGTCATGATCGGCGAGGCTTAGCTACCAACAGCACTGCGTGCCTCGCGCATGCCAACTTCCTCGGGGTGACCCGTTCGTCTGGACCCGACCCGGGCATATGCACGCTGACTGCTTGGCATCGCGATCCAGTTCTCATTGGGGAAACCATCCTATGCCCCCTCACCCGAGCCACCACACCATCGCAGTGCTCTCCAGATCCTGCAGGACGCTTTCCTGAACCCTTGGAGCTCGAGCTCGTGCAACTGTTGGGGGCCGGCCGCGCCTCCCGCAACGCATCGCCTTGGGACGGCGGCTTGCGATTGGCATCTCGCTGGCTGCCTGGACAACTGGGATGAGGTAGCGGCACATCAAGGTTCGGAGGATTTGCCAGGTACGAATTGCGCTCTGTCTGTCGCTTGGTGTCCATGCCATTGATTCGAACAATCAATCTATACAATCCAATGTTTTAGAGTTCAGCTTGGTGGCCTGTCGCAATCGTCCGCAAGCACTGCTCACCCGCTGGCGTCCTCTGGCCTGGCCAAATTGGGAATTGGGGTGCGCTGCCTCGGCATGCTTCGTCACTGACAGCTTTATCTCAGGTTTGTGCGGAGTGTGCAGACTTTGTCCGACAGGGACTGTCTTTTCAAAAGTCCTGCCAGGAGATGCTGGCTTCCAACTCGACTCAGCTTCGTCCCAAGTGCCAGGCCTGGTCAGGTCAGGACTCAAGCTATTGTGTAGATCTCGTCCTCACCATGTCAAGGCAGTCCTCTAGCGACCAGCCGGGCAGCGGCCGTGGTGATGAGGGTTCCCTGTCGAGACGGCGCCGGGGCAGAAGGTTGACGCGTAGATCCCTCGGGGCACCCCATGCTCTTTCGCTTCCATTGACCCACGAAGCGGCTGATCAAGGTCCTTTCGATGACTCTGCAACCACTGCTGGTCGTCTCTTGCTCGCTCAGGTCACCCCCATACGCCGGTGCCGCCAGCCTCGGCTGTTTCAAAACTATTTTGGACTGCGACAAAGTTGGAAGTGGCTCCGTCCATTACTAGTCCCGCATTGAGGTGCGTACCTCGCCGCCGGTGTGTACACCGAGGGAAGCATGGCACGTTGCAGCGCCTTGTTCGAGGATTCTTTTTGCCCACCGTTGTGGGCAGTCTGCCCCGGCCGGGCGCCCTGGCGAGTTGGGTAACCAGCCGGCCAGCGGCCGAGGTTCTGCCATGTCCTGGAACATCCTTTTTAACAATGTTCCATGAGTGCGTACACGCCTACGTATGGCATGATGATGATGCTGTTTTACCTACAGGTGAGCAGAGTCTGCGCGGATGCTTTGCTGCCCAGGGCACGCTGGCTAGGCTTTAACGCGGGCGATATTGTGTTTCCTGCGAGTGCAAGAAACTATTTTCATTCGAGCGGGCGGTATTATTCAGGGCTATTCTTTAATCGACGGCTCCGAACCAGATCCCGATCGATGGGTGATCCGGAAGAACTCCGGGGGCACGTTCTCTCTTGTTTCGTCACCTCGTGCTGTCAACGTCTGTGGGAACCGCAGCTTACCATCCGGGCGCGATTGAGATCTCGGGGAGCCTTGCCTGCTCTTTGACGGCCGACTGGCATTTCGACAGGAGGGCAGGGCACATGCACGGGCGTTTGCGTGCGACGTCAGGACGGTTGGGCTCTTGCTGTTGCGTGTCGGTGCCTGGGAGGACATGGATGTCGTGCAGTTTGACGCTTCTCACGTGCACACATCGCATATTGGAGACAATCTTAAACCTCCGTCACTGCCGAGTCACATATATTGAGTTGCACACATTTTGTGACACCAATGTTGTGTACGTCAAGAATGACAGACGGGCTCAAATGCTACGTTGGAGCACTGGTCGTCCAGAATACCTACCGAGGTTGGATTTTGCGTAGCCCGTTTGTTTCCAAACCGTAGGACAGACTAAGGTCTTGCAGGGGGTCACATGGGTCACACAGGCTCAAAAGCCCACTGCATCTCGCATTAAACAGCTCTTGCTTTGACAAGACCGTTGAGAAGTGCACATATGATCGCCTCAGATCGCCAAACCGACCCGAACTCTGAAGAAAAAAAAAAGACGGAGGCCGCCGTCGGAAAACCCGGTACTGCGCCTTTCATGCGTGGTGGCCGGGTATCCCCCAAAGATTGGCCAGGCGTCGACTAAGGGCGCAGGCACAGCCTTGCGGGTTTGTCTCGGGCGAGCCGGTTCGGTTCGGTTCAGCCTGCCAGCTCTTAGTCTTTGTTTTGTGTGTGTTCCTTTGCTCCCGCAGACCCAAACCTCCTCCAAATCTTCTAGGCCCTATAAGATGTACTCGTATAGCCGTTTTGAGCAAGTTTTCCCGTCCGATCAGCTGGGAGGAAGGGCAAACAGGCAGGCAGGTGTCGCGCGTTGTGATGCGTGACCCTGCGTGGATTAGACCAGGACCCAGCCTGCCTGTCGTGCGTGCCTGTCTTGCCTGGGTTGTCGTTGCGCAATGCTTGTGTATATATATGAGGCTAGCATGGCTGGCCCTATCAATGAAGATGGGACGACCGGATAGCAGATGGCGCGCCTCTCGCATAATTATGCCGACGATCAACCCTGGGATCAACGGTCCAACCAGACCGGGTCACGCTCGATAGACGCCGGCCGGGCGATTGGCTCCTCTGGAGTGCAGTTGGGAGGGAAAAGTCTGTGTTGTTTCGCGTAGATTAAGGTTCCCGAGCCGCAGGCGTCATCTTGCACCCTTCTCGATCTGATGTATCCTGCGGGCTGGGGGACTTGCGTGCAATGCGGTGCGTAGACCCTGACACCTCGCATTACGACAGTTCGACCGTTGTGTCTGGGGAGCTGTCCTGTTCCTGGATCCTCTCCATGGGTGGCTTGTCATGGCGCGCACAGCCTCCCTGACTACAACTTGGCTGAGGCAACGGTCTATCATTGGCAACATGTGTGTATGCGGCTGCCGCAGAGTCATGCCTCCATACTGCGCAGTATTGGCCCGAGGGTGTGAAACCCTCACACGATGGGGTGACAATCACGAAAAGGGAAAGGATAAAAAAAACTTACTTTACCGTAGCATTAAGATATCGCCTATCTGAGATCGGAGCATACGCCAAACCCCGGGGGAGGGCGGATGGCTCCATACGTACCAGGACAAAGCCACCCGGGGGCCGGAGAAAATGCCATTACCTCTACCAACACGGTCGTGTCCCGGGACAGTAGTTGACGGGTGTGGCTTGTCACGTTCCCCGTGGCTCGTTAGACTTGCGATCGGCGCCAGGCCGCCCAGAGGCTCACGGTCACATCGTGCGGATCGTACGCGACAGAAGTGGTAATTTTCAATACAGCTAGGAGGCCTTGAAGGTCGAAAAGGAAAGGCGCGGAGGGGAGCTGGGGCTCTCGAAGGAAAGGAAAGGCTAGGGGAGTTTCGTGGATCGCATCCGACGTACGGGGCAGATCCCGACAATTCCCATGTGCTTCCGCCCGGCTTGGGGTGTGATTTGGAGACCATTAGCTCTGGATGGTCTCACGTTTCCCGGATCCGGTGGAGGTGAATGGAATCTATGTTGTCTAGTATCAAGTTGGATGCTACAGTAGAAGGTGGAAGGCAGGGATTGCCCTCGCCGGCTACAATCTCGGTACGGGAGCACTGTGGTTGCTGCTTGACGCCTGATGAATGCCTGATCGGCGCCGTAGCAGCTGCTGAGGACCGGTGGAGGTCCATGGCGTAATGGACCGTCTCCCAATGACGGGGCTCAGCCACCTAAGTTCTGGTCGCAGCGGCCGCAGCGTTCGCTTCATCGGCACGCTGGACGCACTCCTCTAGCACCTGCCAAAACTTCGTGGTATCGAGACCTCTCGGTATCCGCACGCCCTCTTCTCCTGCCGGAAGCAACGTTGCGATGGTCCGGCCCAGCTGCGATCCCCGGTGTAGGGCGTCGTCGTGGGTACCTTCGGTGATGACCTTGACGGCGAACCGCTCGCGCTTGTTCGGATTGTCCGACGACGAGTTGTGGTCGCATTCGTCAAATGGAATCTCCCACTTGGTGCCGGTCAGTATGGCGGCCACTGCCAGCGGATCGTGCAGAGGAGGACCCTCAATGATGCCGAAAAAGTCTCTGAAAAGCGCAGACAAAGTTGTTAGCGTCAACAGATCCCCACGGAGGCTGTGACCGATCAACGAAAATCCACACTCACTTATATGTCTTTGCAAAAAACATGAGTAACTCGACGAGCATGGTTCGGAGTACTGTCTTGCCAATCCTAGGCCCGGTGGTGTCGACCGGCTCTGTCTTCGAGTCGTTCAGAGACGCCTTGTCTGCCCCGTACAGAAGTAGCTCTTGAACATCCTGCCTCGCGAGCACAAGATGTGTCGTGTCGAGAGGTAAGATGGTCGTTTTGGCCGCGAGCTCCTTGGTGTCGAATATGAACGCCGCGGCCTCAGGGTCAATGACAATGTTGCTATAGAAATACGCAAGGGTCAGTACGGTGGTCAATTTTAGTAAGCGTGATATTGGCCATGCCTGATAAGTTGTGTAGTATCGTAAACGAAGAAGTAATCAAAGGCATAACACTTGTTATAAACAACATTGAACCAAGGAATTTATTTCCTCAGGCCACATTCGCTTCCATTTTGCACGGAGGCGATGTTGGTGAGCATCTCATGGACGCATTAGAATCAGGCAAAAGAGCACACTTACAACTCGGCCCAAGGCGTCCAGTTTCCAATTCGAGCCTTACCATCGACAATTCCATACACTGCGCTGGTGAAGCCATCGCCGACCGCGCCTCCCATGAGACTGAGCCCCTTGATATGACCGATCAGGTCCGGATACGTCTGGAACAGCTTGGCAGCATTCGTCAGGCTGCCGGTCGCGACGACCCACGCCGTGCCGGGCTTGCATGACCGCAGGGCGGTGGCGGCGGCGTCGATGGCGGCCACGTCCCTGCGCGGCTGGACGAGGGGCTCTGGCAGCAGGGACGTCCCGTCCAGGCCGCTCTCGCCGTGGATATCCTCGGCGTTCTCGGACAGCCGCGGCCTCTGCAGCGGTGACGACGCGCCTGGGTAGACAGCGACGTGCTCGTGCTGCCGGATGGCCGTTAGCACGCTGGTGGCGTTCCATGTTGTTTTCCTGGGTAAGGGTCGGTTGTCAGCTGGTGCAAGGCCCTCCCCTCGTATCGACATGGACGAAGCGATAGTGCGCCCCGGACCGGGATCTGCCAAAGCAAGAGAGGCGCCGCGGGAAGACTGCGGGATGGGCCACCGTGCTTATCGGTTCTCCGATGCGCGCGGTGCGGAATGATGGCGGATCCGGGGCGGACGTACTCTAGCGGGGCATTGCCGAAAACTGTCGATATGCCCAAAAGCTTGATACCGGGATGGTATGCTGCGAGGAGAATGGCAAAGACATCCTAAGCTCCGGTCAGCGTGTGTATCAAAAATCCTAGACGTGGTGTTTCTGAACGAGTTGGGCCATGAGTTGCGGTGAAGCGGAATGTCTCCCTCAATTGCCTCGGGAGACATGCAGAGACCTCATGTCCTCTCCGAAATTGCAAGTCATCCCGAAGTGTTCGTTGTCAAGGTCAAAACAGCGGAGGAGAGTGGTGAGTAATAGTCGAAAACGCAACTCACGTCGTGTCCAGGGTCGGCGTCCAGCCAGACTGGAACTCTCTCATCCTCCGTCATATCGGCAGGGTACGATGCTCACTTAAACCTAGAATGACCGTGGACTTCCGGACCGTGGTAGTGACAGGACCTTTAGCAAATGGAGCATGGGAGAAAGGTGTCAAGTCGTAGTGAGAGCGCGGTGAAGGAACAGCAAACGGCACGGTAAGCTGCGGTCAGTTGTCGGTCCACCGCAGGAGCGGTCGCCGAGGCGGAGGTCCAGAGCCGCCCACTTCTTTGCGGCGCTTCACCCGGCAACAAAGCAGGCTCACGGCTCTTCCATGTGATGCGCAGCCTAGTGTAGATCACGAGAGAAATACAGCGCTGCATCACTTTGAGGACCCAGCTCAAATAATAGACGAACAGACTGATTTTTCTGAAATCATTTCCCAGATTGTTGGCTATGCTTGAGGGTATCATCTATCTAATATCTGCTCGCTGCTGCAGATCTGAGCACTTCCGCTGTGCCGGTGCTGGGTCCTTATGAACCAGCCGCCTTCCTCTTCTCGAGCACCTTCATCACGTCTGCAACATTATTCACATCGCCCTTCTTCTTCTTGGGCCCTCGCTTGCGTTTGGACTTGCCACCGCCTCCTTCTTGACCGTCATCGTCATCGCCCCAGTTGGATAGCTTGGTCTTGCCGTCGTCTTCCAGCTCCTCCTCGTCGGCCAGGCGGTTGGTGCCGAAGCCCAGATCCATGTCCTCCGCATCACGATCTGCGGACGCCAGCATCTTCTTGAGCCTCGCTTGCCTGTCTGCCTCCTTCTGCTCTTCCTCCGACTTGGTGGCTGCATTGAGCGTCTTTGCTTTCTTGAGAGCAGCTAGCACCGACGGGTCGTTCATGGCCGGTCGCGCATTCTGTTCCTCGGAAATCAAGCTGGACTTGAAGTAGTTGCGAGGATGTTGTGCTTGCGGCTTTGGTGGAGGTGGCATGTCCCCTTCAACTGCATCTCGGTCTTCTGAGTCGACTTCGCCTTCGCTCTTTGGTGAATCGGCCTTCGTCTTAGCTTTCTTCTTCGCCTCATCGTCAGACTCATCGCTATCGTCGGAGTCCGATATGCCTCCCAGGGGATTGTAGTCTGATTCCACGTCAGAGAACATATTTACGTCCTCGTTCTCCTTCGCTTGCTCCTCCAACTTCTTCTTGTAGTACTCCGGGACTTCCATACCCAGCACCTCAGCATTAGGATCAATCTTGAAAGATTCGCGCTCTCTCGCGACTTCTGCGGCAACTTTCCGAACTTTGCGCTTCTCATTGCCGTCCTCATCGACAATGATAAGCACCTCCCTGCCCTTGGCGTCGCGCTCTATTCTTGAGCCTGGCTCCTTCTTGGCGCCGATCTTCTTGAATCTGTTTCCCAGAGCCGACTCCTGCTGTGCTTTGGCAGCTTCACGGGCAGCCTTCATCTCGGCTAGAATCTGGTCCCGCGTCCGTTTCTGTCCCGGGACCAACGTAGCCGTGGCCAATTGGCCCTTCTTCTTGGCCTTCTCCCTCTCGATTGCGGTGACCTCCTTCTCCTCTAGCTCCTCGAAGGCATCGTCCACATCCTCTTCCTCGGGTTCGCCTTCCTCGCGCGATGGCTCTGCTTCCCCTGCGTCGGGCTTTCCTCCGTTGAAGACATCCTCGCCCTTCCTGACCCTCTCGAGTAATTTGAAGTCGAGACCCTTGATCAAGTGCGTACTCGACAGATCACCGCCGGCAATCTCGTTCCTGAGCTTCTCAAACGTGGCTTGGTCGATCTCCTCCTTCTTCAAGGACTCCTCCAGAGCTTGTATCCGTGATGCCTTGTCGTCCTCCTCCTGCTCCGCCTGTCTTTGTTTTGCGCGGTCTACATAGCCATCTGCAAACTTGGTGCCCTTTGGCGCGGAGGTTCGGAACTTCTTCTGCGGTCGCTCTTGATTGTTGCGCTCGGCGAGCTGGCGCGCAAAGTCGACGCGAGCCGAACCTGCACCAGCGACGGATCGTCTGCGAAGCCTATTTGTCAGTATGTAGTTTTAATGCCGCCTGAGAAACTTTTTGGATAAGCGACGTGGAACTCACGGTGTCATCGGGATGCTGGACTTCAGTCGCGATCCGAGGGCAGAGGAGGCGGCACTTTTTGTCGCTCCGGGGGAAGGTGATGCGCCATCCTGAGCTCCGCTCGGTGACTTTGCCGATTTAGCAAGGAGTAGCTTGCGGAATTGCTCGTTGTTCATATTGTACAACCTGCTCCACGCAGAAGATTCCTGACAAAGAGCGGTTTAGAGAGGTGCTTTAGGCTGATTGCTCTTGGACGTCGAGAGTTAACGGGCCTTAGCACGCCAGATCCACCCCCCCTTCATGCAAGGGTTAGGAGTCAAATTGTCTACATTCTTTTGCAGCTCCTGTATAGCTCAATTTATATAAAGTATAGAATTCTTGAACCATAGCCAAATAACTTCAAGTCAATTTTTAAGGCAGAAAATATGGGCCATGAGTAGGGCTACGGTCAATGAGGTCGATGCTGTTGCACCCCAAGGTTCGGTCATGGCGGTGTTGCGCTTTTGAGAGACCAAGTCCTGCAACTGATTGAAGCATGCCTTCGAATGTTCCTCGGCGCCTCCATGCCATCGGTCTGTTGGTTTTGCTCATAAAAAGATACCAATCTTCTCAGCGGCAAAGCCAGTGTATACTGGCACTTTTGTGACTGAAACAGACATGCATTCAATCAGATTTCTACCCCGAGATCACTTTAACATGTAGTGTCTTTTTGCATCAAGACTCTCGTCAGCTTTCTTCTGTACTGCTGCCTGTGGATGCTGAGTGATTCTTATATAGTATGACTAGTCGAACAAGAAATATGACAAGCGTTGCTTTGCCTCTACAGCATCCCATTCAACTAAAACTCGTTCCTTCGATTCTTCCATCTTGTTTTGTACCATCAATTCCATTGCAGCCCGCTCCTCCGGATTGAGCAGATGCACCCTTGTCTTCCATAGCTCTTCCGTGGAAACATCCTTTCCACGTTCACCAAAGAATCTCTCGTCCAAGTACATCCAGTAGATGGTATCGAAAGCCCAGCTCCTTCTTGCTGCATAATTAAGCCAGAACCGACCTGTCTCCCAGCTCTCTCGCATGTACGCCGAGAGGAGCAGAGACTCGGAACTCATCTCCTTCTCTGCCTCTTCCAAAGCCAACAGCCATGTCTTCAGACGTTTGTCGTAAATGCTCGTCCAATCCTCAATTCCATTATCCCACATCTCAGGGACATCGAGTAGGAGCCACCATGGCGAGTCCAAAGTGAAATGTGTTGGCCCAACGTATGCGTATTCCCAGTCAACAACTCCAAGGACATTGTCGTCATCGTCAACAAGAACATTGGCCGGTCTGAAGTCATCACACCACATGCGAAATGAGCTCGAGCCATCGGGCATCGGTAAAGTCGCAGGAGCATGCTTGGAACGGCCAGACCAGTCGTCTTCAGCGAACCCAAACTTTGATAGTCGTCCTTGTTTGGCTAGTCTGCGAAACAATTGTCGCGCCACATATTTCGCCCTGCAATCGTCCTCCGAGGATACCATGTCGTTATGCTGAAAGACAAGCGTTGCCATTTGCATCTCAGCTAGCACCAAGTACCATTCATCAGCAGTCCGGTACGTTGTGCCTTCGGGTGGAAAGATTGATTTGGGGATGTTTGAGAGTTTAACCATGTTGGTCATGTTCAAAGTGATGGGTCGTCCCATTACACGGTGAGATCCAGGGCCGACCTCAACAAGAGCTCCGATGTGCGGGAAAACAGGTTGTGCAAGCTGAAGCACACATCGAGCCATTTTTAGATAGGCATCCTTTAGTTTGCTCTCGGAAATATCGGGATCCAGGACAGCCGTTTCGTTAGGATCGTGGCGATGGGTATCGAGAGCTTGGCCCATAGTCTTTCGGGATCCAAGATCTTGAATAATCAGAAATGGGCCAATACCGGGATCAACACCATGGTGGAAGAGTTTTGGGACCGGCAATTGAGTATGCTGGGCCAAGTATGTAGCCGTCGCAGCTTCTGCAAGCGTTTTTTCTTCCGGGAACACGGCCTGGTTGGGGCAAGGCAGGCGAACGAGAACATCAGAGGAATTGCCTTCAAGTCGAATAGGATATAAGACGTGGAAACCGCCGATAATCAATGGGGTGACTAGCTTTGCGGGTTTTCCAAACATGCTCTCGGCAAAGGATTCGATCTTCCGACACTGGGATGACAGTCGGACTTGCTTCACCGCCTCATCCCAGAGCTCATCACTCCGATCCCATGCGAGGTTGTCAGAGTCCTGTCTAGCTGCCATCACGTCGGGAAATGCTCTGACAAGTGATGAAGATGGGAAAATTGTAGAGAATCCAGATACGATAATCCAATCGAAGAAAATGAGAAGCAACTCGATATCTGTGATCTTATAAGTAATTGACCCTTAGACGCGGCGCTTAGCTGATACTCCTGGGGGTACAGGGTTTCCGTTTACAAGGTGCGCCACATGGGAAGCTTTGAACACATTTCTCGATCAGATCAGGCGAGGTGCGGCTGCAAATGTCTTTGCGGGGTCATTATGAGTTGTCTGTTGGCCAGGCAGAGATGAAGTGGAAAATGAGTTGGTTCAGCTTTTGAGCTACACCTAATTCGGAAGTCCGAGCAATCTTGTCCATCTTATGCGGTGGTGTGCGCCAGGCTGTCACAGTCTGCTCCTCAGGGCTCAACCAGTAACAGAAATAAAGACATGAGAATGCTACCAATAGAACCAACAGAATTACAACAAGTTGGAGGAGACAAATCTCATTCCTTCTGCAACCGAACACGACAGGGGAGAGCGGTTAGAGAGTAGGTCATGATAATTGGGTACCAAGTGTAACAACCTTGGAAGGCACGATCATGAAAAGTAAAAAAGGTATAAATACAAAGGATCCCTCCTGGGTATAAGGTTAAAAGACCTATAATTGTGTTTTTTTTTAAACTGAATTCTATTCAACTATGTTGCGTTTCTGCAACTAGGCTTCGTCTATCTAGATAGAAGGCAATAAACTCCTCTATTTCTTTAGAATAGACCTTATACATCTCCAAGGCAGAGCTATCAGATCCACGCATCCAGACAATAGAATATGGTGGCCTTACCTGTCTGTTCCAACCGCAGCTGTGAACTCGCTTAGTGGGCGCGTGCACTAGTTCAAGCTTAAGTGGCAGTCGTCTCGGTTTCGCGCGGCAGGCTGAATAATTGATTTCAAGTGGTCTTATGGAATAAGGTCGTGTCGCTCGGTTTCGCCAGATGGGTATGTGTTTAAGCAGAGCCAGAACCTGTGCGTGTCCCACGAGACAGTCAGGGCAATGGCGGCTTTTTAACATCGCCCATTTCGAGCAACTTAAAGGCCTGAGTCACACAGCGATGGCACTTTCGCATACTACTTAGTAGTGCTTGACGGCGTCAGACTAGGTTGCTCGCGGCCCGCGATGGCTTCAACCTCGACGCTTATCAACAGCACCGGCGCAAACAGGCGCGGCCCAACGCTACGGCTACTGGTGCAGAATGGCGGCTTCTGACTACAGACGGGCTTACAGAAGCAGATTGATAAGTTACTGTAAAAAGTCCTGTATAGCAGAACCTACTATATTGATTTTAAAAGATACATTATGCCTTGTCCTTCTCGGATATTTACTGTCGTTCCAGCTTAATCGGGGAACTTAAAAAAATAAAATAGTCGATAAATACAAAGGATATTCATCTGCTTGTCGGCTGCCTTCTTCAAACCTCTGAAACTCTTGAATACAGCACATAATCCCACAAAGCCCCATTCCTAAATCTTTGGAGTCGCATCCCTTTAGATCAAGCCACCCATCACTGAACCATCCTTTGTAGCTGTTTTCCAGCATTCCACTATATTCAGAGAAGTCTTGAGACCATTTGTCAAGCCTGCCACCGGAAAAGTTACGTTACTCGCCTTAAACCATAGCTTACTCTGATACCGGTATGAAGACTTTCACCAATGACCACTCATGTGCAGTATCCCCAACGATTGGCCTTGGCTGTTGATACTCTATGCTGGATCTCTATTGTTCTGTATCTCTATTGTCACAAGACGGTCTCACAGACATAGGCAGATGTCCTTAACATACCCATCAAAAGAGTACCTGCATATGTACCTGGGTACCTAGGTAATTAGTCCAAGGAAGCAATTCAAGCCGCCACCGAAGAGAGGGCCCGGTAGACTGGTGATTAATGCTTAGGTAAGCCACTAGTATAAGCTGGGACTACCTGTATCACTGCACCGCACAGGCCCCTAACCCTCTGATTGGGGCGTATGCCCACCAGGTAGCGCTCCAAAACCGATTCGGTCGCAGCATGGGGGCACCGTGACTGACCTAACTGCCCAGGAGGTCAGCTGAGTTCGTGGCGACAGCCCACGCGTTACGTCAGGTCAACCCGCGACTGTGGTTCCACACGCCTTTCCGACTACAGGAGACTCAAGCTGATATGACTGGCTTTACTTATACCCTCATGGAGCTTACAAGCAACCTTTGAGCTCATCATTCTCTGCTTGAAGGCGCGCTCAGGCGCCCCCGCACCATGACTCTCAGGTCGCTGTCGTCTCAACTTGGCTCACACAGAAGGAAGGGCTGATGTTCGAGTCCATCATTTGAGCTTCATCCAACATGGGCAGCCGTCTCGAGAAAAATTCGAACGCGGTGCGTAAGCGCATCGAAGATCACACCTTCTCCGATGAAGCCGGTGAGGAATACGAGCCCAGCGCCTTTGGAGGCTTTGGCGACTACTTCCGGCGCAAGAAGATCAAGCTTCAGAACTTGGACGCCGAGACTCGCGAGGGCAGCAACAAACCCCAGATCTTCAAAGGCATTGTCGCTCATGTGTCTGGTTACACACAACCGCCTCTACACATTCTACACAAGCAGCTCGTCGAACATGGAGCTGCTTTCTTGCAGTACCTGGACTCGAAAACGATGGCCACTCACATCATCGCCTCGTCACTCACACCCAAGAAGGCTACCGAATTCAGTAACTACAGGATAGTGAAGCCGGCCTGGGTCGTGGACTCGATTGCTGCGGGCCGCATGCTACCGTGGTCGGATTACCGAGTGATCGACGAGGGCCCGAGGCAGAAAGTCATCAAGTTCGGTGAAGGTGGAAAGATATCTTCACAGGCAAGCACGCCGCAGAGGGGCTACAGTGACCAAATTCAGAGCAGCTTCTACGCAAGTCAATTCAAGAAGCCTGCGACTCCGGCTGGCAAGGCCAACCTCCCAAGCTCACCTGCCATGGGACAAACTCCGACGCCATCGAAATACACTTCTTCGACACTCCAGAAACTTGAGAGTATTGAAGATGACTATGTCGATGATACACTGGAAGACCTGGGAATGGCAGAATCAAAGCCTTCGTCTCCCGTGCCAGAGGGAACGCCAAAGACGGCCGTGAATACCGATGTGACCCCGGTGGATGCAGAAAGTCCAATCGCAGAGGTGCAAGAGTCTGTTCTGGATAAGAACCCCCCACAAGCGCCCCATGAGAGTCCACACAATCAACCCGGTCCTGCATCACACAACTCTGCTCTGACTTCTGAGGAGCACAACGCATGGCTCCTATCTGATCCGAGACTTAGAAAATCATCAACCGCAAATCCAGACTTCCTGAAGCAGTATTACTCTGAGAGTCGTCTACACCATCTATCCACATGGAAAGCAGAACTCAAGTCCAGAATGCAAAGACTTGCCAATGAAAAAGGCAGCGGCACGACCAAAGCCATCAAGCGCCGACCTGGAGCTCGGCGATACATCATGCACGTGGACTTCGATAGTTTCTTCTGCGCAGTCTCTCTCAAAAACGCACCTGAGTATGTCGACAAGCCCGCAGTGGTGGCACACGGCACCGGCACAGGGTCAGAGATTGCGTCTTGCAATTATCCTGCGCGGAAGTTTGGCGTCAAGAACGGGATGTGGATGAAACGAGCACTGGAACTTTGCTCGGACATCAAAGTTCTGCCCTACGACTTTCCTGCGTACGAGGAAGCCAGTAAGCTGTTCTATGAAGCAATTCTGGAAGTGGGCGGTGTTGTTCAGAGCGTCAGTATCGACGAGGCTCTAGTTGATATCACCATGCTTGTCTTGGCTGCTTCTGGGTCTCATGGCCATGGTGTCTCCGAGGGCAGCATCTGGAGGGAACAAGAAAAAGCAGATGAGCTTGCTAGTGACCTGCGCAAGCGAATCAAGGAGAGAACGGGCTGTCAAGTCTCCGTGGGGATCGGTGCAAATATTCTTCTCGCCAAGGTCGCTCTTCGTAAAGCGAAGCCGGCGGGCCAATACCAGATCAAGCCTGAAGACATTCTCGACTTCCTAAGCGAACTCAAGGTGGAAGATCTTCCCGGAGTGGCGTACAGCATCGGCGGCAAGTTGGAGGAAATAGGGATCAGGCTGGTTAAGGATATCAGAGAAGTCTCAAAGGAGCGTCTGGTATCTGTACTGGGCCCGAAGACGGGTGAGAAAATCTGGGAATACTCGAGAGGAATCGACCGCGCTGAGGTGGGCGACGTCTCAATTCGGAAGTCCGTCTCGGCAGAAGTCAACTGGGGCATTCGTTTTCTTAACCAGCCCGAAGCCGAAGAGTTTGTCATGAACCTCTCCAAGGAGTTGGAGAAACGCTTGCTGAACGAGGGTGTCAAGGGCACAAATCTCACAATGAAGATCATGCGGCGGGCTCTGGACGCGCCGCTGGACCCTGCAAAGCATCTAGGTCATGGGAAATGCGACACGTTCAACAAAAGCACAGTATTTGGTGTTGCGACTCATGACGCCGAGAAGATTGGTAAAGAGGCCGTCTCAATCCTCCGTTCATTCAAATTCAGCCCTGGCGACCTGCGAGGTCTAGGTGTCCAGATGCAGAGGCTTGAACCGATCAAGCCTTCGGCAGCGCCTGAAGGGAGCCAGAAGAGGCTCAATTTTGGCGCACTTGGGAATGCAACCGGGTCCCGTTCATCAGAGAAAGCAGTAGCACCCGTGGCATCCATGACCTTTGATGAAATTTCTGATGCGGGCAGCCCTGCGAAGTCAAGATCTGCGCCTCAGGAGGCACGGCGAGATGTGTCTGAAGACCCTATTTCGGATAATCCACTCACCCCTCGCAAGCCGAAATGGCCGTCTGTTCACCCTGCTCTTGCGCTCTCCCGGGCAAATGAGGCGGACGAGAAGGCGAATACCCCCTTGAACGTCATGGGGACGCAGTTCATCATGCCGTCGAACCCAGACCCCGAAGTCGTTGCGGCGCTCCCCCTGGACATTCGTAGCCGGCTGATGGCACAGCAGCGACGTCGAGACGCGGACTCGGCGTTGTCGAGGGAGGGCTCACCTGCCTTTCAGAACACGAGCGGACGTCAGTCGCGCGATCAGAGTCCGGCGGTGGTCGAGCCACAAATCCCCCCTGACATTGACCCTGAGGTGTTCAATGCTCTCCCGGACGAAATGAAGGCCGAGATTCTTGCGCAATACGCTCCAAGAAGCGGAAATGCGCAAAACGTTCCTGCTCAGCCACAATCACCACGCAGAGACCGGATCATTCGCCCGCAGCCTCAGAGAAGCCCGGCCAAAAGAGGGCGTGGCAGGGGCGGGATTCGAGGTATGCTGGCCAGGACTCGTGAGAGGCAGCGAGACGCAAGCGCGGGACTCATGCAAACGAGCTTCATGAAAATGGGCAACAGGAGGTCAGGTCTGGAGAATGAATCCGAGGAGATCGAGGAGATCGACCAGGCCTTCCTGGCTGAGCTGCCCGAAGAGGTCCGCAAGGAAGTAATAGCCGACCACCGCCGACGCAAACTCGCCCAGAGGTCGGGGTTAGGCCTCAACCTGCAAGGCCCCGGGCGGCGCGGTGCGGCTGGTCGGTCGAGAGAAACGACCAGTGGCCAGACCAAGATTGCCTTCCCGAAACCACCAGGCAAGGTCGCATTCACGGCAACCTCGCTTACCTCTGTCCAGGAAGTGAAGGACATGCTGAGTGCCTGGCACAGGGAGACGGAGGATGAGGGGCCGCACAGGGATGACGTCGAGGTGTTTGAGAAGTACCTTGCCCGCGTCGTGACGGAGGAGAGGGACATGGAAAAGGCCAAGAAGCTGATAAGGTGGCTGGAATGGCTTGTTGATGATGACGAGGACAGCAAGGGCAGAAGGGGCTGGATGGAAGCCTTTGCCGGCGTCAAGAATGCTGTTCATCAGGCGTTGGAGGATAGGGGACTGGGACCTATGGTGCTTTAGGCGTTGTGAGTTTGGGTACGGGAATGTTTGAATACGGAGCAGTCACTTTCTGTACGACAAGTGAGGCCTGGGGTGCGTGCATTTTGGATTGGTGAGCTCAATTCCCGTAGGCGCGAAACTGGCCACAACAAGTAAGTGATGAAATGAGAGGGCCCAACGCCAGACGCTCTTAGAACCTCATGTTGTACAACAAGGCAGCCCGAAAAAGGAAATGTGAAATATCTACGCCGCGGCCGGAATCCTCCGTTGCATCAAGTACAGCATGAGTGCTGTCGATGAGAAGAGCACTGCCTGGGTACAATCACGGCGCCCTCAGTATCACCTTGTCTCACGGTTGAGCCTGTAGTTCTATCGCGATCCCATTCTACGTATGCCCGTGGTACACGCATCTGCACTTTACTTCGGTACTGGTGTCTGAAATAACCCGGGTGGCCACAGTCAGCACGGATTCCAAAAAGGAGTCAGTCGTCCAGCTAAGGCTTTCTCGAGGCATTTTTCGAAGTGACGATCAATAGGTGCCAACGGTTGGGCGTCATGCAGCATGCTGATTCTGCAGTAGCTTTGCCACAACGCACAGCCTGGGTGATACGTCTGAAAAAAACAATGTTAAATCTCAGATCCACGCACTTTCGGTGGGTTTATTGAAGAGATATTCTCCTTGACTGGGTTGCCACCAGGTCATAGACTGAGCGTTGCCAGCCAGCCGACACAACAAGCAATGGGTTACCTGAACATTGAAATATTCAGTTCGATGCCTGTTGATGTCCTTTGAACTCTCTACACTGCGATCAAGTGGTGTTTGTTTTTGCGGTTGTTGTCAGTGCAAGTGATGTCAAGCCGGATGGCGGATCACGCCAGCCACTACAGTAGTCATCACAATCCAAGACGTCTCTCAGAGTAGTCAAAGCTTATTTCCTCCGGATTTTCTGGCTAATACCAAGCCATGGATGATCATGCGCACAATGTCCTAGGCCGATGGAGGCAATCAAACCGAGTTTACTCCGCCTTGATCGCGGAGAAGGCTGGAGGGCGGAGATGTCTGGTCTTGGTATAAACCCGCCGCGTACCCCAAGACCCTATGCCCCTCATCGTGCGGGACTCAGGCACCAGCGCAATCAATCGTCTCGCTGAATAAAATACATGCACGATGTCTTTTGACCACTCGTACCAATATGTCGGCGTCAAGGAGTTGGACGAGCCGGCGGTTCGTCTCGTCGACTTCTCGGACAGCATGGTTGTCCGTCAAGTGTCCACGATGCTGCGCAGGCTGTGGCTCGTGGATCCGCCTCTCTCAGACGAGGAGCTGCTTCAGGAAGATACGCTCAAGGCGTGTTTTCAAGCGATCACGCAGGCCATTGGTAACGGAATCTCAGATGATCCTGAGGAGGCAAGGTGGGACCACGGGCTCTGGTTATCACACACCGAGCTGCGGGTGCTGAGCCCGGCCGTGCTGGCCGCAGCAGAGCCTTTTGATGTGAGGAGTGTTGTTTCCCCATGGAGGTCGGAGATCTACGAGATCTATAAACACGTCTTCATTGACCTGTGGCGGATGCTAAAGGAGGCGCCGGGAACTGGCCAGCTCGGAGAGTTCGACCCCTCCAAGGAAGGATCTGTGACCCTGGGCGTCCTGAAGGCCGAAAAGCTTAAGACCGACAAAACTGCTTTTCGTACCGATACGTTCCTGTTTCCGGTTTGGATCAACCCGAAGGCCAAGATATCGTTCACCATTGACGGTGCTGACGGAAATGAGCACGTTTGGTCGGATGTTGAACCTTCGGCATGGACGAAGGGCCTGTGGGTCCAAGGCGAGAAGGAAATCACCATGACAACGAAACTTGATGATATCGAGGGAGATCAGACTGGTATATCAGCTGTGTTTGTGATGGGTCACTGCGAAAAGGCTCCCCTGGTACATCTCAAGGAACAATCCCGAGACAGATCAACAAATATTCTGCCACCTAAAGATGTTGGCGAGGGTCAAGCTTTAGGTGACGACCACCCTGAGTTTGCGCCGGAGGCAGATCACCTTGCGAGGGCAATTTTCTTGAAGGCGGGCAAGGCTGTTGAGCAGTGCGCGTTCGATGTTGTCGATCCTGACATTGAACAGCTCCAAGATGCAACTTGCTGGCTAGAGGTGGATGTTCAGGAGAGCGATTCAACATACAAACCACTGTCAAATGACCACAGCACCAGGGTCCTGATCGTGGAGCCTGGAACGGGTGGAGCAGATCTCCAGACACGGCTAGAAGTCGTGGATCTGGACGAAGACCTGGAATATGAGGCCATTTCATACACATGGGGAGACCCAAAGGACCAGGTGCCACTTCGAGTCCGCGCCGAGACGGTCATGATCCCAAAGAATCTCGAGAACGCTTTGAAAAGACTGCGAAATCCAGACCGCAGGCGATACATCTGGGCTGACGCCGTCTGCATCAACCAGGCGGACGTTGCTGAGCGCGGTCAACAGGTGTCGATTATGCGGAACCTCTACTCGAAAGCGCGGAGGGTGCTCGTGTGGCTCGGGCAAGACAAGGCGAAATTTGCAAATCTGGCATTTACCACCGTCTGTGAAATTGTTCGGTCCTGGCGCCCTCCGAGCGACCCACAGAGGTTCACAAGCTACAAGCAGGCATTTGAGCCTCGAAAGGAAACGCTGAGTATCGACGAAGACCGGTGGACTGCCCTCCAAGCCATGTTCCAAACCGAATACTTCACCCGGTTCTGGGTGATCCAGGAGCTCGTCCTTGGGCAGAACGCGACGATAGTCTGGGGTGATCACACCATCAGCTGGGGCCTCGTCGGCATCAGCGCCGCGTGGCTTCTGACCAGAGGGTGGGCGACCAATCCAGACTGGCCCATATCCGCTGCATACAACGCATTCCTGATTTACGTCCTCCCGCTCGCCAGGCGCAGCGCGATGTCCAGCTTCTCCAAGCTCGACCTGTCTGCCGTCCTGGCGATGACAATGGGCAAGTTCAAATCGACAGATCCAAGGGACAGAATATTCGCCCTTCTTGGGCTGCCGTTCTCAGGCAACGATCCTCAGAAAGGGACACTCGTCAGCCCGGACTACACAGCAGATGTACAATCCGTCTATCTAAGCGCCACAAAGCGCATGCTTACCCAGGACGCGAATCTGAGGCTACTCAGCGCTGTACAGCACGGTCTCGAGATCGACAGCTCGTCTCCATCTTGGCTGCCGAAATGGGACCAGCCACCGTCCACAGAGCCCCTAGCTCTCCGACAGGAGCACGGATACTACGCCAACGGGGGAGAACTGTTCTTCCCGGGCGACGACACTTTTGGTGCGGACGGGAAGTCGCTCACGCTCACCGGCCTCAAGGTCACGACGGTGACAGCCGTCACTGCACCGTTCACAGCCGGCAGGATCTCGTTCTCGGGCCTGTCGGACAGGGACAGGAACACGATGCTCGTCATCCTGTCCTACCTCAACGACCCGGGCCGCCAGGTCCGCGCCTCGTGGTCCGACACGATGGAGAAGAACACCATCCCCGGCTACAACGACCCGGAGAGGCAGGCAGAGGTCCTCTCGGGCGGCGAGGGGTTCCGCATGGCAGCCACCACGGCCGTGCCCGGCAAGTACGGCATGCGCCGGTCGACCGAGATCCTAGACGGCGAGAAGATGGGCGTCGACAACCTGGGCGAGTTCCTCCTTTACTGGCGCGAGCGATGCACGTGGGACGCCGGCGCCCTGAGGCACGGCGACTTCAAGGATTTCTGGGCGGCCGTGGAGAAGGAGGGCAACCCGTACACCACGGAGCGCGCCATGTGCTCGATGAACGCCTTCCTGGGTCGGAGGGTGTTCCACTGTGAGGACGGTAAGCTCGGCATTGGGCCTGCGGCGATGAGGGCAGGGGATGTGGTTGCTGTGCTGTTTGGCGGCATTGTTCCGTACGTGTTGCGGCCGCTGGACAGCAGTGGTGATGGCGGTGGTGGGAGCGGACAAAAGTGGGCGTTTGTGGGCGAGTGCATCGTGCCGATGATAATGCAGGGCCAGGCGGTGGAGGAGGCCGGTTTGTTGGACGATGGGACATACAAGAGGGGTGAGGATGGGATGCTGACATTGAGCCCGGCGGGGCTCGAGGAAGGCAAGGACCCTCGATTCCGTCGCGAGGTCGGCAAGAACGGCATTGAGAGGTTTGAGATCAGGTAGTTCACTGGGAATCTCCCCTTGTAATGGAGAGCCCGTTTCTGGTCGGAGAAGATCGAATCAGCGTCGGCTGGATGTAGTCGCTTTCACCACCCCCATCGGCGATCGTGTGAAGTAGCAATGTCGGACGCACGTTAACTCCGTCCACACCAGATGGGCATTCGCGATCCCTTCGGACATAAGACAACATCGAATATTGCTGACAGCCTGTCAAGTATATAGAAGTTGGGGAAACCCAGGCCATGAATGTGTACCAAGAACCAATTTTCTTTCCCTTCACTACCAAAGATCCTCTCGAGTGAAAACGATCCCAAGAACAATACGATACGACAACATGGAGTCCAAACGTCTACAAACAGCCAAGAAGTACATCGGCCACTTCGAGGACCTAGACACAGGCACCCTAGCCTCAGTCCTAGCCCCGGACCACACCCATCAGTTCGCGCCAGCCTCCCTGTCACCCCCGGGACCGTTCACCGGGGAGCAATTCCTCGAACACAACGCGGCCCTGCGCAGGATCATGGCGGGCTTCCCCGTGCGCGTGAAGGAGTACGTTGAGAGCGAGGCCAGCAACCAGGTCACGGTGTGGGCTACGGCCCGGGCGCTGTTCAGGGAGGAGGTCTTGGCGGACGAGGTGAGGGAGGAGTGGGACTATGAGGGCGAGTACGTCTTCATGTTCTGGATGGACAAGACCGGGGAGAAGATTTTGAGGACGGTGGAGTTCCTCGACAGCAAGGCGACGGAGGGGCTGCGGCCGTTGCTGAACAGGGCGAATGAGAAGACGCAGACCCGGGGCACGTTCTAGAAAGGGCCGAGTCCAAGGGGTTATGTTTCTTGCAAGCCCTGTCTACTGACAGGTACATGTGGGCTTGGAGATGTCTCTCATATCCAAGGGCGCTGTATCGTCTATGCTTTCATCGTCAATCATCACCCCTTGACCGTGGCGCCTGTGCCCCAGCTTCCCACCAAGGCCATGGCCTTCTCATCTCCGTCCGCCACGCGGTCGTCCTTCAGCGAGTCTGCCAGGCACCTCCAAGGGTCCCGGCTGCCACCCCACTTGAGCAGGCCCTCCTTCAGCTGCTCGCCATTCTCCCTGCTGATAGCCGCACCATCGCGTCCCGACGAGAACACCTCCTTCCACACCCGCTCTGCAAGCACGCGGTCGAACAGATAGCTGTAGTACGTGCTGCCGTATCCGAACAGGTGGCCGAAGAAGCCCTGCCACCTACACCCGGGTGGGTCGGCGGGCGTGTTTCC
Organism: Diaporthe ilicicola; assembly: GCA_023242295.1. Lineage (NCBI taxonomy): Eukaryota > Fungi > Ascomycota > Sordariomycetes > Diaporthales > Diaporthaceae > Diaporthe > Diaporthe ilicicola. Next base: position 446,509 of record JALPVH010000003.1, on the reverse strand, counting down.
GTACTCGAGCTGCAGAGCGCGGTAGATCTCTGTCGAGTCCAAGGATCCGCCTGCCGCACGTGGGGAGTGATACTCCTGGTCTAGCATCGCAAGGAGGATTTGGTTCTCATTATCTGTGCCCTCAAACCGTCGGGACTGCCGTATCCTGTCCACAACCATCTGGTAATTGAGCGGCTCATCCGTCTCGTAATGCCGAGCAAAGAGGCCCAGCACAGCTGGGTCTGCGCAGAAGTGTTCCATCAGCGTCGAGGGTAGCTCGGCCAGGTCAGTCGCACAGCGTGTGCCTGAGACGTTCTGGAGCGAGGTCCGCGCCAGGATGCTGTGAATCGCGTGGCCCATCTCATGGAAAAGCGTTTCCACCTGTCCGAATGTCAAGAAAGCAGGCTTGTCGCCGCCAGCCTGGCTCTGAGGGAAGTCGCATACAAGTGCGATCGTGGGCAGCTGTTTCAAGGCACCATTGTTGCCCCGAGACATAGCCATGCCGTCGTTGGCGGCTTCCTCGGACGAGGCGAAGTCCGGAATGCCTGCTATGGCCTGCTGGACAACAGACTCTGCTTCTTCAAGCTCAGACCCTGCGATCTCGCGCGAGCACCGCACGGTGAAGTGCGCAGGGTTAGGCAACTTGTCTGCCCGGTAGAAGAGGTCGCAATACAGGACTGCAACGTGGCCGTCGGTGTCGGATATCACATCGAGCCGCCGTACGTCGGGGTGCCACGTCTCGCCTGGCATCGTCTCCTTGGCCACAAAGCGAATTCCATAGAGGCGGGTAAAAAGCCTTGACAGGCCCTGCATGATGGTTCCAAGTGAGAAGTATGCGGACAGGAAGTCCTCGTGCTTGGCCTTGGACCTCTCCAAATCCCTGATCTGGTTCATGTAGTAGTCTTTATCCCATGGCTGTAGGTCAGAAGAAGACAAGCCAGTCTTGCCCTGCTTCCAGGCCAAGAGGTCCTGCATCTCGCGCCTGACAATCGGCGCATTGCTCTTGTTCAGAGCTTTCAGGAATTGCTGGACGGATTCGGGTGACTTGGCCATCATCCTGTCACGCAGTGCCATGTGGCCATAACTCTCGAAGCCAGACAAGTCGGCAACCTCGGCTCGCAGGCTGAGCAAGTGCTCCAATTGCTTGACTGTCTGGCTCGATGCAGTCCGCGAAGCGTAGTAGATTGCCTTTCTTGTGTCCTCGTCGTGAACGGTGCGTAGCGCTAGAGAAGCCTCGCCGCTCAGCGCAGCTAAGTAAACGCGCCCCCTCCGGGTCAGCCTGCGTGCTATCCTGGGGTCCAGACCCTGGAGCTCGCTGCTCGGGAACGACAGCACGGGTTGCTCTGGCGCCATCTGCTCCACGAACGTCTGGCCGACGTCGCCTATCTCGGATGACAGGTCGACGAACCTATCTCTCGCCTCCCTGGGCAGATTGACGGCCGACTTCGTGAAATCTAGCTTCAGGATTTCGGCCACGGCCTTTTCCTCTTCCGACCAGCTAGATGACACATCCGGGTTGTCCAATGCCTTCCCGAGCTGCTCGTTCAGGCCAGTGGTTGTATTCAGCTGGTTCATGTACTGGTACACGATTGTCCATGCCGCTGAGGCCGCGGCTTGCATCTGTCTGTCGGGATGGGTGACTCGCACGAAGTCTGAAAGGTCTATGACGCGACATAGCAGGTCGGACAGCCTGTCAAGGTCCCGGACGACGGCTCTGTATTCGGCCACAGAGCTTGCGGAGAGGACCTTGTCGACAATGCGCCGGGCGCGTCCCAGAGAGACCTGAGCAAACGCGAGGAAGCCCTGGGGCTCGGTCAGGTAGGCATTGCGGAAGAGACCGACGCGGGGCTTGCCCTTGAAGGCGCCCGAGAAGGCCAGCCACGCCGAAGGAGAGTCGAATATGCGGCGCAAGTCTGCATCGTCGCGTTTGGCATGGGCGGTCGTGTGGGTGGCGGAGGGTGGGATGGAGAAGGTGAACGGAGGAGGCTGGGCTGTCTCAGTGAGTGTGGCCGTGTGCTGCCATCGGGAGGCTGCTGCTCGAGGGAAGTGCTGGGCGGTTTGTCGGGCCCTGCGCCGTAGACAAGTTGAGCATACCCACGACGCCGAGGCTGATGTCGCCGGGCGCTGGGCGAACTTGATCATTGTCTGGGCGGTGGTGCTGGGCCTTTACATCTCAATGACCTGTTTTGATGTGCCTACACTCTGCGAGCTGCGAGAACCAAGGTAAAGACCGAAAGTCGCTTAAAATTGTACGGAGAGGACGAAGCAAATCACGTTACACGACGCGCGAGGACGAGGGGCGATCTTTCATTCAAAGATTGGGAGCTGCTTATCCTACAGTAGTTCGTGATTGCCGACTTTAGCCCGCCTCCGGCTGCTGAATTGTAGGGTGGGGCCCGGGGAAGCAAAACAGCTCCGAATAAAAGGGCGCATGTAGTGCAGTAGGTGCAGTCGGACGCTAGGGCCAGCTTCGAGTCCCAGCACTGGACGGTCGCTGGTGCTGGAGGAGGTCTCACGTCCAACGCCCGCCCCCTTCCCCCTCCTTATTGCTGCGGCGGTCACGATGCGCCGCGCAGCGCGAAGACGGCAGATGGCTGGGAGAAGACCGCCAACAGCAGATATGCGGCACTCTGCCCCTCAGACTGGTCTTCGTGATACAGTTGGTGGTTCCGCGCCAATAGCCCGCTGCGCCGCGTGCAAGCACTTGGTGTAACACTACTTCCTCTGCAAACCCCCTAGAAAACCCTTTGGCAACTCACTTATTTCATGAATTACGTTCGCTCCTCCTCGACACCTCAATTCTCGCATTCTTCCTGAGTTCTTCTACTTATGTAAATGTCTTCTGGAATACAGTTGTGGATGAATGGTCGTATCATGAGTTCATGCCACAGGAGAATACTCCTTTTCCACGACTTGGGATTTTATGGCTCTCGGGGTGAAAGATGAGGTGATTGAAGTCTCCAGGGTAAATTGAGACCGATGGCCTTCACCGAGACTCCACAATCCTCCGTTGACTCCGTATCTCCAGCCTCATCGCCGGTTGCACAACGGTGCGCGGATGACGTTTCATGAATCATTGGGACCAGTCTCCACGTTAATGTCTCATGAGGCAACAGTCCACTCACGGAGCGAGCAGCCGCCTGTTGATAATTTATTAAGGTGGTTGTGTTGGGCTGGAGCTTACGGCTAGGGCGAAGCACGCAAATTCCCTTGCGAATCGAACCATCGTTGCGACTCCGTTGGTGATATTTCCGCTTCGGGTAGGGGTGGCCTTGCCTGCATCTCTAGACTGAATAACTGCGGGCAATCGTTCCCCAGGTATGTCCTGTCTCTCAAAGTAAGTACTTTCGTGATAAGATATCCTGTCAGAATACACAGTAAATGAAACTATGCCCTGGACAACCGTGGGACCTTCTTTTATCTGACATAAATCGACCTCCTCGCCTTGACGAATCAATCAGCGGCACGAGTCTCCGTCATTTCCATAACATCATGTCGGTCGAGAAAAGGCATGAAGACGTCGCGCAGTGGCAGGACGCCCTAGTACCTCACATGGTCGACCGCCTTGGCGATGCTGCGGCTGACCATGATCTATTACTGCAGAGCCCTGAGTTGCTTGAGTTCTGTGCGAAAAACCTCGAGACCATTCTTCACATCGGTGGTGACTTGCCTCAGGATCTCGGTGACCGCGTCGCAGCAAAGATGTATCTGCGCTGCCTCTGGGGTGCCACCGAGACTGGCGTCATCCCCCAATTACTTCCGGATGAGCTGCTCCCATCGTCGGCATCTTCTCGCACTTTATGGCGATACATCAGATTTCACCCATGTGTCGGACCCCATTTCGACGAGGTCACAGACGGTGATTACGAGCTCGTGATTCGTCGTGAGGAGGCGCTTGCCAACACACAGGCATGCTTCACAGTACCGGGAATCGACCTTGACAAAGAGTACCGCACCAAAGATCTGTTTGAACGACATCCTAAAATCCCGGAGATGTGGCGCTGGTGTGCTCGTGCTGATGATATAATGACCTTCCTCAACGGTGAGAAGACCAATCCCATATCCGTGGAGAATCACATAATGGCCAGCAACCCGGACCTGAGCGGCTCTCGTACTTGGTGCGCAGCGATTTCAAGCCGCTCTCCTACTTGAGCCGGCCTCGGATGAGTCCCTGTCTACGTCAGGTCAAGCTGCTCTGATCGAGCGTGTGTGGCCGAGCGTCGAGGAGGCAAATCACAATGCGCCTGCTCACGCTCGTGTAGAGAAGTCCTTCATCCTCGTTGTCCCTGCCGATCGTCGACTGATTCGCGCGGGTAAGGGCAATTCCGTGCGGGGACCTTCCATCAGTCAGTACAGTGAGTAGATCGAAAAGCTCTATGAACGAGCAGAAGTCACCCCTGAGCATCTTGAGAGCGGAAATATTAACGCGGCGGTACCTCCAATGGGGCTCGACGGAGTCACTCGTCTGATTCGCAAGAAGTAAACACCGTAATGGGCTGGTCTCATCTTGGTGACACCGAAGGCCTCTTTGACCGTGGCATGGACTCATTGCAGGCGCTCCCACTCTTTCGGGCGCTGCGGAGGAGTTTTCACCGACCCGATGTTGCGCTGTCGACTGTGTATCAGAATCCCACAGTCTCTCAACTCGCGGCCATTATCCTTGGGCAGACTCATCAGAAGCGGGACAGAGAGTTCATGAAGAATCTACTCGCAACCTACAAAGAGCGTATCCAATGGATACCAGTCTCGAAAAATACTGGTGCCCTCACCAAAAACGCTCGTGAGCGAACTAATGTCCTGGTGACCGGCACCACTGGGATTGTTGGTACCCACCTCTTGGGGGAACTCCTCGACAACAACTCTGTCGGACATATTTTCTGCTTGAACCGCCGTGAGGACGGTTGGCGTTCCAGTCAGTTTGAGAACTTCACTACGGTCGGCTTCGATGTGACCCAGCTGGGCGACAATAATCACGTCACCTTTCTAAGGCCGATCTGCAAGAGCCGTCCCTTGGCCTTGAAGGTCCCAGACAGTCTGGGTCCGTACTTTGATAATATTGATTTTTTGCCTGTTGACCCGCTAGGAAATATTTTGACGGAGATAGCTACGACGACGCAAGCGAAGGAGGTTGGGAAAGGGGGTTCAGGTGCCGTGGTCTACAACTTGCGCAATCCACGTCCTGCTCCCTGGCGTGAGTTGCTCACTGCGGTCACTTACAAACCAGGACGGCGGCTCGAGGTAGTCCCACCAGCGGCCTGGCTGGGCACCCTACGAGCCAGTACCCAGGGCCTGGAGAAAAACGATGACTTGATAGCCAAGAACCCGGAAGTGAAGCTGGTCGACTTTTTTGAGAAGCTATGGGTGGCTCACTCGGAAACGGACTCGGGCTCACCACAGCACCCTATGAGGATCTAGCGAGCGCTTCAAGCCAGCCCGACGCTTCGCAGTCTGAGCCCAGTAAGGCTTGGATGAATGCAGAAGTGGGTTCAAGAATGGAGTGCTCTCCCTAAGAACAGTGAGAATCCGCATGTCTAAGGACGCCGAGTAACTATTTATGCATCTATCAAAGTGCTCATCAGCGCAGCAGGATAGCAATAGTCAGAAAATTTCCAAGCTTCTGGAGCCACACATTGGATAGATTGACATAGATCTGGTAATTACCAGTCAAATATCGATGTAGTCTCAACATTTACTGACCCGCTTTTGGCTGCCAAATTACTTAGCAGTTTGCCTACCGGATCACGCACCCCCAAATCACCACCACCACACCACCTCATGCCATGTATGGGCTGCAAAGTAAGCTAGGCATAGATTAACCATGCAGTATTATTTTTGATCGTGTTATCTGATTCAGAAGAGGGGAGGATGTGTGGATGCTGTGTTTTGAGTGACGGAGTTGAGACTGTGAACCGGCTTTCCGAGTCCCTGCCATGACGAAAATGCGCTAAATTTTTTGAGAAAACCGGCCGTCGGAAAGAGCCGCTGCTGGATGTGGGCGGGCATTTGACGACACAAGCAAAGCGGCCCCAGCCCAGACCCATGTACGCCCAGGTACGAGGCTACTTCTTGCTCAAACTCAACCTCGAACCTCGACACCTACCGCCGCTCAAGAGCCCCTAGACCCTCGCCCAGAGCCTCAACAGACCCAATTGAGCTTACTATGGCTGCGAGAGTCCTGCTGCAACAGGTGCGGACGCAGACCCACTGCCCCGATTGGCATTTAGGCCTCTGCTGACCACGCTCTTATTCTCGCAGCGCGCGGCGCCGTTGGCAGCGTCCATGCTCCTTGGAGCTGTCGCATTCTCCCCCAAGCTGGCCCATGCCGAAGCTCCAGAATCACAGGCTTCTCACGTATGACCAGTCCACACTACCCACTGTGTACCAAGCCCGGCTGTGCCATGCTTGCCCTGCCTTTGCCCTCGCTAAGACAGGTCGGAGGACTGACCCCGAGCCTACCCTTAGTCACGGAAGCCCATATACGACGACTTCGACGCCGTGCCCACAACGGCCACCCTCGCGCCCACGAAGCCAGCCGCGAGACCAGACACCCCGTCGTCCTCGACCACACTGGCCCCCGAGAGCCCGGCATCACCCTCGCTGGCCGAGGTCGCGCTCCGCCCACAACAGCACCAGAGCCACGGGCCCACGCCTACCGACCGCCTCGCCGCCCAGATCCGTGATGTCCGCCTGTTCGTCTACCGCCACGCCTGCAGCGCCGAGGACGCCGTGAACCGCACCATGGACCGCGCCTTCCACCTCGAGAAGTCCTTCACCGACACCGTCGCCTCCCTGGCGCCCCCGCCCGAGTCCGGCGAGAAGCTGATGCCCGGCCTGGTCTACGTCCTGGTGGCCGCCATGGCCGGCAGCATCGTCACGCGGCGGAGCAACATCCTGCTCAGGGCCACCGTCCCGGCCGCCTTCGGCGTCGCCATGGGCTGGACCGCCATCCCCCACACCATGCGCAACACGAGCGACCTGGCCTGGAAGTACGAGCAGCGGTATCCGGTCGTGGCGCAGGGCCACCTTCAGATCAAGGACAGTTGGAGGCAGGGCGTTAGCTTTGCCAGGGTCCACACGCAGCTCGGACGCGATAAGCTTGAGGAGACGGTCAAGGGCGCGAGAGAGACGGTGGAGGAGTGGGTGCGAAAGGGAAAATAAAAAAAATCTAGCCAAACGAAAAAATGGTGGGCTAGAGCGATGGGTTTAAAAGCCTAGGTCGGGTTTACGACTTGGCTTGTATCATAAGAGACATAGACGAATTCACATTGTTGGTGTGAGGATGTTGTGCCCAGCATTATGGAAATACCGGCTCATCATTGATATTGATGATGCCTAAGTCAATATTCTATTGTGACCGTTGCCTCTCTACTTGACATAGAAAACCCAACACGGGTGGAATGGTGATATCGCAACGGCATGTGCCACGATCTTCACCATCAACTTTTTATTACCGTACGCCAGCCATGCGGAAAATCCCTCACAAGCTCTTCTCCTTGCTCGCCTCGTCCAGGCTTATAAGCGTATTCAGCACCCTCTCGTAAGTCCACACCGTAACCGCACTCGCGGGCGCAGCCTTGAGCAGACTGACAGTCAGCCCCCTGTACAAACTCCTCACGCCCTCGGTTCGCAGGATGGACCTCATGGTGCCGATCGTGCCGAGCCCGTTGTACTCGGGTATGTTCTTGTGCACGTACCTGGCGCGCGTCGGGCCCTGCACCTGGATCCTCTTGCGGACTGTGTCGAGCGGGAACACGCCCGTCTTGGAGACGACGCTGGCCACCGTGCCGGCCAGGGCGTCGCCGCCGCCAAAGGGCAGGTCGAGGGCGCCGAGGGGGACCCGCAGCGCCTCGTACGCGGCGAAGAACATGCCCATGTAGGGGATGATCTGGGCCAGCCCGGGGGCCAGCCCGCGGAAGAAGCCGCGCGGGCCCTCGTCGCGCTGGATCTGCGCCACCGCGCGCGCCAGCGACGTGTACACCCTGTCCTCGTTGCCCTGCGCCGCGAACCGCGTCCGCAGCAGGTCCAGCGGGTACGTGGCCGCCGTCGCGACCGCGCCCGCCGACGCGCCCGCCAGGAAGGTCTCCGCCGCGCCGGGGATCCGGTGCTCGCCCGTGATGCTGCGCAGCAGCTGCGTCGTCGACCGGTAGGTTGTGAACTGGATGGCCGAGTAGCTGACATACATGAGCTCGGCGGGCACGTTGCCCTTCCACAGGCCCGTGATCCCCTCGTTCGCGATGATGGTCCTGAAGGTCGAGATCGTGCCCTTGTAGATTGGCCCACGCCCGCGGATGTGTTGGTAGGAGAGGGGGTCGGATAGGGAGTGCGACTGGAGTTGCAGGCGGATCTTGACGACGTCGAGGGGCGCGATGATGAAGCGCGATATCAGGCCGGTCACCGCGCCGGCCACGACGACCTGGAGTCGAGAGCCCTGGGGTTGACATCAGTATGCGCGCCTAACTGTGAATGTGGGGAGCGGGTGTGCACCTCATCTTTGAGCTGCTCTGCTTTGGGAGACATGCATAGATCCTGCGACGGGCGCCTTCGGGATGAAGCCGCTCGTGCAAAGTGACGGAGGGAGGATCGATCAGGCTCCGCGGCTGGGCGCAATCAGCTGCGACGTGGATGTACCGAGGTGATGCTCTGGTTGCTGAGGATCTCTCTCTCTCTCTCTCCCACCTGACCTCTAAACCATCAAGAAATACGAGTTGCAAGGGCAAAACCCATGATCGCTGACACTCCCCGTCTCCTTCCTCGCCAAAGATATCGAGCGGGTGGACCTGGAGCTCGACATTTACTCCGAGTGGCTTTGTCTCACTCTGATAAGCTTATCTGCTGTGGCTGCAGGATGACATCAGCTTCAGGCCCCCTTTCCCAAACTCTAGGGGGAACGTTAATCTTCCCCAATGCATAATAAGATGGACACAACTATGAGTATATTTCCAATGTCAACAATTCTATGGTGTTTTCCGAGGCGCAATTGAGATTTGTATTGAAGATGTGTTCAGAATCCTTTCGACAGCTTCAATTCACTGCATAGCAGTCAAGCAGGTAGCATCATCCAGGGGGACATTACCATCATGGCATCTCCCCAACGCTGATTGTTCTGTCTTGAGTTTGTTGAGATGGCACGACTCGTCTGATTTTTACTTTATTTCATTTTCGATCTCGGCATTTTCCCTCGGCATTTCCATAACTAGCCCGTAGAACCAATGTGTTGCCTGGGAGAGTCAATTGCACAAAAGAGGACTTGTCCATTTCGACAGACAGTCTCGTGAGACGAAGCTGGCAGTGACCAATGGGATGGATCCATAGCCACAAATCCTTCTCGAGGAGGTGTACCAGACGTTTGAGGCTGCAGGCCTACTGCTCAACCAGGAGCACGGGTCACATACGCAGCTGTCTAATTGATTGATAATTGGGACGGCGTTAAGATGACAATGACTTACAGAACCTGAGAGTATTCTGAGCTGTGTTATTTGACGCCTCCAAAATTACCATCCAAGAGGATAACATAATGACTCCTCTAATTGTTGTGCGAATGTCTCGTCTGCACAGGAACAAGATGACCAGATTCAGATGTCAGAGAAGAGTCGGAACGCATAATTCCTTTCTTCACTATGTCAACGTCGTCTCCTGGCTGTATGTAAACGCGTACAAAGACAGTGAAAACCCGCTCGATCCCAAATCATTCTTTCCTAAAAGCGTAACATAGTGTCACATTTATCATGCCTTGGAGAGTCTCTCGTCAACTGAATGGCAGAACAGGGCTCCAGACACTCTGCATTGACAGTCAGAAGCCCTCCTAGGTAAGGTAAGGAATGACTCAAGGGTCCGTTGAAAACAATCAATCGTTATCTATCCAAGTTAGCTGTATGCAGCGTAACCTCTTAACTTTATTCTCCAGCCTCGGACCAGATTTAAATTTTGGGATGAGTACTGTTGCAGTTCTAAGCAACATTATCGATAATCACGCTATACAATATGTATTGGAAAAAGTCGTCAAGATATTGATGTCTCTCAAATTTCAAAACTTGAGAAGTCTTGTGAGAAGTATTGTTCGCTTGTGGTTTGAACCGGAGTCGAGTATCGATTTTCAATTTATTGAGATTTTTCAGGCGGTTACGAGCGGCAATATTTGGACAATCACTGGAGAAGCTTTCATAGACTTTATCACACGACCACCCACCCCTTGGTGACTCCGGAGAGGTATTAGCGGTCGAAGCAGGGTAAATGGCTAAATCGCCATCGCAAGGTGTTGCCTCATGTAGAGTTTCTTGAGATGCCTGTCTTTCGGGTCACATAGACGAACTTGAACCAACTCTAGCCGTTCCTTGCCTCTGAGTCTCCACAGTTCAAATTCTGTCTCCTTTGTGGCTTTGGCAAGAAATCACTGGTTACTTCTCGCAGAAGAAGCCAATGGCACGTTGTTTACATCAAAAGAAAAGAATGTCTCAGACAGCATGTTGTTGCTTTTGACAAGTTATGGCAGCCCCAAACTGAGAAGCTCAGACTTCCTCACCCGACTCAAAACAGCTCTTTCCACTCATCATAGCCGTCTGTACTACGAGTTGATCAGCCGGGAGTGACAACTAAATACATATGTATGATCCTTGTACCATCAGCAGTTGATCAAATAAGAAGCTGGATCATCAGTTTCCCTCCTAGAAGGCACTGCTGGCTGTCCACTCCCGTCACATCAGACAGGAGCCTAATACCCTGTCAGCTCCGTCTTCATGACCAAGCTAGAATGTGTTCTTCGCCCTATTGGCTTTTGCTACAGACGGAAGAGTTCAATAGCTTCATGGCTTGACGACACTGTAGCAAGTGCGGCAAATCCTACGAGAAATGGTTTATTGCAGGAGGCCAACTTCTTCAATTCTTTTTCTCCTCTCGCATTCTCAAACACAGACCAGTTGACTTGTCAAATTCGCGACATATCTCACTCGCAAAATTTCTTCCCGCGCACATAGGCCTTTGGCAAAGCTAGCACCCCAGCACTACTGCAGAGCATGAAGCTCCCCTACACCATAGGCGACGGCGATTTCTACACAAGTGCGCGAAGCAGTAGCAATATTGGTTTGGAGCTGAAGAGGCAAGACTTGTCAAGTCTAGTGCGGCTGTCTTGCGCTGGTCGCAGTAATTTGACAACAAATACAGCCCTGGGATTCTCTGGTTGTATATGCCATGTGTTTATTTCCCAGACAGGATCGATTGTTGACTCCATCGCAGCAAGCCAAAGCCGCACGGCCCATGATGGATGAATTACGTTTGATTGGTATCACTTCTAGGTCGATAGATAGATACGTCTCGGAAAAAGAGGCAACCCCCGTGTGAATGGACAATGCTGCGCTGCGCTCTGCTCTCGGAACTCGAAGGGGAAAAAAAGACGGGAGCGGCCTCGTAAATGGCCAACCAGCATCCCTGATGACAAGCTGCATACACGCCAGCCGACTCCCATCGGCGATCAGCCAGGTAAGTTGATAAGAAAAGAGGAAAGGGAGAAAGGAAACACGGAAAAGAATAGGATGAGCTAGATTCGACAAAGTGAAGGATAGAAGAAACAAGACATATCCTGGAAATGGGGGACAGGAGTAGTAGATGTGACAAAGCCTTGATCCGGTCTAGGTAAGAACTTATAGAGGTACATGTCGAAAAAGAAAATGTAGTTTAATATGGAATCAGATCTGCCGGCCCACAATCCTCCCCTGGAACACGCCTAGGACACGCCATCCTCCCCAAAGCTAACACCCCGGTGTTGAAGGAGCAAAACAAGAACACATGTCCCTCCGCCAAAGAAGCGCAGCTTGCTCGCTTGCTCGCCCGCTCCCTCTGTTTCGCTAGATGCCCATGCATTATTGGGGGGGGTAAAAACTTCGTCTAAAAATACAGCAGATGAAAATGGCAGGACTGGGTATCTCTCGTCTGTCAAAAGCATTGTTTTTTTTCCTGGACGGGTTTTGGTAGGTAAATGTGAAGTGTACACTGGGTGGTCGTTTCGTGCTTCGATGATAGAGATGATAGTAGTTTGGTGGTCCGGAATGGGCGGTGAGAGTGCAGTGATGGATACGTCGTTTGACCCGAGATGGAAGAAATAGCAGAGTGTGCGTTGCCCACTCAAATCTTCGTCGGCAAACCCTTGCCCATGGTCAGCTGGCTCAAGCTCAACGTCCTGGCAGCCTTCTTCCTCTTCAGGTCCGCCTCGTCCTCCTCCGCCTCGGTGTACTGCGCGGCGCCGCCAAAGTCGTCGACGCCCACGAAGGGCTCGTACTGGTGCAACCCTGGCGTTTGGCCGGGCTCCTCCCTCGGCGTCTGGAACGCCTCGGAGAACTCGTCGTCGGCGACCTCCACCGCGGGAGAGTTGGTGACGCTGCTGAAGCGACTGTCCTTGCCGAAGATGCTCTGCGCCTTGCTCGATGGGTCGATGGTGGGGACGGCCTTGCTCGTGTTGACCGAGATGGGCGCCAGGTGCGCCGTGTTGGCGGACGCGACGGCCGACGTCGCCGTCTGTGGCCGCAGGCGCTCGTTCGACTTCGACTTTGCTGGATCTCGCACCATCGCGAACATGGTGGATGACAGGTTGTTCATCCGCTCTGATAGCTTGCGCACCTGTTCCTCGAGGGCGTGTCTGGCGGCTCGCTCGTTCTCGAGCTGCGCGACGAGAGCAGCGCTGTTTTGCGGATAATCCTCGCCGCTGGATTGAGATTCTCGGGGGCCCAATGACGGCATGCTAGTTGCGGGGCGGACAGTAGCCTCAGATGTTGGCCTGAGAAGTCCAGGGGCTGGAGAAACCGGGCCACCAGTGGTGGATTGGTTCTGTGTTGCAGAGGAGGAAGGCGGATGTAGGGAGTCGATATAAGTTCGCCCTTCGCCAAAGGACATTCGGGAGGAAGTATTGTCGTCCGTTGTATCTACTGACTGGCGAGAGGATGGTAGCAAACCCGCGTCGCGATTGCCAGTCTGGTAGATGGACGGGATTATGGGTGGTACAACATTGCTATAGGCATATGTCGGGTGGTTGGCGGCCACATGGTTGAGCCCAGATCCGGATGCGGCCCCTGAGCCTGACCGTTGGCGACCTCGCCGACTCCCACCCCCGCTGTTGATACCACTTACGCTGTTGACCTCCATGAGAGGCCCATTGAACCCTGGTACTGAGTGGCACAGCTGGTCGACCACTCGCTCCAGCCTATACACGCGAGACTCGAGACACCCGAACCTCTCATCGAGAGTTGCGGCCTGCGTGATCTTCATCCCAGCCATCTCGTTCATGGAAGACAACGTCCCGAAGTTGAAAGGCTGTGGTGGTGTCTTGGGTGCCTTGTCAATCCCCTGCGACTCCGCTATGCTCATAGACGCCCGCCCATGGTCAAACTGGTCTTCGTTGCCAATTTCTGTCTCGTTCGGATTTGACGAGAGCGGTGATAGTGGGCCCGGGACGTCGTAGCTTTCCCTCCAGAAGCGAATCTCATCGCTGCGGCTGCGGCGTCTGGCGTCTTTCTGTTCATGCGCTACCTCGTAAAGCTGCGACAGAGACCGCGAGCGTCGCTTGTGTCCGCTCTCGCCGCCGCCAGTGTCACTAGTAAGCGCCCGGCCGATCTCCTCAGGGTCGTCCTCGGTAAAGCGACTCCCGCGTGCATGCGTGCTTGCTGGCCGAGGCGACAATCCAGCCCATTCCTCTCCTCGACTTCGTGGGCTGGGGCCCATCATTAGAAACAGCTTGCTGTTGGTCGCCGTCGCCGCTCGCCTTCGATTTGGTGAGGAGCCTAGGGCATCAAACGACAGGGAATTCCGTGCGCTTTCTATGGCTGTTATGTCGTTCGGTCCTATCGAGTGTGACCGGAGGGCTCGGTCGAACTCGTTGACGGGCATGGACGCCACGCGCTTCGCTGGCTCATTCTGCTGCGCAGACGCCAGTCTTGCAGCCGGCGGGACCTGATGAGGGAAAATGTTAGTCAATGACTTACGCGAACAAAACTTCTGCGAGACAGGGTTGAGCGCGAAGAAGAATGCTCACACTACGATGTTGTGGAGGGCCGCCACCAATGGCAGACTGGCGATCCGTTTCGCTGACAGAGCTCAGACTGCCATCCTTCTTTTTCCGCCTCAGGAATTTGCTGAGCGCGGAGCGCAGAGTTGACTTCTTGCGCTGGGGTGGGCTGTTCGCGACATCATGGGCAGATGTGTCGCCGGTCTTGCCAGAGTTGGCGCTGAGTGTCGAGAACCGGGTAGCGGTCGATGGATTCGTCCGCTGGTACCGTGCCGGCGAGCTCCTCGCGGCCGATGCGCCGGATGATGCGCCGCCCTCGGGACTTGGTCCGGATGACCCGCTTGGCTGTGAGTACGGTTGGGGCGAGGGCGAGCCGGGGTGTTCCGGGACAGTCTGTGGAACGTCGACTATGTCCGCACGAATTGGCGTTGTGGCAGACTGTGCGACAGGAGAGAAAGGCTGTGTCACGGGTGAGGCGAGAGTCGGAGTTGCCTGTTGTGGTGGAGGTGGTGGTGGTGGCTGCGGGACGGGCTCACTGTCCAGCGGTGTTGCACTTGCGATGCCGGTCCCTGGGTTTCTTATTGGAAACTCGTCGTCCTCTATGGTATTTGTCATGGGAATAGGGCCAGATATTCTTAGACCACGGATACTTTGGTGGCCTGTTCTTGGCCTCGCGGTGGTAGGAGAGGCCGTGCCGAAGACTTTGGTCTTCTTCATGGTAGCGTCGTTGTCGATGGGTAGGTTGAACCTCTGGACCGCCAGAGAGGAGTTGAATGGCGGCGAGGTGGTGGCAATGTTGGTGATATTGGATACTGGTATTGATGGCGGTCCGGAAGAGCCATGAGGCATTACAATTACTGATAGACCGACCCTATGTCGACTGTTTCATGCGGTGAGGACGATTCGTGGTCGTGAGCTCGAAAACTATTCCTACTCTGCCTTGTTCTTGCATCGATCCACATGGTCAGCAATGCGAACCAGCCTAGAGCGTCCCGGATCCAATGCAATGCGTTCGGACAGGATGCAAGCTCGCCGTTGGTGGTGTCAGGGCCAACGGCGCCAGCCACAAGGAGCAGCAATCGAGTCAGTGGCGTCGTTCGCAAATGGACGGAAGATGGAGAGACCTTGGAGATTATGGGCTAGAGTATGACCAAACAAAGGACAGCATGGCAGACCCCAGCATCTGCATCATGTATCGTGCTGATTCGGCCTGCGTTGGCCAGGCGTTGGTCCCTACGACGGAGGCAAGAAACGTCAAGGTCAATGAGCGGCCTGTGATGGGCACATGTAGATGATATGTAATGTAATGAATCCGCCCCTTGGAAGGATGCGGTCAGTGAAACGCGCAACGCACACGAGTTGGGAGACAGTCCAGCCAGTGGCCCCCGTAAAAGTGGAAGACACACGCATGCTGGGATGCACCCAGGAGAAATGCTGCATGGGTGGCAGGGATCGAGGGGCCAGGCGTGCTACTTTGGGATCGAGGTGGTGGAGAAGGGGCGTGAGAAAAGAGGGCCCAAGCAGCTGCACGTCCGGGCGTTTGATACTCTTCTGGTCACCTGCGACAATTGGCCCACGACGCCTCTTGCCAGTATCTTGCTTCCTGGTGACGGACCAAACAATCTTGAGATAAGCTCGGAGGAGTTCCCATCAGGACCGTGATTCTAATTTGCTGGGTGAACGGACTGGGCCGGCCAAGTTCCCGCTGTCGCAGGCCACGGCCTGTTCGGATCATCTCGCCGACGATCAAAGCTGCAAGCAAGTATTAAGAGCTGCGTCGGTGGACCCCAGAGCTCTAGGATAATTTTTTTTTTTTTTTTTTTTTTGTGACGCAGGCCACGGTCAGCGCGACCCTTCGCTATAGACTGTCATATCTTAAGAGGCCTTGATAGTTCAGATGGAAGGTGGCCAGATCGGGAAGAAGAAACAAGTTGGGGTCCAAGGCCGCGGGGCTGGCCACTCTCAATCATCCTTTCACTTCTACTGTGTAGTCGAGAGCTCCTTCATCACACACCCATGATGTGTTGATCAACCCCATCCGCGAGGTCCCGCGACTCGTCGACGCCGCGATGCGGAGAGCAGTAGGTACAGGCCTGGATCGCCAGCCGGCCTGTCGTCCTCCCACGTCGCGCTGCTTGGTGAGCACGGACAGTGTGTATCCGCCTGGCCGAGCGAGTGGTCGCGCAACTGGATCCGGGCATCCCAACGGCCGCCGGCTAGACAGCATCGGGTGGCCACTGTAGCCGAGCCCCTTTCCACGCGCAGCTACTGTTGCACCTGTGGCGTGAGGCTCAAGCAAATGTGCGCTTCCTTCTGCATGAGGAACCTTTGTAGCCTGTGTGGGCGAGCCGACCCCGCGCCATGAGGCGTCGTGTCGGTTTCCTATTCAGCTACCCATGCCGTCGATGCTAGCTGATTCAGGACCCCGCCCCCGACTCGGGTCAGTTGGCTATGGCTGTCGACCAGATCCTGGGGCAGCACGCCGCTGCACGCCGCTTTCTCGCGGGCAGAGCACGAATGAGCATCCAGTGTGGCTGGCTGCGGGACTGGCCCCGGTGTGCGTTGCGTGACATCCAGTTGGCCATATTTAGACGCACTGCAGACGAGTTGGGGTGGTCACAGGACGGTGAGCATCCAACCATGCAGGCGGCGCTGTGACTCCCGATACGCTTTCTTTTTCTAGCCCGCGACCCCAGCATTTAGGGAAAGTGACGAGACGAGCAAAAGCAAGAAGCTTTCCCTTGTCGACAAGTCTGCACCAGCCAGAGCTTGTGACCCAAATATTAATCTAGAAAGCTCTTCGGGTAGTCTAGCGCCGGGTGGAGGCGTGTCTATTGCGTAGTATAATATCACGCATCTTATAGCCTGAAATCGGCTCCGGCGCTCAACTACAGAAATACAGGATCAAGTGAGTCTCGAACCCCCCTTTTCCGGCTGCAATCTTTGACGGCACAAGTCATTAGAACTGGCTCCCGCTTGCGCGGGACGCGCCCCATTGATGCGCAATGCGCGCCAGATAAATATCCATGGAAAAAAGAAAAAAACAGCCTGCCGGCCGACGCGGAGGCGAAGATAACGGTGCTTGCGCATGCGTCTGTGTTCGTTCGCACATCATTGCGTGCTCCCGGTTGGCGTGATGTCTCGTTTCTTTGGTCCCACAAGCGGTTTGGACGAGGCCATGTTACCCAAGAAAAGGGCACATCCGCATATCAGCCCGCTTTGATTCGAGGATCTTCGAACCGTCATGCGAGACTACCAGTCTTCATGCCGCCGGGATTTTAGCTTTGGAGCTACTGGAAGGTTAGAGATCCGAGATTTCTGCTCGACCGCGCTTCCAAGGACAGAGAAAATGTGGGAGAGTGCGAAAGAGAAATGCCAAGTCTGCATCCACAATTTCCATACGCCTCTGCGGACTGAATGACCACGTTGAGCGAGAGGCAATGCTGATCGCGGTCAGAAAAGAAAGCTCCGGCTGTCGTCTGATCTTCAGATTTAGACTCTGGCGTCCCGAGCATTGACACTGTAAGCAGCAATTGTGGAAGCAAGCGAGATGCTAGGGTCTCCATGTCCAGTACCCAATCGTGGCCCTCTCGATGGCACCCCGGGGTGATCTTGGGCACGGCAGACGCGCTAGCCAGATGCCAGGTTCCCCATCAGATGAAACTGCAGCTGCAGTGCGGACGAGGAGGAATACGAAGCTACGCAGCATTCGATGACAATGCGCATGTTTGTGCATGCCAACCCCCTATCATTATTATTTTTGCCGTCAGAATCGCTTGCGTCTGTCACTTGCATGTGCTTGCCTTCACGTCTCGGTCAATGGGCCTGCATACTCCCCCATCCTGCCACAAAGTTGCTGCATGGCCCGCAAGGGGGAAGGACGACGAAATAGGAATCTGGCTGCGGCTCTCTCGGCTCGTGCACGAGCCGCGCCGAAAGCAGCAAGACGGTCTCGGCAGGCTGATCCGCCCCGAATCCTTGAGAGCCATTGGAGAGAGCTTCCTCAACACTAAATTGACGTGTTAATTTCCCTAAGATCATATTGAATGTCGCTATCAGCGATGTCCCGCATAGCGTGGTCGTATTCGCGGAGGTCTGGAAAAAGGCACGCAAGACCCGCGGCTGTTGTCCCGCAGGGGCTGGACAGCTTATCCCTGCTGGCGCTCCGACCCCTATACCTCGGCAAGAGTCTGAAACCGCAGGGGTGAGCTCGATGATCTCATCCGATTTCTACAACGCGGTTCTGCACGTGGCCTGCGACCGAGGGGATGCTCGTTGTTGAGATAGTCAACATGTTGCGAAATATAGACCCCCAGCCACCCAAACAACCTCTGTCATTGGATCAGGCGTCGTTGAACCAATGCAGCTCGCACGTTTGACCAGCTGTTCGAGACTGGTTGTCTTACGAATGTATCCCTCAGCAGGCGAGAGCAAATGACCGAGCAAGACGTAATCTCGCATCGTTTCCGTAGAGCCGAGATATCTCGACCGTCTGAACCTGCCTGGATCTGCGAGGGGCCTCATCTCGCTGCGAAGACGGTTCGGCGGCGCCCGTTGCAGAATGCCTCACCTGGGCTCTCTGAGCAGACCCTTCCTGCGGCCCATCCAATGTTTTGAGTGTCTGAGCACCTGCAGCTTTGGTGGAGCTTCTAGAATGAGGTTGACTGAATGGATGACCTAATAAACGTCCGTCAGCGGCTCGCTTCAAGCGTCCGCCGCCAAGGACGAGAAGTCAGGGTAGCGCAAGTCCGCGTTGTCCTCGAGAAATGTCATCCATTGCTTCAGGAACTTGCTGCCTCTGTTTGCCCAGAGCGGGCCAAGGGTCAGCTCATCGTCATCCATTGAGTTTGGTGCTGTCTCATGTGTGCCGCCTGCCCGTGCAGTACTGTTTGACATCTGCATCGCAATTGCTTCCGGATAAAGGAACCTGTCGAGGAGCGTCTCGACTTACTTCTGCACCGTCTCCGAATCACCAATTATAGTAAGTGAGCGTTTGGGCCGTGTCATGGCAACTGCCGTGGGTTAGATTCTTTTTCGGGTCTCGCTAGCGGCTACCGAGGGCTTGGGGCGTATGAAACGTACCGTTGAGGCGGCGCTTTTCCCCGAGGAAGCCGACTTCTCCATCAGAGTTGCTTCTGACGAGGCTGACAATAATTGCTTCTTTCTCACGACCTTGGAATCCATCGACACTTCCAAGCTCGATGCCAGGGAATTCTTCTTTCAGAGGGGCAAGTTGTGCAAGCTTGCAGGAACATGCCCTGTTAGTGATCGTCCCGCATGAACTATATCACCATGCGATATTACTGTCAAGATAGGACGGAAGGTGAAGCCTGGAGATCCGCATTGTATGGCACACTCCAAAGTTGGACTTATACGTACCTGGGCATTATAAGGCGTCACGACAGCGATGTCATCAGTCTTGACACCAGCGTCAACAAGGACACGAACATGCTGCTGGACGAGCAGAGCCTCCATCTCATTGCTCTTGCTGTCGCCTCGAAGCGATGCTTTAGTATTCTTGGAGTTGTCCTCCTCGTCTTCTTTCTCGGGGAAATCTCCCCCTTGAGTGTCGATGAAAATCAAGGGCTCCGTTGTATCATCGCAGTCCTGCACATCGTAGGGCAGGTCTTTGAGAAGACGGTCCTTGACTGCATCGGCAGCGATCAGTTTGGACTCATAGAGTTCGTCCGAAGGGAAGCGCATGATCTTTTCATGCATTCGGTACTGAGTGGTCAGCATTCTCTTGATTAAAGGGCCGTGAAGTGCCAAAAGGCGGTCAAAGAGGGTAGTCTCCAGCGTTACTCCTTTCGGCACCTTTACTCCTTCCTTTGTGCCCGCCTTGGTTTTGGTGTTGAGCGACTTGATAGTTGGTGGCAGCTGGAGATGATCTCCGGCGCATACAGCCTTCTTGGCCGAGAGCAGTGGTACCCAGCACTGTGCCTCTAGAGCCTGGGATGCTTCATCGATGATCACGACGTCGAACTGCTCGTTCCGGAGCTGAAAGCCTCCAGCGCCATGCAAAGTTGCCAGCACAACTTTGCTTCCCTTGACCAAATTGCTGATGCAACCCTTCTCCCGTTCGCGGTACTCCTTCCTTAGCTCCTTGAGATCCATGTATATCGCCTTACGTTCTCTGCCATTCCTGGTTTTCTTGATCGATGCCTGTTTGGCGTCCATCTCATCGCGAACGTCTTTGACGATTTGACCAGCTTCCGAAGTTCGTGTGAGAACATCGAGTGAGTGATTCAAGACAGACGGCAGGAGGCGTGCGGGATGCCCCAGGCGAACGATTGGGATCTTGTGTGGCGACAATCTCTCGACAATATTGTCGACTGAGATGTTAGACGGCCCGCAGACCAAGATGCGTAGGTCTCTCTTGATCATCTGCAGGATCAGCTCGATCAAAGTATGTGTCTTGCCGGTCCCAGGCGGGCCATGGATCAAGGCAATCTCCCTTGATGCCAGAGCAAAGCGTATCGCGTCTTTTTGGGAGTCATTGAGACTCGGGTCGAACCATTCCAGCTTTCCAACATCCGGGTCAGCGCCTAGATTTTCGGGTATTGACGTAGGGCTCGACTGCCCAAACAGGACTCTCATGAAGATGGAGTGCTCAGACTCGCTCATGGCCTGCAGTCTCCCCATCGTTTGGTTCATCCTGTCCTCGTGGTCAGCCCTGGACCATCGATCTTTCGCGAAGGCACTACCTCTTGAAAGTCACCTCATCCGCCAGCTTCACAATCCATACTCTCCCGCCAAGCGCCGCACCGACATCTTCCTTGTCCTCATCCAGAGCCACGCCGACGTCGCTCCGTCTGACTCTCGTGACCACGCCTTTGACGCCCTTGCGCTCGAGGTCCTTCACCTCCCGCTTCTTGGTACTTCCAGCTGGCTGTTCGCTGACCAGGACGATGTCTCCGGTGCGGATTCCATGCTCGGGCAGCTCGCCATCCGAGGCCGACACCGCCGAGTCTGCGGCCAGTTCGATGACCGTCTTGCCACCGAGCCCGGTGCGCTGCGACGACACGGTAAGGTTGGTGATGGCGACGCCTGCGCGCTGCAGGGACGACGGGGAGTGCGCTGATATGAGATGACTCGTCTCTGCGATCTCAGACTTTTGCTCGGCGTCGAGGAGGGCGATCTGGGTGCCCGCGAAAGTGGGGATGTCTACAGCTTTGGGAGCCATCATGGGAGTTGGTGGCTACGAGACCTGACAGTCTACCTGACAAGCAGCTCAACATAGGTAGGAATAAACGAGGTTGCCCGAGGTAGGGATTTTTGTATTGAGTCGAGATTGTCCAAGAGGAAAAAGTCACGACCTATCAGAGCTCCTTCCAACGACGGTGAGGGGCCTCCGAGGGTGAGGTCAGGCAGGGCAGCAACTGCGACAATCAGACCTTGACCAAATTCCTTGGACTGGCTCTTCTTCTTCTGACTTCAGACAGCAGACCAGACCTAGCCTAGTAGACACTCTTGTGCAGTACAATTCGAAAGGAGCAAGAGGTTCATAGGATAGACTCGATAGACAGACAGACTACTCGCACCAAACAGGGGTCGAATTGGGTCCAGAGCTGTGGTTGCACGTGAATGCAAAATGATGGCATCGGCCGGCTACAGGACCCCGGTTTCTAGGTACAGTTCAGGGCCGGGAGCTAGGCGTTCTTGGTGCTGAGGCTTGCCGTTCAGCACACCCCGGCCACTGTAGTCTAGATAGATGTTTTGTTGGGCCGCCAACAGATTCCAGCCATTTATTAATACATCACTATCAGTTGGAACCATCTCCACGCCCGTTCTTAGCCTCTACTTCAAGTCATGCCCATGATGAACGGAAAGCATCCTTTACACACTTCATGCCGTGGGCTGCAGACCATGTTGTGATGCATCAATCGTGGGCTTTCATGTCCCAAAAACGCTACCCAGTAAAACAGACTAATGACTTGACAAATGCGCCAACCGGACTCCGAGATGCAAATGCAGCGCTCGGGTGGGCAGCCACCACGGATCTCCCCACGCGGCGGCGGGAAGTAAACGGCCCATGCGATAACTATGCCATGATATAAAACAGAAACGGTTGCGCACACTCACGACCCACATACCAGACAGCCGGGCCCCCGCTTACACTGACTACACATCCTCCTCCACCATGCCCAGGACATCCAGCTCGGTGTGCACCATCCGCTCGAACTCCTCCCGGTCGATGCCCGCCGCCCGCGACAGCAGGAACAGGCTCCTAATGCTCCTGGACACGTGCTGCTTGATGCCGAACTCGCTCGACTCTTGCCGCCCCGCCTGCTCCTCGAGCTTCAGCACCGTGTTCGACCCGTTCGAGCTGGCGCTAGACTCTGGCCTGGGGTGTGCGAGGGATGCCGTCCTCTCCTCCTCCTCCTGCGACCTGCCGCCCGGCGACGGCGCGAGCGTCCATGCGCCCTTGGTCTCGTTGGCTTCCTCACCGTCCTCGCCTGCCGGGTGCTGCAGGCCTAGCGGAGGTGCCGAGCCCATGATTTCTTGTGCCGCTTGAGCCTCATCGGGGTCATGGTTGTCCATCGCGGGTTGTACGCTGTCGTACTGGGCAAAGTAGGCATCGTCTGCCTCAGCGGCGGCCTGGTGAGTAGCTGTCAGTGTCGGCTGTTGGGCTGACTGCGGCGCAGGCGAACGGCTGGTCTGTGGCGTGCGCGCCGGTGTGGCATCATAACGGGCCCAGTAGTCGTCGTCGTCGTCCTCTTCCTCTTGCTTCACCTCTAAAACCTGATGCGCTGCCGCAGAGGTGGCTGGCTGTGAATTGGGCTTGTTCGAATTCCCGTCCTGCTGCCGGAACGAGTTCTCCGCGGCCTCAATACTCGGCTGCCCCGCGAACGACGCGAATGGGTTCGATTTGTCAGGCACGCTGATCTCGCCGACACGCCAACCGTCCCCGCCTCCTGCCTCGTCGTTCACGCAATATACAAGCCGGAAGAATAATTCAAACCCCTCGAGAACAACAAGTGCTTGCAGCGTTTCCTCGTCGAGCCGTCTATACTGTGTCTGGACGTCGTAGTCCCAGTCGACCTCGACCTCGCCGGAAACAGGGTGCGGCTCCAGTCGGTCACTCCGAGCCACCTCCGCCAGCCGTGCATCTTTCCCCTTGTCATAGGACAGCAACCGCAGCCATGGCTCAGTGCTGGCTGAGGACAAGAGTTGGACACGCTGTCGGAGGATCGGCGAGAGGAGTGGTAATATTGCCGGCGCGGGTTGGGTCGAGAGCGCTGCAGCAGGCAACGAAGGTAGGAGCGGCGTCAGGACGCCTCTGAGGTCGGGGCTCGTGATCGTAGAGGCCATTTTCGGAGTGTTGTGTGGTCTAGCAGTGCCGTCGACTGTGTGCTCCTGGTGTCGTCTTCTCGGTATGTTGTGGCAATATGTTGCAGCAAGGAGGGAAAATGTGAGACAGGCTCCGATCACATGCAAGCAAAGCGAAGGCCTTGACTCAGCCACACCAAATTGTGCTCAAAAGCAATGCCAGGGCGTGAATAGGGAGGGACTGTTTTATTGGCAATAAAAGTGAATGCCAGAGGAGGAGGCCAAATAATCAAATCAATTCGGGGAATACGCAGAGTACATTACACGGAGAAATGTTATCTCTGACGCACAGACCTCCTCATGCGCCACACTACATCATGCGGCTTGAGGAGGTCTGTGACCAAAACGCAATCACCCCCCCTATCAAGGGACACTATAAAATCTTATTTTAATTCTATTAGAATTAATAAAATATATAATAAAACCAAAATTATATCATTAGATCCGGCTTCTTTTAAAGATTATTCCTATATATTTTTTATATAATATGGATTTAGAATAAATAAAATATCTTTAAAAAACTAATATATTCCCTATAGTTTATTTTTAATATATTATTTTAAATCGATTTTTAAAATAATAGCCCTTAATATTCCAAGGTTTTAAATAGGTTTAAATATCTTATATTAAAAATATAGCCCGATACATAATATATTTAAAATTTTAGATATAGGTAATCGAAAAAGGAATCCCGCCCCCTAATAACCTTTATCGATTTAATATTAGTCTTTTATAAAAGAATTTTTCTTTTTAAAAAAAGAAAAAAGAAAAAGAAACTATTTCCATTTTTAAGATTCAGCATATAATTTTTTTATATAGATTTAAAGCGGAAGGTGGTTAAATCAAGGAGTGTTTAAAGGGCGTTTTTTTTTTCCCATACAATTCTGTCCCTTGATAGCCATTTTTTTGCGTTTTGGTTTCAGATGTCCTTCCGACGCATTCGAACCTGCTTACTCAGCCACACCGCTGACTCAGCAGGTTTTAATCGGAGGAAGGACAACTGAACTTTTGAGATAAGAGAAATGGAGGAAGGGAAAGTAAGTGCCTCTGTTCGCGGGCCCAGACATCGACCAAGCGACTCCAGAATTGGACTACGGCTTCTGCTGTCCACTGCGTGCAACAATACAGCGGGTTTCAATTGGAGCGGACGGGCGGAACTTGCGGGTCTTGGGGCGGCAGGGATACCCTGATGACCGCATGCCGCAGTGGACTGCCATCACGTACCCCGAAGTTCATCCATTTCGGGAAGGACCGATTGACCGGCTGCATCTGAGAGCCGAGGCCTGCTGTTTTGTTCAAACGTGTCAGTATTGATTTGAAAAAGAGAAACCTCAAGATCGGACGAGAATGGCTCACTCGCAATGCGGCCATCTTTTTTCGGTCCCAGTTTAAATCAACACGACTCCAGCGCCAGAGTCATCGACAACCGCATGATCCCCTCCTCCAACCTTATCTCTCAGTTTCTCCATCGGGCATTACGTTCGGTCAGCCTGCAGTCACCAACACCTAGCCACCGTGTCGCATTGCAAGACATGTCATCCGCCGCTGAATCTCAAAAGGTAATCCTTTGGTATGGATCCACCATCTTACGAATGCTGGCATCTGGCCACCATGATCGAATTCGTCGAATGTTCCACGACTTTGGTGAGGAGTCAACTCGGGTGATTGCAGCACGGCACATTTCAATCCGGTCTCGCTATCAAACTTCGCAACTGGCTACACAGCAGCCCCCGAGCAGTCTCCCAATCCGGGAATCCAGGTCTCGTGCGGTTCAGGTATATTCAGCTTCACCGCTGATATTGTCGCTCAATCTTTTCCATTCAACTTTCCTAATTGTTGTTTTCTTTGTCGATTTCACGATCTCTAGCCCATCTCCTTCAGTTGCGTTACTCGGCATGTGTTGAACTCCACGAAAGTCACTCTCCGATTCCGGTCATCGCAAGCCTCCAGCGAGGCGACGACTGAGACAACTCGGCTGGAGAGGCAACTTCCTCTCCGCTTATCCACAGAATGGGCGGAAATTCCCCGCCGCATGTGCTGTCGTCAGATTGACGTGCGCTTTATAGCTCATGCACCCTGCGAAGGCCTGAGCAGGCCTGTCCGGCTCTTATTGAGTCACAGAACATACTCCGGTGGCCCATTGAGGAAACAACTAGCCCTTGTGTTTACTCAATACAGGCAGCTCACCAATGTCGTGGAAGCGGGGCGATACAGTAGCTCAGCGATGTCCTGGTCGGATGCTTTGGCGAGGGCTTCAGCCTGCTGTGCACCGACCTGCGCCCGGAACCACTGACAGAGGCCACTTCTATGCCAGGCGGCTGGTATGAATAATCCTTCTTAATACAGAATGTCAATAGCTCAAAGAATACGTCCATCCAGTTTCCCAAGGCGCAGCTCATATGAATCGCGGCAGGTCTGCTGAATATACAGAATACCAAGCAATAGCCTCAGGCTGTTCCATCAAGCGTTTGGAAGTATTTACTGTGGAAACACTGCTTGACCAAAAAGCATGATAACAGGTGCATCGCTACAAGACATGTGAACCAAATCGAGAGCCAGGTGCCTGGGATCCCTCGCCGTTGTCTTCGCGTGAAGCTCGAGGCCGCGATCAGGAGGTGCTACTCACACGGGCTGAACAACTCTGTCGGATGGCGTCCAAAATATCTCAGAATTTCCAGAGCGACGTACAAATCTTTATCGTGTGCCGTGATAACCTCCATGAGGAGCGCTCTACCTAGAGAAGTAATCTGCGAGCGTCTCACATATTCGAACAGCCTGTAGCGTTCGCAAGTAAAGCCAACTATGACACGCTAGAGTTTTTGGTGTTTTTGCGTTCGAATTCCAGCATATTTACATCCTCGTCCGCGGAAAGCCCATTACAGTCTAATTTGAAGTCATGCAGCTCGAGGAGCTGTTTTTAGCCAGCCGACAGCCAGCCGCAGCACATTATTCTGACGCAGTCAGTCCGATCTTGTGCTCGATCAAAACTCGGCTGCTGAGATATGCACGGATTTTCCTTACTGTGTCTCTCGAATTATGCTGGGTCGTCGACAGTGTCTCTTATGACAACCTTGGAAGGCAGGCTCCCATTATCCCTCGCAGCTGAGCACCTGCATGGCTTCGGCACTGCTCGAGGCTTGTTGCTTGGTCGACGAAGTCTATGCTCCATTGCGCAAGTGCTCAGGCGAGCCATGGAAATCACAAGACCATCTTCATCCACGACGAGTCCTTCCTTGCTCCCTTCGACTGCACCGGTACAAGTGGCAACGCCTCCCGTCACTAGCAGCCCGAGAGACACGAGGCCAGCCACAGTTGCGATAATTCCAAAATATTCCACACCAAAAATAAAGAGTGACGAGGCAGATCCAGGGTACTGACGCAGTGTTGGCTGTACAACGCGATCCTCTTGGTTCCCAAGGCTGTGAGATGCCAGCATGGACGCGCCACCTGGAGCCTTGCAAGAGAGCCTGCCTGACGCCCCGCCCGCATGGCGTCGTGTGACGACTCTTGCCCTACATGGCCACCTTAGCAGGACCCCGCATGTATGCGAGCGGCTGAACCTGTGTCACCCGGAAAAGCACGACGTAGGATCTAGGCCAGCCCCCAACTTGTCACCGCCTACGGGAGCCTGGAACTTACCTGGCGCTGCGTCGACTTTGGGGGTTCATAATCGAGTGGAAATGGGGACTGCGCCTTCTAGACGCCGATCGATACTATGTAGGGCTTTGACACGACTGTGCGACCACCGGCTTAACTTGGTCGAGTAGTGAGATGGCGATAACGCACACGGTCGGCGCATTGATCAAAAATAGTTTCTTGTGTGACAATTTATTAAAACATAGACAGTTGTCCACGGGTGCGTGAAAAGAGGACTTTTCATGGCTGTCGCAATTGCATTAGTGTCACTCTGGATCAGGTGGTCATCGTGGACGATCTGAAAGTTAGGAAAAGCCTTGGTTGATCTCAGCCATATACCGTCTTGAGAGAAAGGTGATTAGATCGCCGACTACAATATTTTCAGATTCATCTGGCTCAGTATCTGAGAGCTTGGAGCCCTGTCGGCCCCGAGCCAGCCGTGAATTGGAATCACACACGCTGCAGAGGATTCTCCTGCTCAAGCCTCCACTGAGGAAAACAGTCCCGAACCCATTCATTCATAGCCTTTTACATTATATGTCCAATCATTTGAGTCTAAGAAGATGATCATTGCTAGAACACTCTCAAGCGTGTGAATATAGGGGATTTGAGGCCTGGAGAAGAGTGAACCTTTGCCTGCCTGAGAGCTTGACTACCTACCTAGGTACATAGGTAACGGCCCCGCCTGGGCACTGCGCTCCGTCCCAAATGGCGCCCGCAAGTATGGCGTTGATTCCGCATAACAGAAAAATTCCTAGTTGCTCAAACATGCCATGATGACGTGAGACTGCTACCACATGAAAGAGAATATGTCTGCCTTCTCGGTACCAATGTCAGAACTCTTTTCTTGCAAAACCTGGCCCAGCACGGCCGGCTTGAGCCTGCCCCCTCGAGAGCAGATATTGTGAGGTTCCTAGAAGCCTATTATTATTTCAGGCATCACTAAGCAGCTGCATGTAAGCAGTCTCTGGGTATCCAGCTAAGGCGCAGTCTCGAGGCAGGTCAATCCGGCCGTAGAATCACTGCAGAAATAGCCAGGTAGCAAAGCAGATGGCCCCCGAGACAAGGCAGACGGGCCTTGTGGCCAGGGGAACGGTTCTGTGGCGATTTTGAGCGCGTGCCAACCACAGGCTGCGAGCCCAGAGCCTCGAGCGCACGCTCGAGACAGACGTGAATCATCGACACACTGCCGCGTTGGCGTGGAATGCGGTGCCAGAGCCCAGGAGGCAACTGGGAGGAGACCTGCTCGACTGGGGGCTTCCCCTCCAATGAGAAGCCCCAGTCAGTCCCGATGAGGCAAGTCAGTGCGCACAGGCCCTCCTCCCCCACGCCCGCCTCCCGCAGCAGGGGTGCCCAGGCTCCTAGGTCAACGGCGGACGAGTCGCAAGCAACCACCACTTCGACGCTTTCTCGTGGGATGTTCCCATATGCTCTGGAGAACACACCTGTGGGAAGATGTCCAAGATTGATTTGGACACCATAAATCCTCAAACGGATTGTTCATAAAATATCTCAAAAATTGCCCTTGTCTGGTGCTTATCGTTTGTCTCTCTGTGTAGCCTGCCTTGAAGGGAGAACTCGGGTGCTACAGGCCGCATGCAGGCTTTTGGGGGCCGCATTTCAGGCGAGGCAACCGGGCTACTCCATTCAAGTTATAATCCAGGTGCGGCACGGGACGAGGCATCAACCAAGGAGAACAGCCGAGAGACTGCAAAAGAACCACTGCCGGTACGTATAGGAGAGCATGCTTCTGCATGGCAACGCTGGAGCCTGAGATTGACGTCCTCCAGTCCTCTTGCATACCAGCCGGGCTGAGCGAGGCCAAGCCCTTGGCATCGTTGCGCCGAAAATGCGGCGCAATACTGGATGAAAGACCTCACCAAGGCTGCGTGCGCGACGATCGTTTACCGTGGCATGGGGGCCTTCCCGTGGCTTTAAACTCCTGCAGTTCCTTCTCATGGTGTTCTCAAATGCCACGGACACAGTCGCTATCATCCATGACAAGACCATAATTGATCACATTCATCCCTGTATCCAGACCCTAAATCGAGCTTTCATCATCTACAATGCCTTCTCGGGTTTCAGGGTGTGACACGGACGGCGGCAGCCTTCCAGAGGGAATGACCCGTATCGGGTACGACGCTGATACCGAGACGTACACCTTCATCAGCAAAGACGGCAGCATCTGGGAAGGGTCTCCGGGGAATCGATATGGGACCATTACCAAGGTCTGCCACGCGCCTCGAAAACTATCCGACGACTCAAGAATGAAGATGGAAAGCCTCGCATCTTCCTCTCCAGCTCAACCCGACGATCCCACGGGAGAACCTGCAAGTCCAGGTGCTCAGAAGCACACAGATGGCAGACGAAGATCGGCATCTAGGGTTTTACTGCGGTGCATATCCAAGGTCACGTCTTCGCTTCGTCCACGCTCGGGCAGCCAGGCCAGCAGCACGGCTGAACCCTCGCCGGACGCATTGTCCCCAGATGTGGAAGACTTTCTGTTCTCCCATATCAGAGGACAGCA
This sequence comes from Diaporthe ilicicola, assembly GCA_023242295.1. NCBI lineage: Eukaryota > Fungi > Ascomycota > Sordariomycetes > Diaporthales > Diaporthaceae > Diaporthe > Diaporthe ilicicola. The sequence continues at coordinate 417,050 of JALPVH010000003.1, read as the reverse complement.
AAATCAAGTTGTACCAGGTGAATAAATTCCGAACGGGGTGTAATCACAGCCAACAGACGCCGAGGCTCGAGCTTGACGGAATAACAGTGAGATTGCAATGAATTGGTGGGGTGACATTCATTGGGGGAGGAACTTGACCTCGGGAATGCGTGTGGCGACGTCCCACCCCACCTCTCTCTTTGGGCGGGGGTAAGGAACTTCTTCTCTTGGAAGGAATTAGAAAAATAATAGCCATCAGTCCAAAGCGGTCAGGCACTCGTGATTATACACAAAAGACGTTGTTCAGCGTCATCGTTTGATTTCACCAACTACCTAGGTAGCTGGGGATCGTCGTCAAAATTGAAATCTCATGCAGGCACCGCACTTCCGCGCTGACAGCATGTTCGTCATTTGTCCGCTTCGAACCGCAAACGCCACCTTCCCTTCTTTTTTCCGCTTGCAATATTATGTGAGATTTAATCCTATATAAATAAAAAATTCTATGCCATATTACTATATGTCAGACTATTCCAAAAAGGGGAAATGCTGTGCATAGCCGTGAGGCTGAATCTAACAACGCCTGCCTAGCCAAGCCATGTAAGCACAGTGTTGGGCGTGGGATATTGGGACAAGGATCAGCCACCTAGGTAAGCTCGGACAGCTCGCACTTGGACTTTTTTCACCTGTCGCCATCCCTGGGCGAGTCACTCTGGCCCTTAACATTCGACGACGACATGATCTCGTAAGAGCGCCCAAAGCAGGCGTTGTACTTCCGGAACGCCTGCTCCACAAGGGCCCCAACATCCTTCCGGCTCTTGCCCAAGATCCCGACCGAGATCATAGCCTCCGTCTCCTCGATCCAGTCCTGCAGCTTGTGGAACTCGACCTCGTCCTTGGACAGCCGCTCGATGACCCCAGACCCCTTGAGAAGGGCCAGCACGCCGGCGACGACGGTGTTGACGGCGCCCAGGACGGTGATTTGCACCTCGTAGTTCTTGGCGTTGGGGCCCAGCGCCGTCAGCACGGCGGCGACGAAGATCTGGATGAAGTGCGAGATGTAGAGGATGATGCCGAGCGTGTGGTGCAGCAGCCGCTTCTTGCGGCCCTGCTCAATCACATGCTTGTACACGCCCACGGCGTGCCGCCGCCCCTTCTCGAGCGTCTCGCTGTCCGTGAAGGTGCTCGCGCGGTCGCTGTTGATCCCGACCGCCCGCCTGAAGATGAGGAGCACCTGGCTGTCGTCGGTGCTGTCCCTTATACGCAGGCCAGCCGGCGTCGCCCATGAGAGATCCGTGTCGACTTTTGGCAGGCGTGTGATGGGCTCCGCGTCCTTGTTTTTTGCGGCCGGCTTCGCGTTCGTCTTGACTGGCGGTGGCTGCGACGGCTGCTGCTGCTCTGTGGCTCCAGGCCGGCCCGCGGAAGCGAGCAGCGGAGATGTCTCCACTGGTGCTTGTGGCGCTGCTTGTGTTTCTGGGTTTTGTGAGGACATTGTGATGATTTCCAGAAGAGAAAATTTGGGAATCAGTGCGGTCTGAAGATTGAGTGTCGTTGGTGATGGCAGAGTCTTTGTGTTTTGATGATGCCATCTCGATCAACGACATTGCTGGAGGTTGGGCCGACCTTCTTATATTCCGCTGGTTGCGCTGCAAGACAAGGCATCGTGAAGTCGCTCTGCCTTGACCGAATTGTAGAATGCAAAATGTTCAGGTGGTCAGAGAAACTCGATGGAAGGAACAGTCATTCGGGCTCCGTGCGACATGTGGCCAAATCCGCCATGTCGTTCGTCTTACACAAAGGACGATCCTTCACGGCCCCCGTGCCTCGCTTGCGGAACTGAGATGGCCAGAAAGGCCCTGGAGACCATGTTTGACTCTTTCCTACTTCTTCTTTCAACCTATTTGTGCGTCTCACAGCCACGAGGCACAATATCATCTCACCTCACCGGTCGAGCTGTGGGGCTTGAGGCTGCGTGTGCCGACCCGCGCGCCACAGCATCATCCGGGCAGAACACTATTGAGGAAACTATCGAGTTTCACCAGGCCACCACCTGCCGTCCTCCCCCGACGCTGCGATAGGGCTGAGATGATCAAAGTGGACACTTGTCATATATGTTTTCGGCCGCACCGCGGATGACAATCCTTCAGAGGCCACGCGACACTTCGCATGCCTTCCCATCGGCGGCTTCACTCGAATTGATTGCGCCTCAAGAGTCAGACAGACCTCGGTGGCATCAGCCTGATCACATCCGGTGAGAAAAACCCAAGCCATAGGGCTTCACTGCCGAGATGCCAGGCGATGCAATTCCGCATGACTCTCTTCAATTCCTCTGCCTGTTCACTCAGACGGTCGGCCCCCTCCTTGGGCACGGGAGCTCGACAGTAACACTGAGCACAATACCATAGGGATATTCCGATCGTGCCATTCGTACTCGCGATCCATCCATTCTTGTCGCATTTCGTCCAATCCGACTTCTCTATTCTGCTTCCAGGCGTTTAACAAACTTCAGAAACGTCCACCTGGACTTCTTCCGGCCGAGACCCCTGTTCGCCATTGCGGTCTGATTCTCCCCGAACTCTGTGCTCACACGGACTGCAGCATAACGCTCCCAAGCATCAATGATTGCTCCAGGCTTGGGACTTGTTAAAATTCCCCGCCAGAGAACAAAAGCCAAGGCTTTTGAGGCAAGTCAAAGTGGGCGGAAGAAATTGATGATGAAAAGGGGGCGGCATGGAAGGTATAATTAGAAAGTACCTAGGTAAGTACCTTCTCGGGCCGGCCAAGCCTGTAGTAACAACGATGGACTTACAGATTCCAACGTTGTCCCAGTCACACGGTTACTTAGTATGCAGCACCCGGAAGCCTTAGTGTAGTGGGCAGCCGGAGCCAATTCGATTTAGTTTTGATCAGATGAGGCTCGCCGGGCATCCGAACCATGGAACCCACATGCACTGCACTGCACTGCACTGCAGGCGGTCCTCAGGCAGCCACCGTCAGCACGCCTGCATTCTCTCAAGTAGGCCACCACCCCGCGGCCAAGAATGAGCAATCACCGTCGAGTCGTTGTGTTTCGCGGGCACACACGCAATAGCACGCCCCTGGACACTCTGTTTTAATGAAAGGTGCGCGTTCAGGGACGTGGGAACCCCGCAGGAAATGCATGTTTGTCCGTCGCCAAGCAAGATGGTGGAGAGCCAAGAACTGCATTGCGCCTCCAGAAGAGTCCCACACTGGCCTTCTATTGATGGAAACACGGCGATCTGCAGCTGTCGACCCTTAGTAAAGAGGAATCATCCGGGGAGACGGATCATCGGGGGGAAACAAACAACCGAGGGGGCCTGGTACCCCTATATCGACCAAGTCCACCTTTGAGATGTCGCCATGGACCCTGATTCAACATCTTTGGGATGAGGTGTGCCTCGGGTACCTGGGCCGCCCGTGGGCAAACGGTATAAGAGATGGCCGGGTTGCACGACCACTGCACTATGAGAGGCTGTCGACGGGCAACCCATCCGATCTTCTCGTTCGCTACCAAACAACCTCTCAACTTCCCCATACTCCACCATGAGGTCTTCCCTACTGCTGGCATCCGGCGCTGCTGCCGTGGCCGTCGATCTGAAGCTTGATGGCCGAGCCGCGAACGCGTTCGCTACTTCCTACCTCGCCCGTATGGCCGATACCCATATCCGCACGGGTATCGAGCCGGACTTTGGATACACTAGTCAGTAATATCTTCTTTAATGTGATTCTTGTCTTCGTGGGTAGTTCTGGAAGCCGGTCTTGCAAGAGGCGTTGAACGGCCACGCTTTGCACAACCATTTCAACTGTTTATTTGTCGACATAAGAGTGGGAATGCTTTGCTGACAGAAAACTAGATGCGGTCCTCTACGGCGGTCTCGAGCTGGCCTACGCTCTCACGAACAACGAGACTATCGCCAGTGCTTACGAGCAACTAATGTCCATCATTAACGAAGATGGCTCGATCAAGGAGTACAAATACGATTGTGCGTTATGCCCCGGATATACCTTAACACAGAGATTCGCTTTTCGATTGCTAATACGACTCAAGTCTACTCACTTGACGAATACCGCTTTGGCATGAACGCCCTCTGGTGGTACAACCGAACCGGCGAGGAGAAGTACAAGCTCGCGGCCGACGGGATCCGTGGTATGCTCGACACACACCCACGCACGCCGTCAGGAGGGGTAAGCAGCTTCCTGATACCTTTACATACCCCTGAGAATATGGATTTGCCAAGTTCGTAGGCTGCCGTAGGCTGTCTTACTGGTTGTCACGAGACGCTTTGTGGGCCTTCAGTCTATCAGACAGGCTTTGGGCAGATGGCGTCCTGACTCCGGATCCACCCATTTGACTATGAATTAAGCTAAAAGGTCACCGCAGTTTGATCATCGATACCCGATTTACGAGAACCAGATGTGGCTCGATGGTATTTTCATGGCCGATTCTTTCTACGCCAAGTACACAAGCCTGTACGACAACGACAACACGACTGCCTGGGACGACATTGTTCTGCAGTACGACAACATCGAGAAGTACTGCCGCAACGACGTGACGAACCTGCTCGTCCACGGCTACGACGAGTCCAGGAAGGCTGTCTGGGCTGACGCGCTGACGGGCGCCGCCCCGCTGGTGTGGAGCCGTGCGGTCGGGTGGTACATGGTTTCCCTGCTCGAGACCATTCCGCTGATCCCCGAGTCCCACGAGGGCAAGGACAAGCTGACGGGCTACTTCAAGACCCTGGCCGAGGGCGTGCTCAAGGCCCAGGACCCCTCCACCGCCGGCTGGTGGCTCATCATGGACTTCCCCGGCAGGGAGAACAACTACATCGAGTCGTCGGCGAGCGCAATGTTCACCTTCAGTCTCCTCAAGGGCGTCAGGCTCGGGCTGATTGACGCCGCGACTTACCTCGCGCCGGCACAGAAGGCGTATCAGGCGCTGGTCGATAGCTTTGTTGTTGAGAATGACGATGGCACTTTGTCGTGGGAGGGTACTGTCCTCGTGGGGTCTCTCAACAGTGACGCTACCTTCGAGGTGAGTTCTGTATATCTCAGTGACTGATATTCAATATGAGAGTCTTGACAGACCTTGCTAACCATGGTGCAGTACTACACGTCCATTTCACTGTCTCCCGACGACTACAAGGGCGTTGGGCCATTCATGTATGCTTCGTATGAAATCGAAATCTCGTAATCAACCTCTGAAGTCAAAGGTATGGTAAAGGTGGATCAGGCTTTTCAACATTTGTGTATATATTCGACCAGTACGAGCTGGAATTGACCTGAACATGCATATTATTGGATTCGATCCAGAAGATCCAAGGGTGTAACTGAAAAACCTCTCAGTGAGACTCATGGTCATGGTTCTACTGCGCCTGTGTAAATAAGCGTTTAGGGAGCCGTACGAGTAACAGCATCTTGGCAACACTTCAATTTTCCAACACAGAGCTCTGTGCAAGAGTCATTTGTGCCTGGCATGTGACTTTCATTCGATTTCAGGTCATCGATAAGATCCGTTTATGATTGAAATGCGGTGTCTAATCGTATGCACTCATCTGTCCAACAGCAGCACTGCCCGTGACTATATTGAGCAACCACCGGATACAGCACGATTGGGCGCTGGCAGACCTGGTTTGGCGGTCCCCCAAGCCCTGCTACTAACCACCTTTCAAGTTGTTCGCAATGCAGTCACAAAATATTGGTATCTATTAACTTGGCTACATGGATTCTGCGTTTCCTATATGCGCCCCTGAGCAGATTCTGTTGAACAAAAGCGATCGCCAATGCTCGTGCACTGGCATACCTTATATTTCCACAGATTCCGCTCGCTGGGATTTCAAGGTTGAAGTGGGACTTGATTAGCATTGAGATATCTTTTTCCTATTGGGGAACCTCTCACGGGACAAACTTCCGAAGGAACTTTATTATGGATTCATTCCAATGGTTTCTTGTAACAACGTCTGGCGACGCCAGGGACGGGGCGTGCCGGGGGCTTGTACGAGGTTAGTTGGTTAAGGGTTTAGCCCTGTTGTCACACTGTCTGTTGCAAGTGAAGTGTTACCCCCCCCCGGCTCCTTGGCGCAATCCCAAAGTCCCGACCGCCACACCAACCTTCTTTTTTATGCTCGTCCTCGTACTTATCCTCCTTAGCTTTCTGCTTAATTAGGATTTCTATAGCACTTATAAGCCGCTTAAATATATATATATAATATAGCATCCTTTAGCCCCTTTCTGGTTATAATAATAATATAAATAGTTTTAAGAAAAGCGAGAAATATAAGGTGTATATTAAGTATAAAGGGGGTGTAAAAACGCTATATAGGCGTACTTAGGTAGCGGAGGGTTAAATATTTTAAGAGTACGAAAAAGTAAAGTAAACGCTGCGCGGGCGCGTATATGAAGGAAGGGGTTTTAAAGTGTGGCAGTCGGGACGCGCGCCAAGGAGCCGGGGGGGGGTAACACTTCACTTGCAACAGACAGCAGGTAGCTGCCTGGCTACGCCCTGGTACTGTACAGTAGAACCTTCTTCACTGGGGTAGCTCCGGCGCGATATTCGACCGGCATGGCATAATCATCAACAATACAAGAAGGCGCTCTCTTCCATCAACTTCACAAATACCCGGTCAACACGGGCAATCTGGGCACAATTTGCACAATGGAGAAGGCTTCAACACCAGCTGTAATGCAAAGGCCGCAGCCGAGGCAGCGCTCCCCATTCGCGCTGTTTCTAGGTCTCGTCGGCCTTGCCAGCTTGTATCACCTTGCGACAAGGGGTGGGCTGTCATTCCGTCATCACTGCTCTCACCACCAACACAGCCTTGGCTCTCCTTATGGTAGCTTCCCACGGCCAAACGACGCATTTAAGTTCCTGCCATGCACTAATATTACTCGTCCACCCGGGCTGGACGACAAGGACCATGAAGAGAGTTGGGCCAAGTTGTTTGATCCCAACCCGGACCACTGGGGCTGGGGCAACAAAACAACTGGCACCTCTGAGGATCCCTACGCTGGTCGGGGTATCTACCTCTGCGGCTACATCGATGTGCCGCTGGACTACAAGAACGAGTCTGAAACTCGTATCACCCGCATAGCAGTGACCAAGTTCCAAGTGTCGGGACTCGCCCGTGCGGATGGGTCTTCGGCTCCGGGAGCCGGCACCAAGAGCGAGAGGACGCTCGTCCTTGAGCCTGGCGGGCCAGGCGGCAGCGGAACGCGCATGGTCTGGAGCTCTGGAGAGCAGCTCTCCGAGCGCTTCACGCTTTCCCAATTCGATGCCTTGGGATTTGATCCTAGGGGCGTGAACGCGAGCCAGCCGGCCATATCCTGCTATCCCTACGATGCCGACAGGGACAGGTGGTCAGCCCTGACGGGCCAGTACCGCGAACAGCACTCGGACCCTGAGACTCAGCTGAGGATAACGGATGCAATGAACAATGCGACCTTACATGCTTGTTGGAAGAGACATGGCGATTTGGGGCGCTTCATGACGACTACGCTGGTGGCCAGGGACCTGGACGAGATCAGAAAGGCCCTTGGTGAGGACGACTTGACCGGCTACCTTGTTTCGTACGGCACAGGTATCGGACAGACATACGCCAATATGTTCCCTGACAGTGTTGGTCGCGTCATATTGGATGGAACGGAATATGTCCGCGATCATCGGTTACTTGGTGGTTTTGTGAGTGAACCTGGAGCTTATTCGCGCTTCTGATTCACCCTGGCCATAGTCGTGCTGACTATTTGCCTCTCAGGGCTGGACCGCCCTTGATAATGTGACGGATGCGTTCCGTGATGGCTTCCTTGGCGAGTGCCTGAACGCTGGACCACAGCACTGTGCACTGGCGAAACCACATGGTGGCAAACCAGTCGGTCTGAAGGATTTGGGAAAACGCATAGAGACACTGATCACCAGCCTCATCACTGACCCGGTTCCGGGATATACCGAAAGTAGCGGCCCATCTCTGGTCACTTATTCTGCTCTCGTCAGCGCCATCTACGGATCTTTATACAATGCAAAGAGTTGGCCGGCCTTGGCTGAGATGCTCTATGAGCTTGAAGCCGGAAATTCGACATTAGCTGCAGCTTTTCTTGAGCGATCAGCCTGGCAATACGACCCAACTCTGCCTCAGCTGCCTTCCCCAAGGCCTTCGACAGACGAGCTCGGGTATTTGGTCATTTGTGGTGATTCGTACGACGCGCAGCCTCAAGGACTTGCCTGGTGAGTTCTTTGAAAAGGGTCCTTTTCCACCTGAAGTGATTTGGGGGTAGGCTTTTACTGACATGTCGTAGGTGGTCTTCTCTTTGGGCTAACATGACTTCCAAGAGCTTCATCTCGGGTAATTCTCGCTTCTCGAACGTATTTCCATGTCGTCACTTCACCACGTATTGGCCAGAAGTGGCTGAGGCCTACCGTGGAGCTCTGAACAATACCTTGAAGAACCCCGTCCTGCTCATTGCGGAGACCTATGATCCTGCAACGCCGCTGAGAAATGGGAGACGACTAGCAGCCGAGATGGGCAAGAATGCCAGACTCATCGCTCATCACGGCTATGGTCATTCATCCCGAGACCCTTCTAACTGCACAGAAACTCTGGCCAAGGCTTTCATATTGAATGGAACACTTCCTGAGGAACCAGAGACGGCCTGCTACGCTGATGAAAAGCCATATTTGTATGGTGTTGAGGGGAACAAAGCCGCGGAGATGGGAGCCACGACAAAGGCTCAGGACCCCATCACCGCCTGGGAAGAGCATATTCAAGAGTTGGCCAAGTGGCAGCCCTGGCTGTTGTGAGACAGCGGTGAGCTTTCCCGCAGAGGGGTCGAGCCCCGATCGCAATGCTGTGCTATCTAATTGTTTGGGAGTCATTGATACACAACCTCCTGGGCAGCAAACACATTTCAGCTGTCGGATCATCTGCTTCCATACCACGATACGGCCCCGGCCCCACTCGGGCGCACAAGACAGCGGGATTGCGTGAGTTATCATGTATACACGTATGCTGTGGTCCGGAAGCTTCTACTTGTTGCATGTTGTTCTGGCCTGGGTGCACCGCAGCGGGCTGGCGCGAGACAGATTTGAGCCAGGGTCTTACGGCCGCTGAAGTAGCCCACACCGCCGTTGTTACCGCCTTCGGCTATACCTGTGCTGTTTGTGGCTATCAGGGGCTGGACTGATGTTGCCCAACGTCATCTATTCCAAAGTGAAGAACACAGAAATGCAATGTGAATATGCTGCAGATTCCCATCATCAGGTCGAGCCTGTAGTATCGTAGGATAGATATAAAGGCGAATGGATTGAACATGAGAGATCGTCAACTAAATACAAACCAAATCGTTCAGCGATTCTTGACGTTTGCACATGCATATTTCCCAGCTTTACCCGGCAGTACGTCGACATTGTCGACACGTCGCACAGTGAATTGTTGCCACACAGAAACGTGTGCATTGATCTCATGATGTCTTCATACCAACAGACACAAGCCCAAGAGGGCTACAGATCCTATTTTGACTTTGTTCGCGGTCAGCTAGCCTCTCACTCTTCTGTCCCCGGTCCGTAGACCGCAGCTGACATGACCGTGCCCAACCAGACTTTGACATCGATGCCGGCGACGTCTCCCTGCAGGCCGTCCACGTCGTCGAGACGGCAAAGCGGTACGCCGCCGCGTACGGCGACACAGAGGATGTCCTGATGAGGGAGGCCGCCCAGAAGTACCGAAGCACCGAGCATAGGGGCCGGGAGTTCAGGTTTTACGGAGCAATCATAAACCAGCTGAAGTACCCTCTGTCCGAGGAGATCATCAGGCACATGGAGAGGAAGGAGAGGAAGAAGCGCCGCCACTGAGGCAGCCGTGTCGTGTCGCATCAGGCACTCTGTGCCTCAAGGGCAGACCGGCACAAGGGGCTGAGGGTGGCTCCTCGATAGGAGCCCTGGAGAGGCAACGCCCACCTCACGGGGTTTTCGTCTTCGTCTTCGGCTTAAAAATGTACGACATCTTGAGGATGTTTCTTCGTATTGTTCTCTACTCTTGTCAAATATATTTTCGATTATCTCAATGGAATCATGAAGGATGAAAAAGGTTGGCCTCACAATCATCCCAGTGGAGTTCGTCAAGCCACATGCGGGATTATAGGAGCTTAAAGATGCCCCGAACAAGCCCTTGTGAGGTGGAAATTCCTGCTGGATCGGTATTCTGCTGAATCTCGTGTAAGCGAAGTTCCAAGGTTTGCTAGCTTCCCCTTAAGAAGAGAATGGGTCCTGATGGGGCGGCATAGTTTATATATTGCCAGGGATGGAGGAGACCACTCGCCTCAGCCTCTGACCCGGAGCGATCAGTCCACCTCTGAGCAAAGTCATAAAGGGCGCTGTCGTCCTCTGACTTTCCCCATCCTAGTGTTAAGAGTGCGACTGTTGATTTGCAGGCTTATTAGCGCATGAACCTCTTCCGCCGAGGATTGTGGGCGTCAGGTGCCTAGGTACTTACTCATTAATGACCCGTCTGACTCGATTCCCAAAGCATTTCCCCCCCGCGTTCCTTCATGATTTTGATTGAGTTGATGTGAAGCGCCTGCCCGACAAGGGATGTTGTGAGGTTTGCTGTCGCCTTAATGCCCTCTACGTCTTGGGTATTAAATGTCGAGTATCTTTCCGTGTAGTTCATGGGACAGGTGAAAAAAGTGACCGTGGCATAGAGGCGTCTGCATCGCGTCAGCAAATGTTGCCTCAACTAGCAGTGACGCGTGGATGGCAATCTTACCGTGGTCCGTGTGTAGACACCTCGTCGAGTGACAGAACACTGGGATATCCAATGCGGACCTGGTCTGACACGGAAGGAATCTGGTTGAGGCCGTCGAATACGGGTGGCTTGCGGACTGACTGGCTGTATTATTGAACGAAACTCCAGCTGAATGTGTCTTCAGATTGATTGTAGAAGTAGCGATTGTGGAAAGCCATGTCCAAATCGTTGGACAGCGTCGTTGCGAGCTGATACCCCTGGTCAATAAGTTGATCGGTGTAGTTCGCTGAATATGTCTTGTCACCACCGAGTCTTTGGCCTTGGGGTACAACGCGAGCTCTGAAATTGGTAATGATACCAAAGTTGTTCCCGCCACCACGGAGCGCATAGTACAAGTCCGGGTTGACTTGCTCATTCACATTGACGATTGTCGAGTTGGGCAGCACGAGCTTGTCGCAAACATGGTCAGCTTCATCTCAACATAGTCCGACGAAACTCGCATGGGCAACACCGAATCAATTTTCACCTCATACTAGAAAATATTGTCGAGTGCCAGTCCGTACCTGGGGCCAAGAGCACGTCAGTCCGCCGCCGATTGTGTACCCGGCGAGTCCGACGTCAGCTGTCCTGCCACCGAAGTTGGTCAAGTCAAATGGCTCCAGAGTAGCATAGGCCTCTCTGAGGATCAGTCACGGTCCAAAGTCGGCCTGGGTGTGGTCGTCCAAGAAGTTCACTGAGCTGATCCAGACGTTTTTGTACCCGCCACATGTTCCAGTGGGCCCCGATCCCGCCCAGAACGCCTCTCATTGTCACGACGTAGTTGTGGACTCCACCGGAACCTATCTCGTGGTGCCTGACCTGGGCTACGATCTCCTTCGCGTCTACAATATTTGACGCAGATACCAGCAAGCTCACCGAAACCTCCACCGTGCCGACCGCTCGTGGAGCTGGTCCTCGTCATGGTCCTTTTTGGTCGCCCGATCCCAACTGGCTCGAGAGTCGACTGGCTCGAGAGTCGCCTTTACTTCTACGCGCTGGCGGAACGCGACGGCACCATCACTTCGTGGCGAGTGACATATCCGGCAGAAGGCGGTCTGAACTTCGAGGAGCTTCAGGTTATCAACTCTTACACTGGACCAAAGAACACTAACGTGATTCCCGCTGAGACTGAACTGTCTGTAAGGTGTCCCAACAATTATCAACCGGGAAGAAGAAATGCTGATACCCCATTACGATAACCTGACGACAAGTTTATCTACACGTCAAACCGCAACGACTCCTACTATGTCATCCCTGCGCTGAGCCCGGGCAACTCGATCACTGAGGTCTCGGATTCGCTCACCATCTTTATGCCACATGAGGATGGCGCCCTAGAGGTCTTGCAGTACCAGCCGGCTGGCGGCTTAATGCCTCGACACTTTAAGTTGAACAAAGCAGGGGATTTGGTTGGCGTGAGCTTGCAGGACACTCAACGTGTGGTCATTCTGGAAAGAGATGTGGAGACCGGATTGCTCGGCGACTTTGTTGCTCATATTGATACTGTTCAATGTTGGTCAAGCAGTAGTTACTATATGGGACGAGTAGAAGGAGGTTACTACTTGTACGGTCAGCCATAAATTGAGAGATTGCCATCATTGATACCTGCTTCAAGTATATTTGCTGGAAAGATTCTTCTATTTTGTTTGAATGTTCGCATCGAATTAATGCTCAACTCCGTACTTTTCTAAGGTATAGGAAAAAAACTCTTTAACAATGAGCTCTCTCAGATCTCTCTATTGTGTACAACTTTCATGTATCGGATCCATTCTGGACGGCTTTTATAGTAGGAAAAGAAAAGATTAAAAGTAAAAGAAAACCTTTCAAGCTACAAACAATCAACAGCTATTGTAGCATTAGCTGTGTACTCATGTGGCGTGTCTCGCATCTCTTCAATTTATTGGCAAGAAACCTTGACTTTGCGATGTACATGCATTTAGGTTCCCACAGAACGGGTGCTATTAAATCCATGACTCCTTTTACTATCACTTTTCTTGATCTTTCTTGATCAAGATAAATTAGGAGACACGAGCGTCTGTTGTGCACGCAGGAGCTCCGACTAATGTTCGCAGAAGCTGTACGAAGACCTTTGCCAAGTTTGCAAAGCCTCTTCGTGGCGCGCACTTCTCTCCTCCATTAGATTTAGCCGATGCTCCTTTGCCTCCTCTGGACTGATGATTGACAGGTCGAAGCTGTCACGCACGACGTCAAGCAACTCCGGGGGCAGTGAGGCCGTGGAGCCATTGTCTGGCAGTACAACCCCTTTCTCCCGCAGTAACTGTACCATCTCGGCGGAAAGACGGCTTGCTGCTGATTCTTGATTGTCTTGCGACTTTCCAAAGACGGACTCGGTCCACCAGTCTCGCTGCTGTGGCGGTACGTTTGCAGTTGAGATAATGCTTTAAGAAAAGAAGTGACAGAGACGTAGGTACTCAGCATTCTCAGGGACCGAGAACCGCGATCCGATCCGCTCAGGGCCGCATTTTTGGAAGAATTTCGTCTCTAGTAAGCAATGGTCCCAAGCAGGCAGGGCCCTCTCAATCGATTCCTCCACTGTGCTGTAGATTTCCGGGTACTTGTTCGGGTGCAAGTTGTTGATGTAACTCGTGAATCTGACGCTGCCGTCCGCACGAAAACCGACATTGGACGGCAGCCACTGATAGGAATTAGACCAGTAGGAGGGTGGGACTTCCGAACCATGCCCATAGTAGTCCCCGAAGAGGTTGAGCCTCTTAGGGACTGGTGTACTGTCTTTTGGAATTATTTCGCCCTTGCCAGCCCGTTGTGAAATCGCTCCGGCCACGCTAACGACCTCGTCATTGAAAACCCTGGTGCGGCCATAGATAAGAGGGTACATTGAGGGATGTACCAAATCTTGTACCGTCTCGCGGCTGCCTGGATGCCAATCAGGTTCATCGGCCTGGTCTTCCTGGAGTGAGTGTTTCGAAGGTCTGCCTCAGTACTTCTTGGAGCGTGTCGCTGACAAAGCTGTCTGACTTGATGACAGTCGCAGATGCGTCAAGTGTGGGTATGAGGCCAGTCTGCTCAAAGTAACGAGCTTTCCTCCGCAGCTCCTGAATGCACTCAAGCTGTGGGTGTGTTCGGTCAGCCGAGTAAGAACGAGTGTGGGAGCCCAAATGGATCGAACTCCTACATAATCAAAAGCTGATCTTGACATAATACCCTCCACCCTTGTCGAGGCTGTAAAAGGATAGTCCTCAATGATATCATCCGTCATATCTGCTCTGTACCAATCACTTGACGGTGCAGCAGCCCTTGCCATTAGGACTTGATCAGGAATCGTCATTGCCTCCTTGCGCCATTTTTTAATAATACTATCGTCGAAGACTTTCTTGTGCCAGTCTTTCTTGTCCGTGAGGCTATCCATGATGCCCATCATTGCAACTTCTCGGACGGGGAGCATCGCAGAATCACTGCCCCGGACTCTGGGGTGGGCTCCAGTGGGGTACTGAAGATGGACGGTCTGGGTAGTGGTCTTGGTCCCTGGGCCAATGCCGGAGAGGCAGACCAAGACCTGGACAAATACCCATTCTGGATTGTTGCGCTGGCTTTGACCTTGACAGCTGGTGCGGGTAGGTCCAATCGAGAAAACTTCGGTACCGAAGACAAGACCCGAAGCGAGGAAAGGACAAGGAGAGAATGGATGTCTACTCCACCGATTCTGTTGGCCTTCTTGGAAACGGCTGGAGTACTTTATACATGCTGTAAGCACAGAAATTCATGGTGATGTTTCGCTGGTAGGCAGGCAGCTGCCGGTGCCTTATAGACCTGATTGCGCTAAGAGAATTTTCGCGAGTCTGTACGAAGGAACGGGCGTATGATGTGCCAAGTCAGGGATAAGAAGATTAGCCAGGGCCAGACAGGCAGCAAGCACACCAAGAGCTAGATCAGATTTCTTTGCTGCGCTCCATAGGAAGCTTGTTGGGGCAGGCATTCCCACGTACGGCTTGCACGACCTCGTGCAAAACTGCAAACAATCGAGAATGAGCGATGCAGATGAAATTTGGGACCACCCGCATCACAGGACTGTCGCTATGCAGCACACGAAGGACGACATGTGACATTTACCTAGATCTGGGCTCAAAGGTGCAACACGAAGGACGCATGATGTTTGGAAATTGATGGTTGACGTCTTTGTATAGTGAAGCGGCAGAAGCTCGTCCGAGTGAATCCTAGCCGCCAATCGATTAGATAGCGTGGCTGTGGTGCATACAGACCAGTACTTGGTATAGTATATGTGCGGCCTGCTGCTCTCTCACGTCCAAGATGGCTTCGGGATATGGACTTCAACAACCACCTCAGCTCTTGGCAGCGCCAGCCTTGATATGCAAAACGTCCCCATCCTGGACAACATAGTCCTTGCCCTTAGTGGCAATCTTGCCGCTCGCTTTCAAGTCTGCTTCCGATCCCAGTTCCTTCAAGGCTGTGAAAGGGTACACAAGAGCTTGAATGAAGGTCTTTTCGAAGTCTGTGTGGATCACACCAGCTGCCTGAGGTGCCTTGGTTCCGTTTCGAATGGTCCACTGCCGTACCTCATCTGAGCCCACTGTGAAGAAGCTGCCCAGGTCCAGAACCTTGCGCATCGCAATGATGACCTTGGGAAGAGCGGAATCGGCGCCGACGTTCTTGCACTCCTCCAGAGCCGCAGCCTCGGTCTCAAATTGGGTAAGGCGATCCTCGAAGGATACGGAGACGGGAATGATAGGGTCGCCTGCAGCATTCTCCTTGCACCACTCCGCGACCTTGGGAAGGTACTTGTTCTTTTTTCGGATGTAATCCTTCTCAGAAAGATTGACCAGATAGACCACGGGCTTGGCGCTGAGCAGGAAAAGAGGGTTGATGACCTCGATCTATTGAAAATGTCAGCTTCCGCCATGGGAAATTAACGAAACACAGAAAATATCAAATTTTTTGTGATGTATCAGACGAAATTTTATCTCAGTATGCGCTCTAGCGTTAATTGGTGAGGCATTCAACGAGCTGGGATTATATCAGGCACTATGGCCCTTTGTCATCATGTAGATGTGCTGGACAGAAAAGGTTTCATCGAATGGGGTTCGGACGAGAAAATGGGAGTGTTCTTACCTCCTTGGGACCCCAGTTGCCCTTGCGCACGTCTTTGCCGTCCTTCAACCAGGCCAGGATCTTCTCTATCGTGGCCTCTTCCTCCCTGGCCTTTTTCTGCTCAAGGCTTTGACCGCCTTGGCGTGTCTTCTTCTTCTGCATCTCAAGGGCCTTCTCGACGAACTCAATGTCCTTGAGGCGCAGCTCCTCGGCAATGATGTCGAGGTCACGGGTAGGGTTGACATCTCCCTCAACGTGAATGATCTCGGCGTCGTCAAAACAGCGGACGACTTGGAAAATGGCATCGACCGCACGGATATGCGACAAGAAAGCATTGCCCAGGCCAGCGCCAGTAGACGCGCCACGGGTCAGGCCTGCGATATCATAGACGGTCAGGTTGGCGGGAACCCTCGACTTGGGCGAAAACTTGTCACACAGCCAGTCGTATCGGTCGTCAGGGACGATGACGCGGGCCTCTTCTGGTTCGATGGTGGCATAGGGGAAGTTGGCAGGGTTGCCGAGGTGGCACTTGGTGATGGCCTGGAAGAGGGTGGATTTTCCGACGTTTGCAAGGCCGACCTGATAGAGAGTCAGAGGCGGCCTGAGGTTGCAAGTGGTCGGGTTTGGGGAAGGGCATCAGAAGGGCTCACAATTCCGCTCTTCAGGTTGTTGCCAGGGCGGCCGAGAAGGATCTTCTTCTCCTCGACTGCTTTCTTGGGAGGCATTTTCCTCTTCTTTGCGTAGTGACGAGTGGAGATGTAGATGAATGTGCAGCTTAGCACCGGGTGTGGTTGAAAAGCAGAGCTAGCTGCGGGCAAGGAAAACTTTCGAGGGATAGAAGAGAAAGGGTGCGGGGGTCGTAGGAGAGACGTGGTCGCGACTTGGACGGGCTGTTTCCAGCCCCAGCACATCGACTCTGGCCGCCAAAACTCAACCTCTGAGAAGCACTGTGATACTCAAGGGAATAATTCTCTTTCAGCGAAGATGATTCCCGAGCTCTCACTGGTTTTTCTCGTGTCAATGGAGGGAGTGTGTGGTTAGAGAGGGTGGAAGATTGCTCTCCTGCTCAACAGCTCAAAATTTTGCAGAGCTGTGTCCGCCTCGCTTCCAAGATTCTTGCTTGGATTCCCTCGGCGGGGTTGGGATCCAATTTGGTGACCTCAGCTCTTCCCCTAAAAGAGAACGGCCGGCGGCGGCAAAACCACAGCGCCGACGCACGCGGGTTCTGCTTGCGTACTGCTGCGTATGGAAGTACCCGCTGTACCAGCCGGATACGCAGCAGGTACGGCCTGCGGCAGCCCCGCTAATGATTCGCCTTGAACCGAGCTCTTTCTCTCTGGGGAACCTTGGTATTTGACATGGGACTGTCTCTGGGATTTCTAAATGCGGACAGGCCGATTCATTTGGCGTCGCGAGCGACCTGAGACCACCCCGACCACCCGGCGCCAGGCGCCAGGCGGAGGATGCCCCAGCCTCGGACCTTACGTCTAGACTTGGATCCAGCTATGCTATGCAGGTCTATGTCATGGGGGGGGATGCACGCCAACATCTAACCGTCAGCAGCGACCCAATCTCACATTCAAAGCCTCCTTACTCGGTCGCCCATTCTTCAACCTTCATTGTCAATTGACAGCCCCCAACCACGGCCTTATATGCGGTCGTGTCGTTTCGAAGGACGATCCATTACTCCGGTCCCCTGTTTCACCCGCAGACCATATCTCGAGTGTTCACCCGCCTATACAGATACACTTTTGTTCATTACTCACTGCGCATGGCCGTCTGACCTCGACGGATCCGTCACTCTGCCGATCGTGGCTCTTAACTGCCTGCTAGGAACCACCGCATAACCCCCACCATCCTCATCCTCCTCCTCCGCCGTCGTCATCGCCATTGCTGCAGTCCACACACAGAAGTCAAGATGCCTCCACGAAAGTCCTCCACAAAATCAGCCAGGTCCCATCGGTCGACGTTATCGCTACAAAAGACTGAGATCGTCATCCATGTCTACGACCTCTTGCCGGTACGCGCGGTTGCCTTCGACACATATCTTCCTCTCCCTCTTTTATGTTGTTCGATCCCAATCTGACATTGAACAGCCCGGCAGGTTCTCCTCTTTCCTATGGGCTATCGGCACATCCCTCTTGCACAGCGGTGTCGTTATCAACGGCCGAGAATACGCATACGGCGGGCATGATAAGCGAGGCGTCACCGGTGTGTATTGGACGAAGCCCAAGACACTGCCGCCAGGCGGGACGTTCAAGCACGAAATCCTCCAGGGCTTCACGTTATCACCACAGAACGAGATCGATACAATCATACACGAGGTCTCGCAAGAGTTTCAGGGCACATCATACAACCTCCTCACCAAGAATTGTAACCACTTCACGGCACAACTCTGCCAGAGATTAACAGGAAGACCCGGGCCCGGTTGGCTGAATAGAGCTGCGAGCATCGGTGTCGCACTTCCGTGCATAGTACCGAGGGACTGGATCGAGCCTCCAGAATACGACACTGCCGACGGCGAATTGCTTGACGAGAATTCGGACGAGAGATCTAGAATGCTACGGACGTCCAGCGAGCGACCAAGACTAGTCGATCTTCGAGGTAAGGACAACGATGCCGCAGCCTTGAATCTTGACGAAGGAAGTTCTGAGGATGAGAATCGTGAGGAAGAGAGGAGGCGCCAGCAGCAGCCGCAACCGCAGCGATAGAATGGTGACTGCGTGATGTATGGATTATGCCATTTGGCGGTTATCATGGCACTGTGTTCGTGGAGGTTCATACTCGAAAGTCGGTCCAGTCTTGCCTGTCATTCACCATTCAGTTCGACCAGCAGTACCGGAGCGCGGAAAGCGCACTTCTACTACCTAGGTACCCTTGCAAACACGAGGGTTCCTCGAGTCCAGTGGAAACCCGATTGTTGCAAAGTACGGGACTACCGAGAGGCGGTCTGACCGTGCACACCTTCACCAGGAGACACTGGACCGGGCAATCAAACGAACCGTAGTTCGTCAGTAGGGTCACTGGACGGACGACCAAGCTTTTGTGCCTGCAGCGGTCGGTAGTCGTCTATAAGGTCCAAGCGGAGATATTCCCATGCGGCCATCACAACGCTTACTCGACAGTCTTGATCGCAGTGCGTTGGATTCCCTTTTTTTTCTTCCTTTTTTTTTTTGTGTCACACACAGCACGGGACGGAAGATGGTCATTACACCGGAGTCTACAGGTATGATTTGGGTCTGGGTCACTCGAGGTTTGTTGGAGTTCTGGAGTACAGAGGAGACCATTTTGTCTTGATATCGAGTGGGCCGATGATATTGGGAGGCACTCACTTTTCATGCATAACTTTGCCTTTAGTCATTTGGGAAACCCCAAGCCATATTGATGGCCATCATTACCAATTCAGCGAAATTCTGATCTCATGCTCTCTACCTCTAATTCAAGGCTCACGATGCAATCAAATAATCGGACTCTTAAGCACGACTTGGTCTAGTCTGACATTAACACCGTTGTTTCCTCCAAACCGAGCCGTTCCGGACTCAAAGTGTTGACTTTGGACGCGGGGTCCTCGAATCCGATTGCCACACCACATAGAACGATCATGTCCTCGGGGATGCCCACGGCTTTCCTGACGGCCTCAGGGTACCCGCCGATAGACACCTCGACGCAGGAGTCGATGCCCTCAGCTCTGAGCGCGAGAAGCAGTGTCTGGAGATACATACCCACGCTGAGCGAGTCGGCACTGCTGAGGTCGTCCCGCATGCACACGACGCCGCCAACGGGGGCCCCAAAGAACTCAAAGTTCCGCAGCACGGCGGCGCGGTGAGCCGCGTGGTCCCCGCGCGCGATGTTGAACCCTTCTCCGTAGACCGTCTTCCCGACGTGCGAGCGGAAGGGCGCCGCCCACGCCGGCAGGGGCGGGATCTGCGGCTCCTCGTCGCTGCCCGCGCGCGCCATCAGCGCGGCCTTGAGGGCGTCCAGGGCGCCGCCGCTGAGCACCCAGAGGCGCCAGGGCTGGACGTTGGAGTTGGAGGGGGAGTGCTGCGCGGCGAGGGCGAGGGCGCGGAGGAGCTGCGGGGTGGGGATGGGTGTGGGGAGGAAGGCTCTGCTGGAGTGGCGGGTGGTGATGGCCTTGTAGAGGGGATATGTGCGCGAGGAGGGCTCGTCCTTTTGTGTCATTGTGCTTTGTGTGAGAGACGCTCTCGTTATCGTTGAGGGACGTTTTGAGCGTTAGGAATTGTATTTGTGTCTGATGCCAAGTGGCTCACCATGAACGCACGTTCCGAGTCTCGTTTAATGCACTGAGTTGAGAGTGTCTTACATAACCAAAGAAAACAGCACAAAGTATCAGTCGTATAACAAATTGCTCACGGAACAGATGATGGCTCAGAGGTGTCTTGATATACCCTAGGTATTCAGTAGCTCGGATGCTGTGGTTACTTCGTGTCGGTTGATAAGCATGGCTAGACCTTTGGGTTACACCAGACCGTTACACAATGTAACACATGCTTTAGAGCAATGGATTGCAGGTTGCCAGTTGGCGGTATCAATGTCTAGCGTACACTAGCTGCAGTGGTATGGAGACTTCCCATTCTAAATCTGTAAAAGCCTACATATGCTTCAGTAGGTGTAAGCACTTGTATCAATACCGCTGCTCACTTGCGTGTATTCATCTTTACGTTGATAATAGACAGAATAAGTGAACATAAATTCATGCCTATTGATGTTTCTAATAAAAGTACTATTTAAAAGACCAGCTACTTGTATTCAAATCTCAAACATTCTCAATATGCTTGGCCGCACCGCCCTGTTTCTTATTATTGTCTGTGTCGAAGAATCCATCCTCATCCTTGCTCGTGATAATGACATCCCTGACTGGTACAAACTTCTTCCGCATTTCATTTTGCTCAAACAATTCATCCATGAATTCAAGGGAGAGACCTGCGAGAACCACTTTAGTTAAGTATCACAGCACTGTAATATGCTCTTTGGCACTAGAAAGGAGTTCTCACCTTTCGTCTCTGGGACAAAGTACCAAGCGTATAAAACCATTGTAAAGCAGAATGCGCCATGCAAGAAATATGTTCCATAGCCATTAGCTCCAAGGGTGGCAAACATCAAGGGGGTATATTTTGCGACAACGAAATTGAAGAGCCATTGGGAGGCCGTTGCCACTCCCATGTTCAAAGGTCGGAGTCTTGCGGGCGGAATCTCCTGATCGTAGGTCATACTGTCAGTCTTATTGCTACGACGGTACCTAGGTAGTGATTCTGAACGAAGGGGAGAGACAACGAATAGGCGTCTTGACTGACCGAGCAATAGGTCCAAACGACAGGACCCCAGCCAAATTGGTATACCGCAGCAAATACGTATACAGCGACAAGAGCTATATAACCAGGAGCACTGACCGCGGCACCATCGGCTGGTGGATCGAAGCGGATGTAAAATCCAACGTAATACAGAGCCAGGCCCTTTTGAACGTCAGTATATGTAATGACATAAATCTTGAGGCGAAGATAGAACAATAACCACCTGTACAATTCCTGTCCATAGCAGTGATTTGCGGGACCAAGTGAGTCCGATACAAATATGATGAAGATGGCACAGGCGATCATCTTAACAATCCCATAGATACCAGTCGCGAATAGACCAACAGACGGCCCCGAGAGGCCCACGCTCGAGAAGATGGTAGGAGAGTAATAAGTCATCGCGTTTGTATCTGTCAGGTTGCTCCATATGATCAGTTTCACGCAGAGGATGCTGCGTCGGCGGAAAGACTTCGTTGTGAAGACCTCTTTGAGGATGTCGAAGCGTGATGAGCTTCCCATGACTTGTCGCTTGTCTTCAAGGACTCTTCCTATGTTTCCCATCTCATTTTGGATATATGGGTGATCTGGAGGCACCTAAAATCCATCGAATTAGTTGAAAATCTCGTCATCAAGCTAGACCAAGCAGCCAGCAGCGATCAAAACATTGCCTTCAGATACAGCAGACTCCTCCACAATCCCTTGCGACGAGAGGCAGGCTCCGGTAAATCACAAGGTGCACACCACTACCGTCCTCAGAGCCAAGAGACATCATCAACCCAAGTCAACCCATCCGCTTGTATGTCTGCTGCAGCAGCTGAAGGTGGAGCGATGCATTCAGCACTGCTAGACGATGCGGGCTCTGTCATGGGTCTCTTTCAGGTCTCTCCTGTTGACACGTCCTATACTTCTGCACCATTTCTGGGCAATCAGCTCCTTTGGCCGTTTTCCATGGGGACAGCGGGAGCCATTCACGGTTTCTCTTTTCCTGCTGCTGGTGGGGAGGGACCAAGAAACCTAGACTTCCTGGCCTTCTAGCTTCAGAGATATCTACCTAGGTATATTAGGCAAAATCTTAATTTCTGGCAAGTGATTCAGCGTGATTCCCGATAAAAATTGAAATGATGACTTAGTATTCCATAAGGCCAGAATCACTTCTGCCGACTGGTTGTGAAGACCTGGTGTCACTAGATCAGGCAAATAAACGTGAATCCCGTTGTGTGCACCTCAAATCTCGCTGGCTGCAAATGTAGTAATATGCTTAAAGATGTCATTTATCTACTGTAGGCGGTTTAACCCGTCCAACAGGGCACTGGGCCGTAGATGGTGAGTTGAGCGCAGAGCTCTCTTCAGGTCGAAGCTGCTAGGTATGGGCTCTGTCTAGAACCAGGGGCGACCAACCGGGACCATCCTTGAGGGGTTCAGGTCCAGATGGAGGACCCCCCTACTAAGATGCAACGAGCGACGTGACGGTAGGCAGAGCTATTACACGACAGCGGGATGGTAACCAGAAAGTGAAGCGTCCTGTCGAGATTGGGTTTGGGCTTTGGTTCCAAAGTGTCTCCCCTCCGTGTGTTGATCAGATAGACTGCTGCTGTAGTCTAGATGATCTCGATAACATGTGACAGGGGACATCTCCATCCCGCGCCGCGGTCCGGGGGAAACATTCCAAAGTGGGCCCCGCGATCTGCAGCGCCTATGCCTGTGCCCACTCTAGCACGGCCAAGATTGTGGGCCGCTGAAGTCACTCTCCCCAAAAACTGCAGGTGTCCATGTCTCTGGCATCATTCCTAGCTTCCAAGGCCAAAAGTGCTCTCTCCTGAGCCCAACCCTCTAGCTCCAAGACATCGCCTATCTCCCATCCTTTTGCCACCCGCGACCCGTACATCCACCATTACAGCTTCAAAGCTTCTATCAACTTGTTTACGGCAAATCAGGCTTCCGTTGAAGCTCCATTCAGGCCTCCGAGACTCAAATCCGCCTCCAGCAGATCGGACCCGGATCTGGAAACGAAATCGAGGCTCGACATCCCATCATCCTCACAGCTCACCTCATCACCCAGTCTACATCCACCTCCCGGCGTTCTGGACGGCCGCCTCATCCGTCCTCTGCGCGACACACGAGCTTGCAGGCACTTCAATGCCAAAGAAGAGCGACTGCAGGGGAGTTGCGGGAGCACAGTCGGATGAATGCAACCCCTAAACCCATTCCTCGCCGCCTTCTTCAAGAGCCCCCTCCCTGCCCAGTGTCTTCCCGCCCAGGGCCACATCCTCCTAGTTCCCTCCACCGATGTCTTGCTCACTTCCCGCGAGACCGAAGCGCCCGCCGGCGCCAGCATCGCCGAAACCGTCTCTACCGAAGAGTTCCTCGCCAGCCATGTCCTGCGCATACCCGACCCGGCGAAGCCAACTGGCGCTGCTGCCGCCGGTGGGAAGGAGTCGACACCCAACCTGCGCGAGATGAGAGGGAAGGCGAAGCAGTATAACACCATCAACGGGAGGAACGTCGTCATCAAGGACAATGTCATCTACACCAACAAAGGTGTGTCCACGCCACGGACCCCTCGCTGGGAAATGGCTCCGCGCAACGTACACTGACACCTCTCCTCATCTCACAGGGTTCAAGGCTCTGGCCTCTGCCAACCTCCTCGGCGATTCGATATGTTACTCCGACACGCTGGAACCCAGGGGTTGGCTGGTCTACCATATATCGCAACCTTTGGTGGGATCATGGGAAGAGATCAAGATCATACCGGCGGTGCTCGTCGAAGGGACAAGAAAAGCCATGGCAATACCACACAATGGTGCCTCACCCGTTTCTGAATCAAGCGAGTCTGCCATGGTTCCCAGAAAGAAGGAAATCAAAAGCTTCCACGACCTGCTGAACCACTTTCCCGTAATTGCGCGGCAAATGCAAGCCGGACTCGAACGACTCTTCCAGGAATTCACAGCGGTGATAGAGAGACCTCTCCCACCACCTCCATCCGCGTCACACATCCCGGACCCATTCCCGGATGGCCCGATAGCTGCGGCAACTAGGAAGGCCAGATCGAACAGCATGTCACAACTCCAAGCCTCCCCAAACGGCAACAGCGGCAAGAGAGTAGTGGAACCATTCTATGCAGAAGACGATGAAGAGGTCCTCAGAGTTTCTCTCGAGACCGCCGTCACCAACGCGATTGACTTGTTTCAAAATGTCGACAAGCAGCAACTATCGCTACTAGGAGCCACAACTGAGTTGACAGGCCCAGTTGTCGAGCGCTTGATAGAGCGCTACGTCACGGAGAATGTGCACAACATGCTGTTCCCCAGGTTAGCTGCTTTGAAAAGACCAGAAGACCTGGAGCTCGAGGCCAAGATACGCCAAATGGATTTTGTGGATGTTTCGCAGCTTGGCATTATAATCGAGGGTGGCCACCGAGGCAAGCAGGCTCTCATCTCCAGGCTCGCGCGAGCGATCGACGAGTTCAAAAAGATCACAAATGCCGGCAGCCCACCGGAAATGATGGATATTCTCTTATCCACGATGAAATCCGTGACACAGCTTGGCGACACGCCCCCGATGCCTGGCAATCGGTCAATAAGTTCTTCCTCAGAGAAAGGCATTCTCACCATGAACGCCGACACCCTAGTGTCGCTTCTGCTCTATATTTTGATCAGAGCGCAAGTCAAGCACCTGCAGGCACGTTTCCTATACATGCGCCACTTCATTTTCGTTGATGATGTGGACAGTGGTGAGATGGGTTACGCTCTGAGTACATTCGAGGCCGTGTTGCTGTATCTCGATCGTGACTCAGCCGGACTTCGGAGAGCAAGTCGTCGGAACAAGGCGTTGTGGGATGCTACCGCTCGAGGGGACTTGGACACTTTGCAAAAGATTATGGAGCCTAGTGGGGACGCCGTCGCAGATGCTCTCGATGAAGAAGAGGCTGCCGCGGCATCCTCAAGACGCTCAAGCCGGCGCACTTCAACAAGCAGCAGCTGGAGTTTCGCAAATGGCTCTTCCAGGGCCTCCTCAGCCGCGCTCAGTACTTCTGAGCGCTTCTCGCTGGGATCTGACCTCAGTCACGTCTTCCCATTCAATAAACAGGAAGACGTGGATGATGCCACAGATAACATATTCTTCCCTGTAAGGAAGATAAAAAAGGTAACCATGGACATGCGAAGCCTATCGAGCGGCTCTGAAATCTCTTTCCACTCTCGGGCCGCGAGCATTGGCACCATCGGCAGCGGTATCGAGGGCGATACATCCATTGAGCGATTGTCCCAAACACAGGACTCATTCGGCGAGTCAGTACTCATGATGGCTGTTCAGAATGAGCGTCCAGAGACACTTACGTATTTGTTGGGCCTCAAGTCTTACTATACACCTACCGTTGTCCTGTCAGATAGTAACAACGAGGGGACTACTTTGCTCAGCGCTGCCGTGCAGTTGGGCCATGAACCGCTCACCAACATCCTCTTGAAGTTCATGGTTGAAGAGCCTACTATCACGGAAGAGCACATGAGGGCCTATTTCTCCAGGCAAGATGTATGGGGTCGCAGTGTAGCTCACTACCTGTTCCATGCGCCCTACCTTATCGTCGACTACGGAAGGATGATGCCGTGGACTCAGAAGGACAAGAACGGTCAGACACCTCTGTTTGCTATATGCCGGTCGTACGACCATACGCTATACCACACCATGGTACAGCAAGCTCTGGAGATCGCGAGAGATTGCCAAGGCGACGGACAAGCTCTTCACCTTGATGATCACATTGACGGAAAAGGCAATACCCTGCTGCACATTGTCAATGACGCCCAACTTTGTCTGCGGATATTGCAAAAATGTGACGCAGATGTCAACGCTATCAATGACAGAAAATTCACGCCACTAATGGTCGCGAGCAAGTATGGCCGTTTCGACGTGGTGCGCGCTTTCTTCGGCGATGCGCGAGTGGACATCACGGCGAAGGAGTTGCGAGGCCTGACGGCTGTGGACTTGGCCAAGGATGACGATGTCCGCAACAAGATAGATGACCTCGTTTTGTTTGCTGCGCCTCCGGGGCCCGACTCCCGGACCACTGCTGTCGTCAGGTCTTATTTTGTGGAAGATGCCAGTGTACGGTTTGTCCTGAAATCAGGCGCACCGGTAGACAAGCATAGCTATGCGGTTACCACGTGCAGGCGATCACTCACGGACTTCGAGCACCTGGCGAAACTCTTGGCCATGGAGAACCCGGCATCGTGGATCCCGTCCTTCGCCGCACTGCGGTCTCCGTTTCAAATCCCGGTCAAGCCCAGCCGGGCGGTCCTCAAGGACTTGCAGGTCCGCATGGATTGGTTCCTCCGCATCCTCTTGGCCCACCCGACTTTCGCGACCCATGAGATGCTGTGGGAATTCTTTCTGGTTCCGGACCTTCAGCCAGATATGATGGAACAGCGGAGTAAGCTCAAAGCCGAGACCCGCGCGGAAAAGGTCCGTGACGAGTTCGAGCCGCTCGATGATATCCGTGAAGTCGAGCAGTTCGTAGACCACGCCCGCGAGAACGTCCGCGGCGTCAATCACTCCACCAAGAGTGTTGCGCGGCGGGCGAACATCGTGGGCAGTTCTGCCTTCGGTATGTTTTGTGCATATGCTGAATTTCTCTGGATGTGACCAATGTCTAACGTGAAGTCGCAGATCTCTACGACTCCTCGGTCCTACTTCACCGAGCTGTAGCAACCTTGCCTTTCCTCCCGGAGACACACATCACAGCATTTGAGAACTACGTGCGCGCGCTGGCTCCAACAACAATCAATCCTTACTCTACCTTCCACTCGACTCTACTAGCGCTGCAGTCTACAATTGATGCCATCCTCTCAGCGCTTGCCCGCCCGCCGCGGCTCATCAACCAGATCAACGTATCTCGTCGTACCGTCGAGCGGAACTACTCTTCTCTCAGCCGTTCTACGCGCTGGCCCCTGGGGCTTCTTGACGACACGAGGCAGCGACTTAACGAGGAACGTGAGGAACGCATGCGCGCTGGCCAGGCGGAGGTCAACAACCTGTCGCGCGAGCTAAGGTACACGCAGCAGACGGTGGCGATGGAGCTCGCTGGCTGGCAGGACATGCACGAGAGGATGGGGAAGAGGGCCATCAGGGAGCTTGCCAGGGGTATGGTGGTGGTGGAGAAGATGAGGCTGGAGGGCATGAAGAGGGCACTGCGAAAGCTGAGCGAAGTCAAGGTTGGTGCCGGCATGGGGGACTACGGACGGGGTGATCTAGAAGGGCCACCTGACTTCGACATCCATGTCGACAGTGGTGGTGCCAGTGGTGGTTACGCGGGTCTCAACGCGCCCATTGCACTGGCCGGGCTCGAGATCCAGGCTGACCGCAAGGCTAACGCCGATCCGAGCCCTGGGACGATGTCGGCAGGAACAGGACGAACGGTCCAGGCCTCACAGCCAGACGCAACTGGCTCGAGGATCGATGCTCCATTACCACCTTTACCGGCCGAGGAACCTCCAAGCCACACTGAGACTCCGCGAGAGGACAGCACCGGCGAGGCGATGGTAGAGCAAGGCGATGCAAGCAGATAAAAGCAGGCAAGCCGACTATCAGTCGCGGCATGCTTGCCCAAAAAAGGAATCAAAGGATCTACGGGACTTAAGAGGCGCGAATTATATGGCTCCTCTACTCTTCCCCCGTCCGCATAGAGTGGCGAGAGACAAGGACAGGGCGCGTACATAACCGGCAGGAAGGGGAAGAGCTTGCCAATAATAAAGCACTGGATTGGATTGTATGGTGTCGAGGCAAGGCAGCGAGCGCATGGGTGGACATCTCTTCTTTTTATTTTTACGCTTTCGCCTATATCCTTATTTGACAATGGATAGATACCCTTTCGTCGATCTTGCTTGCTATGACTTTTCCTGGGATATAAGTGTGTGTGTATGTGTGTTGTCATTCCCTTTTGGGAGGATGTTGGCCGGGATTCTATCTCTACGCGACGAGAGGTCAAGACGGCAGAGCCGGTGCTGGCTGGTGGGAGCATAAACTTGACTGGATGGGATGATGGCAAGATGAGATGGATAGGGGTGGGCTGGTCCAGTCCAGCATGATAGCGCGGTTCGTCGCATTGGCCCCATTCACGCATTGAGTATAGTCTTGGTCAATTCCAGCCTTGGAATGAACGACGAGACCCTCCCAGGTGGCCTGCTGTCCACCACGCGCACCCGAAATTTCCCGCATCAAGCCCCATCACCAACCTCACCCATGAGTTATCTAATCGTAGATCTATGCCCAGGGCGGGTTTCGCTGCCATAGTTGCCACGATGTGACGGGCGAATGGGGCAATTGTGTTAGCTGGCTGGACAACACGTCACACACACACACACACAGAGAGACACACAGACCATGACCGGTCGAACCCTGCTTCCTTCCAGAGATTCTTTGCTCTTTTGGGGGTTGGAAGTGGATAGGCAGCCTCTTTCGGGTGGATTTGAGTGGATGGGGAGGGATCGCAGGTCTGACTTGGACCGAACCCAAAAGCGAAGCAAGCGAGGTCAGAAGGATGGGGGTGGGAGGGGAGACGCGTGGGCGATCCCGGGGCGACGGGGACGAGACGTGTCTGGCGAACGCTGGTGCTTGGTTGTTGGTCGCGTGCAGATCTGGTTGCCCCAAAGCTGTGTTGGCAAGCCCGGTGAGGCTGTGCTCCTCCTTCCTGTACGCACGCTAAACAGGTAGGTATCTGACTTGCTGTGTATGTAGCTTTTGACTTCCTGATAACCCTTGGGCCTAGTGGGTAGCATGTGGCGACGCTACCTGGCACTACGCAGCCTTGATGCTAACTAACCAAGAAAGCTTGGAGCTTCCCAAGATCCTTCCCAGCTGGGGACATGTGGGTTTGCGAAAGGACAGAGAGAGGAGCGAAGAAATCGATCGAAAGACATGACACCATTCCTGACTAGGAGTGAACTAAGACAGTCCCAATGGATCGGGATCCGGGGTTGGTTCAGGTGAGACGAGGACACGCTGAAGCATTGGATGGGGGGCTCTGAGTCCGCTTTGGTTGAGTTCAGGGACGGGTTTTTGGCGTTCGGGAGTGATCCCGGGGGGGGGGTGGAGAGAGCAACCGCAAAACGGTGGGTGTGGGAGGCGTCACTCGATTGTCATCATCACATCCAGCTTTTGATTCTCTTGTGATGATGAGCCTTGTCACTTTTTCCCCTTCTTGTCTCTTGTCGCTCGGCAGACAGGGCATTCGTGGGCCATCTTGGCCGTCCCTGATGCTCCGCGGATTCCCGGGCTGGCTGGCCCCATCCATCCATCCAGACCTGGGATCCAGAAAGCGAGGAGTGGACTCGCGCAACGTCGCAATCGATTCTTTTCCTTGTTCCACCTCTCCAGGGCTTCTCCAGGCCTGCCAGGATGCCGAAAAGAGGCATTGCTTCCTTGCAGACAGAATGCCTGCATTCTACTCTGTTCCCCTTTTACGGACAGCACGGCATGAAAATTCTAGAATTTTCCAAGGCTCGTCGAACCCACTTTTGGGCGAGGGGGTTAGGGGAGGGGTTGAAGACGAGGAGGGATTTCAGAAGTAGCGGTGATGGATTAGGGCACGAACGACTCCTCACGCAATTCACCTAACAGAAGGGTCCACTCTGCAGAGATAGGCGAGTTGTCAGATCCGAGAGGTCGAGGCGAGGGAAGCGAGGGAAGCGGGAATCCAGATTCTGACAGGCCACTTTTTCCTTCTCCTACCTCTTTCGTAACCCTTGGGCAGCTGGTGGTTTGCGGTGTAGGGGTCCATGAATGTGGGTCGTGGGTCGTGGGTGCTCGCTCCGAGTGGCTGTCAATTGCTGCCTCAACAACAAGGAGTCGTCGATCAAGAAATTCCCCAGGGCGAGCCCGGCCAGTTGGACACACCCGCATCTCTGCTCCCCACACGTAATGACCGTAAGGCCGTGTTCCCAGTTTTTGTTTCATGTTTCAGATTCTGTCCTGGTGGGATGTTTCATGATTGCTCTGTGTCTGCACCTGTGACTCACCTCGTAAGTTCGTACTGTTGTGGGGTGGGCATGCTGCAGGCCAGCCAGGCTTGCTTGCCTGATGCGTGCGTGCCTTTCGCTGACCGCGGCGGTGAGTTGTGGTCCCTAGTTGGCATCCTGACATCGCACCCAAGTCGATCGCGGGTGTTCCGAAAAGGGAAATTTGACATTATGCGCAAGGCTTGAGGAAAAGTGGACATTGCGCACCATCCGATACAACAGGCACACCGCATCATCATCATCAGTATCACCGTCAGCATTACCATGACCATGAACATGACAGTGACCCTGGCCATCGCCAATGTAGAGTAGAGGGGAGGCAGCATCTCCTGGGTCAAAGACGCAATGCAAGATGGGCGGATGGATTAGACCTGGGAAGTGCGGAGGCTGGGGCCCCCGGAGATAGAGAGGAGGGGGCGGCCCCGAAAAACGAAAGAGTCATCGTCGGCAGTAACACTGCATCCGAAAAGAGCACATACGCACACTCGGTGCATGAAGCGGCACACGTCGTCAGCACACGGACTAGTCCACAGCGCCGGGTCGCCGATCGAAGGTTGCAACGCGCCGGAGACACGACCAGGTCAGCGCGTGCCCGCTGGCCAATGACAGGCGCCATGGGGTTGGGTGGTAGCAGGGTAGCGAGCGATTCTCGCGCTGGGTGCCAGCCGTGTCTCTCGCTGCGCCCCGTCGCCCCGTTCCGGTGTCACGGGTGAGGATCGCTGATGATCCGGGAAGATCTTGCTTGGGTGGATTCTATTGGGGGAAAATGAGGGGAGGGGGACCATGGAGGGGGACCATGGAGGGGGACCATGGAGGGGGACCTTGGAGGGGGACCTTGGGGGTTTTGGTGGGTGCCACACTATGGCTTGTGCGGCACGGCACACCAAGTTTTGGCATTGCTTTGCTTCTACTATGTAGTACTTCGCTTCGCTCCGCTTTGCTTTAGCTGTCTGGGGGCTGCAAGGTGGATAGATTGCTTGGTCGATGATCAAACCAACTGTCTTGCCCGGTGAGAATGAGCCGGTGTCGCTACGCGCTTGCTGGTAATCCGAGTGCGGCTGTGCGAAAGAGGACGACGCCAAGGGTGAAGGTGAGGCTTGAGAGGCATAGACAGAGACACGGCACCTGAGAGATCCGATTTGTCTCTTGGGGCAACCGAGCAGGCGAACGGGGTGTGCAGTACAGAATGCTAGGGCAATTTCAGCAGCCGCCAGACAGCCCAATGAGACGGCGCGAAGGCTTCCAATCTTCATGTCCATAGCCGAGCCAGCTGACCATCGCGCGCTTCTCTTGCTCTTCTGATTACATTTGATCTCCCTCGCAGTGTCATTCCATGTGCCCCCAGGTGGTCAGGTCAGGTCGGTTCAGCTGGACGAGGGGCTCATTAGACGCCCTTGACGAGGGGGCTGTGAACTCTAAGAGAGACAGAGGGGGACGATCTAGACGATCTTGGCCGTAGCCGCCCGCTTATGGTTAGTTACCTAAGCGTCTCCCCAACGCAATCTCAACAGCCGCCGCGCCTTCCTTTTCTTTTGCTGCTCAGCTTGCCCGCACAGACAAAGACAATGTCTTTGACAGTGCGTCCGGGCATCTTGACATTAACATTGCACAGAGCAATCTATCTCCGCTTAAAATAGTAAGCGCGCACTCTATTGCCCAAGCCATTCATACCGCGCAGACGCCATTTCGAAATGACTGATGGCGCCATGATGAGAGCACAGCCATCGGGACATTACATCTCGAGGGGAGACAGGGAGACAGGGAGATCAATCAACTCACTCAAGGAGCCGAGGTCGATGCTGATGCTGAACCTGATATGCGATCACCCCAAGATTGGGGAGCGCAGGACTGTGGATAGACTGGCGCACTGCGGCCTGACCAGTCCGGTGAGACAGAGCCTCAAACTGCCCGGCCACCATATCGGGCTGGGGCCTGGTGCCACCAGGCCCAAAGCCAGAGCCAACTTGGTCAGGAACCAAGCTGACCATATCCTGAGCCCCTCCCGAGCCTGGTGGACTTCAAGTCCCCCGCAACGCCTGAGATACGCTGCCGCCAGGGCACGAATTGGCGAAATTGCCTCATCAATGCAGAGCTTGGAGTGACGTTGCGACGTTGCCTGGGTGAGGCATGACAGCGGGGGGGAGGCCCATCAGAACTGGCTCAGTCCGTACACTACATGGTACAAAGTACAAAGTACACAATACGGAGTCCCACTCACGATCAGACCCAGTAGGGCCAGAAGAGAGGGGCGTCCATCATCAGTCAGCAATTGCCAGCTGGCCAAGTGAGGGGTTTTGCTCGAGGGGTAATGATTGATGATGATGATGAAGGCCAGGCGAGGTCGAGTTCGAGTCTGGACGGAAGCTGTCCGCGTGCTAGCCAGCGCGCAACCTGCGGTACAGGTATGCGGAGGTCACGTTCTCGACGTGTTCTCCAGCATCCAGCCTCCAGCCCCGTCGCGTCTTCTTTCTCCCGAAGGAAGGGTCCGGGGCGCGTTCATACACGGTCTGCCCAGGCGTTCGCCACCCCACGAACCCGCGTCCTGCCTATGCGTCTTGCGTCTGCATCCCGCATCCGCGCCCGCGTCCGCACCCGCAGCAGGCGAGGACCGAAAAACCAGAGAAAAAAAGACCAGCATCAAGGAAGCAGAGGGAGAGGTGTCCCCAACCCGACCCGGCACGCCAATGCTGCGTTAGTGTAGCTGGCAGCTTCTTCTGGCCAGGGAGCACTACTATAGTATGCAGTAGACGATGCACGCCCGATGGCACCTTCACAGCATGCAAAAAAAACCGACCGTAGCTTCAAGTACCCCCCAAAAAGGGCCAAAACCCTCTACATTAGAATCCCAACCATTCCACAACCACATCACATGTGCTTGATTTTAATGATACTTGTATCTTAAGAATAAGCGTCTGATCCGAATGGTATCAAAATATTGATTGGAGTTTAAGATTATGTTGGGGGAAAACTGGAAGAGTTGTGTTGTCGTTATTCTGGTACAAAGCTACGGTCGGTTTTTTTTGCATTCTGCCTGACAGCTCAGCCCCTTGCTCTTGAGATGCCTCGACCTACCGATCAGCAGAGGTTCCCCGGTGTCGCTGGCAACTCAGAGGACCGAGAAGCTAGATTGTTCCTGCGACAGACTGCCATGTGTCTCCTTTGTGAGTCATAAACGCCAATGGCACCAATGCAGGGCCTGGCTACCCGCATACAGCCCCACAACCAGCGAGCCACTCAGCTTCCAGAAGAGAACCTCGACAGACCCGACCCCAGAACGTTAGTCCCGTCCCATCTTCCCGCGCTCAACGTCGATTTATTCCCTCTCTGGAGCCTCTGTCAGCCTCTGTGCCCTCTGCACTACACTAGCGGGAGGGAGCTTGGACCAGCTGGCAGGGACACCAGCTGCTGGACTTGCAGTAGCACTATGCAGTGCCTGCAGGGTTTTCGACCTCACCTCGTTCCTTTTCGACTGCGAGCCGGGGACAGCTCTCTTCCATCCACACCGCGTTCTCCCATCGTGGGCCCGTCTTGGTCGTTTACCGCCTCTTCCAATGGGCTTCTAGGATCGCATTTTTTTTTCTTCCTCAGGCCCAGCATCAGCATGGTCTTTGTAGCTTGTACCCCCCCCCTGGCCCCCAGGCCAAGGACATTACTTGTGTCCCCGAGATACTTCCGTCCCTCACCGTCCCGGTATGCGCAGCTCGTGTACTCTTCCGCGCCTTGGCGGGTCTCGCGGTCGCCGGCCGCCAGACCACACCACACATGGACCGCCAGAAGGTCGACGACTCCCTGACAGGGCTGGTCACCACTTCTGCCCTACCTCGACGTCGAGTGACATGCGCCGGGATTATGGGCTACCTCAGCGTTCGTGTTTCAGGATCATTCTGGGTCTAGTAAATCACAGCAGCCGCGCTGCTATCTCGACAATGCCCGAGTGGGCTTCTTTGGGTAGCCGCACGTCCTGAGCCTCGTACCACGCTCCATGTACCTGCTCCTTGTACTTCCCTTCCCTCCCCCCCCCCTGGCCATCGACTTCTGCTCTGCCGGCCTGCTGCTACGGTGCTGTGGCCATGGGCAAGTCCCGAAAGGCTCCACTCCCGACTTATACACGCCTCGAGTCGGCTGATGGCGCGTCCGCGCCCTTGTCCTGTCCAGGTCGGCTCAGGCTTCCGGACTCTCGCCATGGACCGCGCGAAGACCTGGATGGACTGCTTGTTTTGAACCGCCTCTGGTCGACCGCTCATCCGGGCGGTTCTCTAACGAAGATTTAAACATCTGCCACATCCCCCCTCAACTATGCCGCTTGTTTCGCATCATCTCTTCATCCTTTCCGTCGCATCAATAACCAAGTGTTAAGTGAGGTCTTCCTCGGACTTCACTGCCATCCTATTATCCTCTCTTCAACAATCTTTCCTTCCTTCAACACCTGTTAGAGAAATAGGCCCAGGCCGGCCGTTTGATACGTGACCTGCCTCCTCCGATCGCTTCACAGCGACTGGGCTTCATTCACCTCACACCCCTTATTTTCACTCTTGCTCTCTTCCTGCGACTCTACATCGACACCCAACGGAGCCGGCCTCCCTGTCGCAGACTCATTTTCCCGTCTTAAATCTATAATTGCTGTCGTGTGTGTCTCAACGGGCACACTGACGCTAGTCTGCTCGACAACATGTCCACGTGAGTTTTTCTCGATCCTCAGGCTTGAATATCAGGCGGCCGCTGGCGCTGTATGATCTACAAGCCAGCAACCTGGGAGGTCAACATCGCTAACATTGTCGTCTCATACAGTCTGGCAGGGGATGTCCAATTCGACTTCACTTTTCCGTGCAACCCAACTACGCCCCCAAGCTTCAACTTCGACCCTTCACTGTTGGAGATCCCTTTCACCCACAACCATGGCCCCTCTGGCCACTCCCGATCAGTCTCAAACGTCTCCAATGGGTCTTCGATCTACTCCTTCGAGTCGTCGCCCTCCGACTCTATTGTGAGCACCAGCACTCGCAGGACCACGCCGTCCAGGTCCCCCATCCGGACACATGGTCCCATGCTGCTGCCCAAGATCCGCTCCCAGGATCAGAACATAGTGCCGAATGCCGTGCCCCAGCCTCAGGCAAGGCCTTCCAAGCGCGCGAGGACCTCGCCTGCACCATCCTCTGTGGCCAACAGGAGCGCTTACCGCCCAACACACCAACGCAGCTACACAAACCCGGAGACCATCAGCTACAACCCCACCCCGGTCGTGTCTTCTGCGTCGTTCCCTTCGACGCTCCCAGAGGAGTTTAACTCGAGCCTGCTGTGCTCCCCTGTCATGTTCACAGATGCTGAGTTCAACCCGGCAACAACAACGACAACACTCGACAACCGGGCTCAGCGTGCATCATCATGCAATCTTGACGATGGCATGATTGAGAAGTACGGGTTCCCGACGTACCGCCACATGCCCGCCTACGTCCCGGCCGCCGGACAGGTCACCACTCACTCGGGCAGTCCCACGCCAACTCCTCAGCCCACACCGGCCATGCTGCCCGTTTCAACGCCAGCGGATCTGACAAACCTTCCGGCCCCATCGTCTTACTTCCAGCCTTACCAGCAGCCCTATGCCTCGCGTGGCTCTTCGCCCATGGCCCCGGCTGCCAGTCTCACTCCTGAGCCTCAACCCATTGAGCCTGTCCAGGTTCTGCAGCCCTCAGCCTTGGCGCCCGCCCCCACCACAACCCTCCTCAACTACCTGACCACATCCAACCCCACGCCCAGCCTGGTTCACTCCATCGCCTTCCCCCTGAGGGATCCCCACATCAAGCACTTCTGGTGGGACGTCAGGCAGATCCGCCCATGGACCTCCTTCAACACCTCCACCATCATGTCGCTCGCTGGCGGCGCGGCAAGCAGCCTTCTCACCTGCCCGGTGCCAGAGAGCTTCCTGCCCAGCCCAATGAGCTCGCAGCGCCACCCTGAGACGGAGACGGCCCTGCACTCAATCTACGCCAACTGGTACCTGCCCAAGCTCAACGCCGCTCTGGCCCTGTCTTCCAACCGCCCGGTCCAGCTCAGCGTGCCGTCCAAGTCTGGCCCCCACGCCACCAAGGACACCGAGCAGATGTTCGTCGCGACCATGGCTGGCGACGCCAGCTCGGCCGCAGCCATCTTTGGCGGCAAACCGTCGGCTCGCGTCGTCGGACTGGTCAAGTCCTTTGACCGGTTCAACACTGGCATGCGCGTCGAGGGCAACGTCAAGAAGGTCGAGTACCTCAAGGGGCTGGCGCACCTGCACCACGTGATGCGCGAGCACGGCTGCCGGTACGGCTTCATCCTGACCGAGATCGAGCTCGTGGTCGTGCGCAACGGCCTCGAGGGCACGCCTCACTTCGGCTTCGTCGAGGTGACGAGCTGCCAGCTCGGCACCGCGGCCAGCGACCACATCGATCTCACCAAGGACGATGCTGATGAGGAGAGCGGCGTGCCCCTGACGGCTTGCCTCGCCCTCTGGGGCCTATGCATGCTCGCCAGCGACGAGCCCCTCCCCGAGGGCCATGCCCGGGCGCGCGCTGACATCGGTGCACCCGCTGAGGGCACCAGGCGCAAGGCCCTCGCCCGCGACACCTGGATGCCGCAGCCCCAGCTGGCGGAGAAGCGCGAGGCCAAGAGGAGCCGCGGCTGGGTCTTCCCCGAGGACCCGGTCGGGAGGAAGGAGCTCGGAAAGAGGGGTGTCCGGTACGGCGGCGCCTGCTGAGCGGGCTGGGCCTTCTCAGCAGCAGCAAGAGAGGGGAAACAATTCTATTATGGGGAAATCTTTTTGAAAGATGATGAGGATTCTGTATTTACGATTTGATGATGACTATAATGGTGGAAAATATGAAAATGGCGAATATGAACATACAACAACACAACATACATACAAACAACCTGACCCGGGGCGGATGGACTTGAGCTTTCCTGTTTCTCTGGTTTCTTGGACTCTGCTGGCTTCGGGGACTTGGGACATGGGCAGACGGACTTCTGAACCTCTTGGGTGGTTGGGCTTGGACTCGCTGGTCTGGTTCTTGCTGGTATATCGAACACGATGCTGATGGTAAATCTTTTAATCGGGTTTTTCGTTGGTTGTCTGTTCGGAAATGGACAACATGAGCATTACAGCACCCTCATTCTTCTTGATGAGTGGTGGCCGGTATTCTTAGTAATTCCAAATAATGCTTCCACATACCTATCTTCGTCACATCTTGGTTCCCATGCTTCTTTGATTAAATGTTCTGGCCTACTCCTTGTTTTCAATATCCTGCTGCGGAGCTTTAGTACCGTCCGCGCGACACTATGGCGACGTTGTGGCCGAGGTTACTGGTCCAGTGCTTATTGAGGGCTATTCCCAGGGAGCAACACTGTCAAAAGGCTCATGCTACCTAGGTAGATAGAAGTGAGAATTTACCGCCCCCCCCCCCGCCTGGCTCCCTTCTCGAGTGAATCAAAATACGGAAAGAGCACACTCAGGGAGATTCTCACCAAGCACAAATTCGAACAGATCCTGGTCAAAAGTGTTCAAGTGCTACCCAGATACATGTACGAAACTTAGATCTACCCCCCTATACCATATTCTTTTGAGAACAACCATCTCGAGATATATTTCCGGCTTCACTTGACTGGATGTACGAACAAATGCTACATCACTTTGCAGCCTGAGAAAGCCCTGCCAGCAGAGTACGCCGAATGGGCTGTCAGTTTCACAGTTGATACTTGAACAAGGGACTCCTGTCTCCCAGGCGGAGGAGCTCCATGTCAGTATACTCCCCCCGCACTTGTTCCTCGTTAAGACTCGTCCGTTTCTGGTTCAACCGCCGCCAGGAAAAGTACAAGACACTCGACCCGATCACCCCGGTGGCCCCGGTGGCTACGGATAGCCCGTAACCAGTGTCTAATCAAACGTTTGTCAGTGGCTCTGAAGAGATTATTGACCATGTATTGAGCTCGAAGGACGACAATGGGTTTTGGGTCGCGAAAAGGACGTACGGTACTTTGGAGCCTCACTGTCGAGGAACATGAAGCTTCCCGCTATGCCACCAAGGTTTGCGAGCGAAGTAAGCATTGAAGAGATCATCGCCCGTCGGCCGGCGGGAGCACTGTTATTGGTGCCCCAGGAGATAAGTATGGGGGAGACTGAGAAGAGGCCAACGATGGCGATGCACATCATGATGTAGGCGGGTGGCACGTGTGAGCCGTGGAGGTTCCCTTGGAAGGACAAGACGACAGCGAAACCGATAAGCATGGCGAAGAAACACGGTATCGCGACTGAGATTTATTCAGCTTGTTTCTCGTGTACACAGAGGGCCGAGGCCCCCCTCCCCCCTTTTTTTGGGGGGGGGGGGGGTGACTTTCAACTTACAGGCAGCCCGGGTGCCGTAACGGTCAGATAGGTGTGGTATGAGCAAGCACCCAATGGCGGCAAGAATGTAAGGCGGCACGGTTAATAGTTGCGCGTTCGTGCTGGTGAAGCCCATGGACTTTGTCAATGTAGGTAGGTTGAACTTGACTCCTGAGACATAGTCAGCCAAGGCCTGTTGGGCACCAACAACACAGAAGACGCGGAGCCCACCGTAGAAACCAACAGCCTGGCACGACAGACAGAGGGCTAGGACACAGTTCCTCCAATTCGTGAAGACCATCTTCAGCTGGTACCATTGAAACCCCAGCTCGCCACCCTCGACATCACTTCCGTCGGCACTGAGACCACCCTGCTTGAGCTTGCGCTGCACTTCGAGGAACCTCAGCTCATCGGGGGTCAGCCACCGGGTCGAGCTCGAGGGCAGGTCGATCATGAAGAAGGTCGTGATGACGCCAATGACGACCGTCATTAGACCCTCGATAATAAATATCCACCTCCTAGAAGAGATCCTGATATTAGCGGTCTGCGATCTCTGCGCACCGCGTGATGAGGCATTGGGACGGTTAAGATGGTCGTCGATGCTCATGGAAGAGAGATGAGAGGTCGGAGGTCGGCACGAAACAACTTACCAGCCCTCATAGCCACCAACCCCGTCCATCTGCGTGATGCCGGCGGCGAGGAAGCCCGAGATGGCCCCGGAGATGGCGCCCATACAGAAAAAGGCCCCGAGGCGGAAGGACAGCTCGCGTGGGAGGTAGTACGCCGTGCAGATGTAGGTCGCGGCGGGGAAGAACCCGGACCTGAAGTTTGTCTGACTTTTAGCAATTTTATCCCAGCCATCCCTCGGGGGGGGGGGGCGGGGGGCGAGGGGGCAGACTAACTCGAATACGCCCAAGAGGAAGCGGCACAGGGCCAGCCCGGAGAAGCTCTGGACGACGCCGTGCATACTCATGATAATGCCGAAGATGATGGTGCAGGCGCCGAGGTACCACGATGGCCGCTTGATCTGCTTGAGGATGACATTGCTCGGGGTATCTGGGCACGTAAGTCAGCTCGCTGTCATAGAAATTCCCAACACACTGCGTAGGAGCCTAACTGAAGAGAATGTACGATATGAAGAAGACGGAGAGGGCGGTGTTGTACTCGACGCCGGTCAACTTCAGGTCTTTGGCGAGGCCTTCAATCTTTGCGTTGCCTATGTTCGCCCGGTCCAGACTCGACACCAGGTACAGGCAAGCCAGTAGGGGAAGCAACCGAATATCAATCTGTGGATGATGAGGCAGGCAGCCGGTCAGTCGGATATATTCTCTCTGTGTAAGTGATCGGTCTGCGCCGCTGGACACGGCTTGAGCTGCAATATTGGAACAGTCCCACAACGTACCTTGCGGTTCAACCTAGATCTCATCTGCGGCGTGAAGTCTTCATAGAACTCCATATCACCTTGGTCCATCCCAAGGACCACGAGCCCGTCAACTTCGCGGATGCTCGCCGCGATGGTGACTTTGCTGGAGCCATTTTCGGCGGCGCCAATGGTGATACTCTTCTCCTCGGCCAAGAAGACCGGTCCTTTCTCTGCCATGATGAGTCTCAGCTTTACCAGTGCCAAGTGTTGAATCGGTTCTTTGGAAATCTGCAGTGCTGTGCCTCGAAGGCAGGCGAGAGCAGGCCGGGCATATAACGAGCCCCGGGAGTGAGTTCCATACCTCGAGCATCAAGCTATCCGCAACAAGAATTTAGGCCTCAATCTTGAAAGCTTACTCCCAAATGCATGATTTTCTCATCATGACACACCGGATTTGGGAGCTCGGTATAGATTGACTGTCCGTAGAAAAGTCAGTCGGTGGTAGCGGGAGCCTGTGTAAAGCCAAAATGGGCCAGTTGACAGCCGTGTACGCAGACTGGAGGGATACCTCGGAGCCGCGATGTCCCTCTACTTTCCGCTCCGGTGCATAATACTGCGGCCGCTCAAGTGCTTATCCTTCCTCGACGGACATCGAAACAACCGGAGTGATGTTCAGGGATGGGTAGTTGGACCATCAATGTAACGTTCAGTCCGCCATGCCAGATATCGAGCGCATGACCACCAACGAAGCACGCATTCTCGGCATTAAAGCCTGCATGTCAAGTCCGATGGGTAGGATCCAGGGACGCGAAGCCTACGCTGTGACTTTTCGCGTCAGTTTTGGGAGTCGCGGTCTGACATGTAGCCGAAGCAGGATACCCTTGTTTCTTTTATCGAGTTCCCGTTATGTCCGCAAAAAAAAGGGGGGGGGAGGGGAGGGGAGAAAGGAGGGAGGGGAGAAATCGGTCAAGTAGGGCCGGATCAAATGACCGCGGGTACATATGTAACGGCCCGCTCCTTAGGCCTTTAATACCAAGAAACTTTAAACGCCTGACAGCTCCAAAGCGGACGCAATGGTGATTGGTAGCTAACTTGTGAGTGCTGATCAAGCCCCGGCTTGGCATTTCTCAACCGGCTGCGTTTGGATCTCACATGTGCAGAGCCCCTCAGCGCCGAGCCTTCTTCGAATCTTATTGTTCAACTCGATACCTACAAGCGAGCCAATACCTCTTGATGGCAATAGCGCATCAACATGCAGTTGGTCACTTGGTGTGGTTATTCGGCGCCGTGATGGGCAGCAAGGGATAGCAATTGGTCTGGAAGTGTTATACCTAGTCGTAACCGGCGGGCTAATGGCATTTCTAAGGCCACATTCTTGTCGCGGTGGAGTGCTTTAACATCAACTCAACGCAGATCAAAAGCTCGGCCGGTTTCATAATGCATCGCGATGTAGACAGCAGAGAGTCTGGCACAGATGTGTTCTCAAGTGCTCGGTGGCAGATCAATATAAATAACGCCCCGTCTACGATGAAATCTATATTCAGGCAGCTTACGGCCAGCCCGAGCGATTATTAGTATTAGTTAGGCTTGGGGCCTAGGGGTACGTATATATAAAAGCAGAAAGCAGTAGGCAGAAACGATTCGATTAACTTAGTAATAGTTAGGTTAAAGCTATTGCTAGAAGGGCGATAGCTATAGGCTAATCTAAAGAAAGCGTTTCGGCCGGATTATTTATTAGGCCGAGGGGCTACGGCTAACTAATTAGCTATAGCTATTATAGCTAACTGCTGCTATTTCTATATTAGCAGTTTTTTAATTTAGCTGCTATTGCGCTATTACTAAATATTTTAAAAATACCCTTTTTTCTAAATCGATAAAATAAATTATATATCTATAATAATTAATTATCCCCTTAAATTATTATAATTAATATAGCCTTTTATCCGAATTATTAATTTATTAATATTAATTAAGCGTTTTAACGCTTTATTTAATAATGTTTTTATTATAACGTTAGCGGGGTTATTATTTCCGTTAATTTATTATACTTTATATATCTTTTATTTCTTATATATTTAATATAAAGCTATAATATCGATTATTAGCCACTTTTTTTTTATTATATCTAATTTAATAAGATATTTATATAATAAGTAGAAATCGGTATAGATTATAAGAGGGATTATAGGAAAGTTAAGTTAATTAATAATTAGCCTTATTATTAATAAAAGTATTACCCCGATATTAAAGCTGCTAATTATTTTATAAATCTTAAAAGCTAATATATTTTTTATAACTTATTTATATTTTATAAAGGATTAGTAAAGTATATTATTATATATTTTATATTATAAGAGGTTAATATTTTTCTTTTTATTAATAAAGGCTATTATATAGCTAATTTATAAGCTAAAGTTTCGATTATTAATAAAAAACTTATTTATAAAGATTATTAGGGTTGCTATTATTAGATTAATTAGTATATATTATAGCCTTTAGTTAAGGTTAATTATTTATTATTTTAGCTGTTTATTAAGTTTATTATAATCGTTATAGTTTAGTTTTTAGGCTTATATAGCTATAAAAAGGTTAAATATAACTTTTAGTTAATAGATTAAAGTAATATAGGCTTTATAAGCTTATTAATAAAGGTATTATTAAGGGTAATTATTAGCGTTTATATTAATTAATTTAAGTTTAGCGCTTTAGCCTTTTTATTTTATTTTAATAGCGTTATTAAAGGTTATTATTAATTTATAGCTATTAAAGTTAAATAATTATATAGGGGAGAATATAATTTTTAGTTTATATTTAATTTTTATCTTTTAAATTTTCTTTTCTTTAATAACCGAAAATATTAAGCTTATAATAATAAGGGTATTATTAGTTTATATTTTAATTAACTTAAATAACTTTTTCCTATTACTTATAATTAAAAGATATAGGTTATAGTTAAAGGTTTTTATTTTTAGCTTTTTATAATAATATTTATAATATATAGCTTATTAATATATACCGGCTTTAGTAATATTATAAAGCGGTTTAATTAATTATATAATTATCCCTTTTAGGTATTTTACTTTTAATTTTTATAATAATTATATTAAAATTATTTATAATAACTTATTTTTTAATTATAAATAAGCTTAAATAATATTATATAATTTAAGGGCTATTTACTTTATAAAAAGGGAGATAGC
Organism: Diaporthe ilicicola; assembly: GCA_023242295.1. Classification (NCBI taxonomy): domain Eukaryota; kingdom Fungi; phylum Ascomycota; class Sordariomycetes; order Diaporthales; family Diaporthaceae; genus Diaporthe; species Diaporthe ilicicola. The sequence goes on along the minus strand of JALPVH010000003.1, from coordinate 373,975 downwards.
GATAGCGATAATTAATTATTAGCTAATTTATTAAATTATTAGTAATTAAATTAAAATAAACTTTTTCTTATTATTATTATAGCTTTAAATTATAAGTTTTAATTTCTTATATAGTTATTTAGTTTTATTTTTAATTTTATAAATTATTTAAGCTTTAAATAGTTTAATTACCCTATAAAAGTTATAGTTAAAGCGTTTAAATTTAAAGATATTATAGGTAATTAAATTTATAATCTTTTAATTATTTAATTTCTTAAATAGGTTACTATTAGCTATAATAACGCTTTTATAGTATAGCTTAAATAATAATATATAATTATTCTCTTTTTTTTAAATTAAAAAGGTTTTAGAAATTTAAAGTTATTTTTTAAATTATTCCTATTATTACGGTAGCTGCTAATAGCTAATAATACTAATGTTTTTTTAACTTAAAGAGGGAGTATATAAGGTTATTATAATAATTATATCCTTTATATAATTTATATTACCCTTATAAATATCGGTTTAATTATTATTAGCTTTATTATTTTTAATAATTAATTATTTTAAGGATAATAGCTATATATTTTTATTATATAAGTATAGCTATATATAGGTTAATTTAAATTTTATTAGGCTATTAGGAAAGTTTAAAGTAAGGTTATAGCCGTTAATAATAATTAGCTTATATAAACTTTATTAACTACCTTTTTAATACTATATTTAAACTTTATTTTAAAGCGGAAGGGCTAATATATTAATTATATTAAAGCTATTTTCCCTCCTAGGTATAAGGTTAAAAGACCTATAATTATGTTTTTTTAAACTAAATTCTATTTAATTATATTGCGTTTCTATAACTAGGCTTTATCTCTTTAGTCTATCTAAATAAAAGGTAAACCTTCTTAAAGAAGCGTATTAGATAATTAACCTTTCTTTTTCTATTCGGCTTATTTATCCTTACTTTATAAGCGATAAACTTATCTATTTCTTTAAAATAGACCTTATATATCTTTAAGGTGCTAATAAATATATCGATTTATAGGGATAAGGAAGGGTTTTTATTTTTACGCTCCTTTACCTTAGTAAAAAAACTTTTTACCTAGGCAAAAATTTACTTATTATAAATAGAGTTTATTTTTGTAGCTGTTTATAAGCTATTAAATCTATATATCTAGAATTATACTTAGCAATAGAATATAGTGGCCTTACCTAATTTAAGGGTCTTAGGCGCGTATAAGTGGTGGTTTAAGCTTAACTAGCAGTTGTCTCGGTTTCGGCTAAATAATTGCTTTCGAGTGGTCTTGTGGAAAAGGTTATGTCGCTCGGTTTTACTAGATAGGTATATATTTAAGCAGAGCCAGAACCTTTAGGGCAATAGCGGCTTTTTAATATTGCCTATTTCGAGCAACTTATGTTCGCCTAAGTTATACGGCGATAGCACTTTTATATAGTGCTTAATGGCGTTAAATTAGGTTGCTTACGGCCTGCGATAGCTTTAACCTTAACGGCACCGGCGCGAATAAGTGCGGCCTAACGCTATGGCTACTAGCGCAGAATAGCGGCTTCTGATTATAGACGGGCTTATAAAAGATTAATAAGTTATTATAAAAAGTTCTATATAGTAAAACCTACTATGTTAATTTAAAAGATATATTATACCTTATCCTTCTCGGATACTTATTATTATTTTAGCTTAATAGGGGAACTTAAATAAATAAAATAATCGATTAAAGCTATTTTTTATATAAATTATTTTATTAACCTAGCGCTTTATTAAAATCTTTTAAAAAGCCTTTATTATTTTTTTTATAACTTTTATTTATTTTTAAGTAAATAATATAGATAGTAAGTTAATTAATATTTATAAATAGGTGCTAAAGATTAATAGTATTAGGATAAGGCTATTAGGGCTTAAAGTATTATTTATAGCTTTAATTACTATTTATAAAATTATTTTAAAGCTATAATAGCTTAATAGCTTAACGGAAAGAATCTTATATATCCGGCGGAAAGGTTTATAATATCTTTTAACCTTTCTAATTAATTAGTAAGCTTTTATAGAGATCTATTTATAATTTATTTTTATTAACCTTACTTTATTATAAAACTCTATTAATACGAAATTTATCCTTATATTATAAGAAATCTATTTTAAAGGGCCGATATATATATTAATTTATATTTAATATAAGGCTTTTTATATATTCTTTATAAAGAGGGATATAAAGAAATAAGTCGTTTAAAAAAAGATTATTAAATCGATTATATATAAAACTAGCTTTAAGTTTAAATAAATAATATCGATAATTAATTTATAATTAAAGTTATAATTATTTTTTAATATAAATTTAAACCTTTTAGGTATTAAATTATAAAGTTAGTAATAATAGTAAAATTTAATTATTATAGTTAATATAGGTATATTAGGATTATAGCTTAAATCTTTTAAAAGCCGGGTTAATCGATTTATTAATAGGTAACCGAAACAGCAATATAGCTAATATAATTCGGGCTTAATAAAAAAAAGACCGGCTTTTTATTTTAAAAGAAAGAATTATAAGTAACCTTATTTATAAATTATTAGATATATCTTTTTATAGCTAGAATTATTATATTATATTATCTTATTAATAATATTTTAAAAGAATACGCTTAATTTATTTATATTTTATATATATAAAAGGAAGGGTATTAAAGCCTTAATTATATAAAATATAATTAGCTTAATTAGTATTTTAATTATAATAATACTAATAAATATTAATTTAAAGCTTTTTCTAAACTTAATAAAGGCTTTATTTACTTATAAAGGGTTTATTATTATTATTAAGTTATTTTACCGGAGGGTAAAGTATTATTTATAGCTAGCTATAAAGAATTTAGCTACCCCGGTATTAGGAATAATATTTTAAAATTATAAATATAAATATTATCTCTTAATTATAAATTAATTAATAGATATACCGTTATTATAAATAGCTTTTTCTTTAAGGGTAATTAAATAAAGAAAAGCTTTATTTATTAAAAAGAAGTTTACTTTTTTACTATTAAAGTATATTTTCTTATTATTATTATCGGAAGTATTTACCCTTTTTATTTTATAGCCTTTATATTTTATAATATAGGCGGTAATATTTTAATTTACTATAGGGTAGTTATAATATTAGTATTATATAATAAATTAATTTTATAATTATTATTTTTTTTCCGGGGTATGCTTTATTAATTAATAGCCTTTTTTATTATAGATAAAGTATTTCTTTTAAGCTAATAATTACCGGTTAAAATATTATTAATAATAGCTTTTTTAAAATAATTATTTTTAAAATAGGGTTTTAAAATCTTTTTAACGATTATTATTATATTAATAATTAAGATATATTACTTTCGCCTTATTATTAGTTTTTTTTAAGTTTTAAATAAAAGTATTTCGGGTTTTCTAGATAAAAAAGGTATTAAGATAAGATTTAAAGTTTTAAAATAGCTTTTTATAAAGTTTTGCTAATATAAGTAAAGCTACCTTAAATTTTATTATTTCTATATAGGCGCAAATAACTTAATTATAAAGGATTTTATTGCTTTTATAGCTTAAGTTAAAGGCTTATTAATATAGTTATAGCTTTTTAAAAAGGAGATAAAGAATCTTATAAGGGCTTTTACTAATATTATCTTTATTATTTTAAAAGGTTTAAAAGGTTACCTATATCTAATTATTATAATATTACTATTAATTAATATCGGTATTAAAGTATATTTTAAGCTTATAATATACTATATTAAAGGTATTATTATAGCTAATATAATAAATAAAATAGTTTATTATATAGCCTTTAAGGATTTTTAATAATACTATATAAAATTAATTAAGCTTAATTTTATTATATTTATAGTAAAGAAAAAAGATTTTTAATTTATCGTTAAAAAAGTTATATATCTTTCTATTTTATTTATAATTATTATTTTAACTCTTTATAAATCTTAAGATTTTTTTAAGGTTAAGTTTTTTATTAGAATAGGGTTAAGGAGAAAGGTGCTAGTAAGGGTTATATAATATTTCCGTTATTATCAGTGTTAAGTATAGTGTTTTTCTTTAGCGGTATAGGGTATCTGCTGCTTATAATTATTAATATTTACAAGTTTTTTAATAGTTTTCTTTTTAAAGGCGAAATCCTTATAGGACGGTAGGACTGTATATAGGTCGGTTTGCTTTTTTATATATTTCTTTTTTTGTTTATAGAGGAGGAGGAAGGGCCTAAAGAGAAAGGAGAGCTTAAGGTAAAGGAGGAGCTTAAGGAGGAGGAAAAGCTTAAAAGGGGTAAAGCTACTTTTAATATAGTTTTTATTACCTATAATAAGGTAATAAAGAGCCGTTTTCCGGCTATTAAGGTAGGAATACCTTTAGGTTAATATTATAAGGAGGGCTAAATGCCGGTTAAGGTTAAGGCTAATTCTTAATAAAGATAATAAGGCGTTTCGGATTATATAGGGTTTAGCCGCTTTTTATATAGGGTAATATTTATTATTATTACTTAAAGAAATATAATTTTCTATTAATCTTTATTATATTTTAAAGCTTAGTTTTTTTTTAATTAGGAATTTAATTAAGGGAAAGTAGATTAATAAATTATTAATTAGTCCCTTTATTATTAAATTTTATATAAACTTCTTTTTTTTAAAATATTATTTTTAATTTATAAGTTTATTACCGGTTAGCGGTATTAAATATTTTAATAGTTTAGCTATTAAATTTCTTTTTAAAATAAGTAAGAAGAAAATTATTAACTTTTTTATTTAGCCGGAATAGGTTTATTTTATAGGTAAGGTATATAGTAATTTTTTTAGGTGCTTTTTTTTATAAATTTATAATTACTTTAAAAAGGGTAGAATTTATAGCTTTTTAGCCGATATAGCTAACCTTTAAATAGGTTTTCTTAAGTTTTTATATATATACCTTATTATCTTTATTATAGGCTAGGGCTATAGGCTTTTTAGAAAAAGATTTAAAAGATTTAAAAGATATTTTTAAAGTTTTCTATTTTTAAAAAATATTGTAATACTAATTATTATAGCTTATAACCGGCTTAAAAAATTATTTACCTATAGGTAGTAATCTTTAATAATCGGGAGAATTATTATATAATTTAATTAGTAAAGTTATTTTTTTTTATAGTTATTATTAATAGTAGCCGCCGGTTATTTAAGGGAAAGAGCAGTTATTTAAGGAAAAAGAAAAAAAAGAAAGAAATAAAGGTAAAGAAAAGGGAAGAAAAAGAATAAAAATAGCAGTAATAAAGGAAGGTATAAGGTATAAAAGAAGTATAAGTTATAATAAGGTATTTAAATAAAGGTTTAATATAAATAAAAGTTTTAAGGTTAAGAATATATTAATATTATAAAGATAAATTAAGTAGTAATTTTAGCTAAGTTATTTCGGGCGTATTTTAAGCGTTATATAAAGTTTACTGGTTTTAAATTATTAGCTTTTCTAGCTAATTTATTTTATATTTTAAAGTAAGAAAAATATATTTTTATTATTAATTAAGGTTTTCTTTTTATTTTTAGGCTTTTAAGGGTTTTAATTTGCGCTTATTATAAAGGTAAAAAGAGAGAAAAAGGGCTAAAGATTTAAAAAAAAAGGTACTTTCTAATAAGGCGCCTTTTTTATAATTTAGGTTATAAGAGAGGTTAAAGGAGAAAGGGATTATAATATATAATTATAATAGTTATTTAAGAGAGATATCGGAAGAAAAAGCTTATCGAGATAAAGTTAATAATAGGGTAAATGTAATAAAGTATATTAAAGGTTATAAATGTTTTTATTAGGGGTTTTTTTTATAAGGAAATTTAGCGATAGTTATAGGCGGTAGCTAACAATTAATCTTAATATTTTTTAAATATAGGCTTATAGCTATTAAATTAAAAAACGCTTTAATTATAGTATAGAAATTGTCGCTTAATTAATATAATTTAAAAGTTTTATAAACGACGGCTTATAGTTAATAACGATTAAGGTTTACCTTTTTAACTTTATTATTAAGAATTATTAAGTAATTACTAATTAGTATTAATTAGGCTTAGAGCCTAAGGATATATATATATAAAAGTAGAAAGTAGTAAGTAAAAATAATTCGATTAATTTAGTAATGGTTAGGTTAAAGCTATTACTAGAAGGGCGATAGCTATAGGCTAGTTTAAAGGAAGCGTTTTGGCCGGATTATCTATTGGGCCGAGGGGCCGCGGCTAACTAATTAGCCACGGCTACTATAGCTAACTGCTGCTATTTCCATAGTTAGTGCGGCTAAAGTGAGATACTGCCTGAGTATAGATATATATATAGAACTTTAGAAGTGAGTTAAGTTCCAAAAGTCACAAATGCACTACACTTCTTGCTTTAAGTTAACAAAAATAACAATAACTTAATTATTCCTCATCTATGCCCGAAAATAACATGAAACTTTCACCATGAATTCTGCGTATTCAGAATCAAAACCCCCCAAGTGTTGCGGCATCGTTAAATCTGCTGACCTATAGCACTTATGTCCTTGACTGCCTCAAGCTCGGGCAAAAAGCTTTCGAACTTCCCCTTGATCATCTTCCACGCAGTAGCAGCCAGCGGAACTCGCAACGGAATCTTGTCCCCGCGACTTGCGATGCCGTAGATAGCTTCCGCGACCGCCGACGGCTCAGCGCCGGCACCACTCTTGATACCGGCATTGACATATTTCTCCAGCACCCGGGCTGGCATGTCACCAGCTGTGTAGGCTGGGTGAGGGGCAGTATGCGCCTTGCTGTGACCTTCGAAGTTGGTCTTAACACCAGCGGGCTCCACGATGCAGAAGTTGACTGTTGCAAAACGTCAGGAATTTCTTGAACGATTCAAGTAACTGAAGAGGATCATCTCACTGTTCCAGTCAGGGTGCATCTCTCTGGCCACAGACTCTGACCAGCCCTCCACAGCCCATTTACTGGCATGGTAGTAGGCGTGGCCAGCAAAACCAAGCTGACCAGCCAGAGAAGATATGTTGAAGATGACACCGCCTCGGTGTTCGGGGTGCTGTCGCATAACACCGATCGCCTTGGTCGCCACACGGGCGGTGCCGAAAAACAAGGTCTCCATCTCTAAGTGCGTCTCCTCCTCGGTCGCCGACTCCGTGTCGCCGGAAAGGGAGTAACCGGCGTTGTTGACGACCACATCGAGGTGGAACCCTTCAGCGAAATGCTTGGCGGCAGATTCAAAGGCATCGTTGACGGATTCAGGCGAGGTGACGTCCAAGGCCAACTTGAGGATGTTGGGATTTTCATCAGAAAGGTAAGACAGATCTGCAGGCTTTCGGGCCGTGGCGATCAACCGGTGGGATGGCTTGCTTGCGACCAAACTCGCGAGGGCCTTGCCGATACCAGAGGAGCACCCAGTTACTGCGATATGTTTAGTGATTCGACCCAATTGGTGTGACTTGGGAAACATCGCAGACAAAACCTACTCAGCCAGGTTGCGTCGGCCGGCAAATTGTAAGGCTTGGTGTTGACGGGATTCATGGTGGTAACAAGCGGCCAAAGGATATCTTGCAATGAGCCAACTTTGAAGTCTTTGGTCTTGCTGTTCTTGCAATTTTCAACGATCATTTGACGCTGCAAGCCAAGACTTCTTATAAGTTTATCACATCTCTCGCAGCCTTGAACTAACTAAAGCGCTGTAGGATCGGCGAGAGCTTACTTCGGGACATCGACAGTCGGCGAAGTGTGGAGTTTGGCTCACTCAGCCGCAGAATCCTTCACTCTGTAGGAGCAGCCCGGAGGTGAGTAATCGGAACGGCAGCTGGAGTGAGACGGCGAGCCTAGAACGGCTGGCCGATGGCCGCTACGCGCCGGACCGTCAGCATCCCGCAGAAGAACCTAGTTGCGCAGAGCGTCTCGGCCGGTAATGATTGCCCTTATCACTTGTTCTCTCGGATCCTGTCTACCACGGGCTGCAACAAGTGAACTAGTTCCCCTCAATATACGAGTTGCGATCGAGGAAGTATTGCTGCCTACGGATGGTATCCCTAGCGTTAAGGCGCCTGTTTTTGTCCACCAGGATGAATAGCCCTGGAGGTCGCATATAGATCTTGCATCATCGGCGGCGAGATTTTTATTGGGAGGGACGGCAACGAACTGAGTTCCGGCCGGAGTACTGTGCAACAGTGGAACCACACTTCTAATACTTGCCCTTTAACGCTGACCGTGCCTCGGGTGTGTCCAAGGAGTCTACATTTTCTCCGCTTCTAGAATGCGCTTTCAGTTAGGATGCCTTAAGGTACTTATTAGCACCTGCCAATGTTGATATTCCATGAATTGGGCTTTCGGAAACGAGCTACACAATCGTACGCTTTCTGCAGGAGTGTAGCAGTCCCCAGGAATTGCTTAATGATCAAAAGTCTTATATGGAGGATTTGACTTTGACATTGATGCTCAGTTGGCCAGGGCTAGTAGATGAAGTTCACGAAATTTGCTCGCGGGGAGATCCATTTGTGTTTCTGATGGGAGGAGAATTATCAGAGTGGTTGACGAGGAAGAACTTTGAAGCTGGGTTCTCGTGTTTCTAGGTCTCAGAGAGCTTCTGGTTGCTCAATTTTGAAGCTCTAATACATGCATATCAGACGGCAAGCCGTGCTGTCTACCTAGGTACATAAAGTGACATAAAAGAGAAGCATCGGAAAGCACAATGCATTACATGTTCTGAAATTGTGCAGCTGAGCCTCCCATGTGGGAAACGAGATTCCTGCAATACCATGCTGTTAGATCTATTTGCCGGATGCCTAACCCTGGTAATTTAGTCCTGCAAGAAAAAAATGGAGTTTGATGCCTCAAAGGCCCAAGAACCCTACTATGAAACTGATAATGTGCATGATTGCAAGATGAGCTTTATATTTACTGAAGCGGTTTCACGCCTCCTGCCCGAGCACCATACGGCGTCATGAGCCTTCCACAAATGCCTCTAATGTAGTGAGACTCGGTGCCAGTAGCAAACGAATCACTACAATATGAAGCTCTGTGCGTGGTCACTCTCAATCTGCAGCACAGGACTCATTTCGGTTCTAGCAAGGGAAGTTTGTCCCACAAAGTTCTTTGGAGACACTATGTAGTGAGTGCACAAACCGATAAGTACCCATTCTTATATGTTAGTAGGGACAGCGTACCTGATGATAAAGCAACTAATTACCTACATATGCTAGTGCTTCATATATAATCTAGTATCAGTAGTGTTAAGTCGCAAGTGAGTAATAAGGCACTCACTTAATGCTCTTGTCTTGAAAAGCTGCGCTATATTTTCTAATTTCTGACGGACATCTTGGATTGATACACCGTACAGAATGCGTTATACCGAGACCCTTTGAAGGTTGTCAGATTATAGCACTTGAGCTGAGGATACACTTGCTTCATCATTCTCAGAGCAGCCTGAGCCGAGTTTCCGATCCAGTGATGACAGCACAGGGGCTACAGCGAGTAGCCCCGTAATCAAATCAAGAATACAGTACTGAGGTACGGACGTGGGTTCTTGATCCTTGCAACAGAAGAGAGCACCATGGCACGCCGTATCACAAGAAAATCACCCGGATACTGAAAGTACCTAGGTATCAAATTGAAGATTGATATCCAAGAATATGGCTGCCGTTATCCGGCAACTCATAGCCAATAGAACCTTGGAGGCCACCTGATCAGTCTTTTACCATGTCTTGCCTATCAGTGGATTGGTGTCGCCAATGATATCATATTAAAAGCAAAGAAATCCATGGATGGCTGTTCTATTCTTTGCACAACCACTGACACGGCATGTCGGCACTTACAACTAAGACCATGTGTAGTTCAGCCAGTCAGACAGTGACACAAGTGGGGAGACCGCGAGGGTTTGAGGGATAGACAAGGAATGCCCCCACCCAGCCAGGATTAGCGCCTCATGATACACAGGTACGCTTAGAACGAGATTCTGGTGAACCTGACAGTGACTCACTTACCGCGGCGCAAATGCTCTGATGGCCATGATCTGTGTGTCAGCGTGTCCAGGTCCTATAAAGCAAGGCACTGGTCGAAGCTTGTCGAGGCCTTGCCTTTGAACGTCTCGATTCTCACCCGCACGCCAATCCCCCACCTTGGCCTTGACTCATCATGCAGTTCATCACGGTTGATGTCTTCACAGACACAGCCTTTCTCGGCAACCCTCTATCAGTGGTTATTGTCGAAGACAAGGAGCGAGCTGCGCTGGGGAAGGACAAGCAACAGCTCATCGCCAAGGAGTACAACCTCTCCGAGACCATCTTCCTCTACCTCCGGCCCGGCGAGACGCTGCAGCACCCGGACAGGTCCTCGAGCGTGCGCGAGGTCAGCATCTTCACCATCGAGAGCGAGCTGCCGTTCGCGGGCCACCCGACCATTGGGGTGACGTACCTGCTGCTCCAGCACCTGGGCTGGGACTTCATCGACACCGTCGTCCCGCCGTGCGGGCCGATCCGCCTCAGCAAGTCGGCGGACGGCAGGGTGACGGCGAGCATTGCGCACGACGTCCACCTGCACTCGCGCACGCTGCGGTCGCTCTACGAGCTCGGCGATAAGGATGTGACGGCCCAGATCAAGCCGGCCCTCCACGACGACGACGCCATCCGGACCGCCGAGCTTGACGCTCCCATCTTCAGCATCGTCAAGGGTTTGACCTTCCTGCTCGTCGAGCTTCCGAGCCTCGAGCACCTCGCCAAGGTTGATGTTCGCAAGCGTCTGCAACTTGGTGACTACGTGAGCCTCTTGGACGCAGGATCATGGGGCCACGGTTTCACAGCGAGATATTGTAAGCGGATTTTCGCCTAATTTTGTACACCTTGGCCCCGTGGATGGGACTCACGAGAAGTGGCTCGTGAGATCACCCATCGCGTGAAATACTTTACGGCCTAGGGGAATGGCGTTGTGACTGACGAAATATCTGGCTAGACTATGTCCCGCAGGCTGTCGTTTCTGATGAGAAAGGGCTGAGGAGTGAGACCATCCGCACGAGGATGGTGGAGCTCGACTTTGAGGATCCAGCGACCGGCTCTGCAGCATCGGCACTAACGAGCTATCTGAGCCTGAAAGGAGACGTCGATGAGACCAAGTACCGCATCACCCAGGGCGTCGAGATTGGGAGGAAGAGTGATATCGAGACCCACATTGTCTCAAAGGCTGGCCAGGACGGAGCGAGGACGATCAAAGAGGTGAGGCTCGGTGGCACGGCAAAGGTTGTCATGAAGGGGGAAATATTCCTCTAGAATACCACCTTGACGACACTTGCTTGGTGGTCTGAATCCTTTGTCACGGTTTGCGATGCCTCGAAATGGGATGAGCGATTGACGTCAACCGATGTTTGATCTAGATGTTCTCAGGGTGCCCGTTACATCAGGTGGGAGTTACTGCGTGTAAACATACATCCAACTATACATGTTTCTACAAGCAATGATTGCCGAGAGTCCTTTGGCCTCGTGCATGTGGCCGCTCGTTTCGAGTTCCAGCGCTGCTTTGACAATGCATCAACAACACGCATGCGGAACAAGGATGCCTCAGATGGCTGATGGAACGGATGATTCAGGACTCTAGCATAAAATCTCGGGTGGGTTGCAGCAACGCATGCAAGAGATGGCACTCCCAGAACCCCGGGTCAGAGTCGACTTATTCGAATGACATGACATTAAGGTGTGAATCATCAGACAGAGAAGCTGCCCATAGCTGCAGCGGGCAGGGGGACCACGCACACCGGAAGGTGGACTGATTGGGACCCCCGGAAGATCTTGTTTCCTCGACACAGTGACGTCCCCCTTGCACCATTGTTGTGAGACCTGGATGGTGCTATGTGAGATCAGGAACGGAGAAACTGCTGATGCTCCAGGCATGATGTCGATACTTCCCCGTTCCCGAACATCTGTGTTTGGCTTCTGCCCTGATTCATTCAACGCCGACACCGTGAAAGCAGCCGCCGGGCATGGCAAAGGCGAGATTTGACTGAAATGGCTTTAAATTGAGCCAGCACTCGGCAGTGCAGATGTCAGGGTGGGCACGAGCCGTGGCGTGCGGGAAAAGTCTGGGGAAACCAGTCATGAAAGGGGCCAAGGGGGGTCGACAGTGGACCTCCGCTTCTTCCCCGCCGCTCGCTAAGCACAGGTTCCCCACACAGGCAAGATCGGAGCCGATGTTCTAGAAAAACTCAGGCCGGAGGCTGCAGTGGACAAACTTGGGTCCCAATTGGGGGACAACATTGGGCTGACAGCTCTCCCACACCCAAGCACCTCCCAGGCTGCCCGAGAATCTTGAATTCCACACACTTCTCCTGTCTTGTGAGATCCTCCGACGGCCGCGAGTCTAATAATCACAACTTTTTTTGATGCCCATTTGAACGAGCCTCCGTAGCCGCCGCCCTAGGCCCCTAGCCCAGCTGCCACCCACCCACACAGACAACAGCCGGACCCAACTTACAAGACACCTTCCACCTGGGCCTAGTTCTTTACGTACACGGTCGCCTGGATACCCAACCCGCATTCAAAACAATCGAGCTGGAACCCGAGGTTCCGTCGAACGCCATCCAGCAGCCCTCGTCGTCTCGCCACCCACTGCATCACCCAATCTCACTTTGCCACGGCACTTGTCTCCTAACCAGTCCGCCAACTCACCAAATCACCAGCCCACACTTCTATCACGTGCCTCTTCGAGTTGAAACGCCATCATATGCTGGCGTCATGGAGTCTATCCAGCTGGCCCAGATGCTAGCTGACATCTCGGATCTCAGCGCTGCCGACAAGAAAGCAGCAGCCGCGCTTGTAAACGCGAACAAGGCCCTCAACCAGCAGCACCAGGCTCAGGCTATGGCCCAGCATGATGGCCTCAAGCCTCCTGCCCCCACTGCCGGCGCATCGCGGACCCCCCCAGTATCGAACAGCCGTCTCGACAAGTTCGGACGCCGCATCCTGACACCTCCCATGACGCGATCCAACTCAGCCCAAGGCTCCATGCCCGGGACGCCGCGAGGCTCTGACGTAAGTCCATTCCCGCGCATTGCCATCGCCGCTTCAACAGACACTGTGCTAAAGTCCGACTGCGCGCATCAGCCCGAGGACGACGTCGACCGCGCGAGCACGCTGATGGCGCTTTACGACATTCGCAACAAGATCAAACAGCAGGACAACACGAGCCTGGTCAGGGCGCGCGAGAAGATCGACGCGATGATTGCGAAGCAGAAGGCTGCCGTCGAGAAACAGGGCAAGCAAGGAGGCGACGCGTCGCAGCCCCTAGAGAGGCCCCGACCGACGTCGCGTTACACATTCCCGAAGCCGGACGCGACAGGAAGTACGGAGGAGAAGAAGTGAGCAAGAGCTGTCGATTGGGGAACCGAAAAAACTCGGCCATGGCGCATGGGAAGGCATTACAGGATTCGTTTGGCGCGAGGCGTTTCTGGCATGGAAAATCCTGTCCATTCGTGACTGCTGGGCGATGTGCAGTATGGACTTGGGAAAGTGATGGGGTATACTATAAATGATCTGTTTATGAATGGCCAAACGGTATCAATGAGACGCCAAGGTTACGTCTTGGTGGGATTGTACAAAACATTTGTGTTTCTTGGGAGGCCGAGTAGGTCTGTACGATAGACGGTTTAATGCAGCCTAACTACTATATCTTGTAAGAAATAACCCATTCCTCGCAATCAACGTAACAACGTCCATGTATTAGGATTGTCGGAATGGCTAGAGCTTATTGCTGGTGCTCTTGCGCATTTAACTAGGACGCCTTATCGCAAGAGCACTCGGTAGCCATCCTTTGGATAGATCACCGGCGTCTTCAGGTAATGACCATACCACACACCTGCAGTGACCCCTCAGGATTGCGCCTATTCAGCTGCAACTCCTGTCGCAGTCTGAGAAACCTCGTCCTGTCTTCGCTAGCTAAGGGGAACGCGATTCAGTCCAATCTCAAAATTATTAAAGGCGGAAGATAAATATATATCTGTGTACCCAGAAAAATGTCATCATTGCGCAGGGGGCCAAGCCTGGTCCGAGCCCAAAGCTCCACTGGAACTGACCGCTAGGCTCTACATGTATATGTAGCACTTGAGCTTCGCCAACTGCGGCGACCCCACCCATCCAGCCATCCTGACGCCTGCCCTTTTTACAGCAAAATTGCACCCCCCCCCCGACGTCACGGCTGCACCTTTACCTCCCGAACACATCGCTCTTGCAGTCGCATATCGAACATTCCTGCCCATTATGGCGACCGGAGTGGATGCGAAGCTCCTCAAGAGCACCAAGTTCCCTCCAGAGTTCAGCCAGAAGGTTGATATGACCAAGGTCAACTTGCAGGTCATGAAGAAGTAGGTCAAGTTCCTGCCAGACCAATGCGTGCCCGACGCGACTGACGCGTCACTCCGTGTTCAGATGGATCGCGGGCAAGATCTCGGAAATACTGGGCAGCGAGGATGATGTGGTCATTGAGCTTTGCTTCAATCTCATGGAGGGCCCTCGATACGTGAGTTGCCTCTCCCGGAGTCTCGCCTCTGTTTCACCCAACTCGTCCAAGTGCTAATGAACCTTCGTCCTCAGCCCGACATCAAGTCTCTTCAGATCCAGCTGACCGGCTTTCTCGACAAAGACACGGCGCCTTTCTGCAAGGAATTGTGGAACCTTTGCCTCAGTGCCCAGACCAGTCCTCAAGGGGTGCCCAAGGAGCTGCTAGAGGCCAAGAAACTGGAGCTTATGCAAGAGAAGGCACGCAGTTCCAATACGAAGACCAACTCCCCTAAGCCCGCATACTAACATAGGCTGACCAGATCGAGGCCGACAAAGCTGCCGAAGAAGTCCGCAAGAGACGAGAGGAGCTTGAGTCCCGCCGTGGTCGAGGAGGTGGCCGCGTCGACAGCTACCGTGGTGGACGAGGCGACCGAGACACATACCGTGGCGGTGGGCGAGGCTTTGGGCGAGGCCGTAGCCCCTCCCGGTCTCCGCCACCACCCAGGCGAGGAGGTCGCGACAATTACCGCGGACTCACCCGTGGTCGCGATTCATACGTGCCTGGCGATCGACGCCCCACACGACGACGATCACCCTCACAGGACTCGCCTCCGCCTCGTTCTCGTTCCCGCTCGTCCAGTGCGCCCGGCAGTCGACGATCGAGGAGACGTAACTCTTCGTCCCCAGAACGCGATGTGCGCAAGAGGTCGCGGTCCCCGTTGCCACGAGAGAACAATTACCGGCCTCGCAGACGGTCGCCTTCCTCTGACAGGAACTCACCTGCGCCCAAGCGTCGGCGTTACTCATCGTCTCGAAGTCGGTCACCTGTCAGGCGGAGGCGCGGCAGATCAGTCTCATCATCTGGCTCGGACAGACGGTCCATGTCACGTTCACGAAGCCCACCACGCAGGAGACGTCACAGAGACAGCCGGAGCCGGAGCGGCTCCCCTGGCAGTGCTCGTCGGGTCCGGGGTCGGGGAAGACGCGAGCTAAGTCGTAGCAGGTCTCCGTTCGATTCTCCGCGCGACTCGCGGCGCTTGTCGAGATACCGAAGCAGAAGCAAAAGTTCGAGTCGTGGAGGAAGAGGAGGGAGCAAGAGAAGCCCACGAAAACATAACACATCCTCCATCTCATCCAAAGACCGTTCGCGAGACAACTCGGCTGATGTTTCCGAAGACGAAAACAGAAGACCCAGACCCAAATCACCTGCCAAAGATGACGGCAACGAGCCCAAGACGACGACAGCGACAGACGCCTCATCGAAGGTACGCTAGTCTCCTTGACTGGGAAGGATGGGAGGGCCGGGGCGGTTCTTTCAAGTTTGTACGCGAGAGACACCTACTGACCAGCTGTTATGTTCCGTGAATTCTCAGCCCCAGCAGAAGACCACGCAGCAGAGGGCCACTGAATTAAAAGAGAGGCTGCTCAGGGGGCGGCTGATCAAGCTGAGGAGATCCTCGAAGAGTGGACCGAGCAATGTCTGAGGCTAACCTCTGTTGAAGCGATTTCATGCACATGCACATGCGCAGGCACAGGCACACTGTAAGCTCCTCTCGCGGATGAGCATGTGTTGTGTGCTCGTATCTTGAAGCGGGCGCTGGACACCACCGTAGCATTGGGTTTCCAATGTTCTTTCCATAGCCTCTACTACACGGGCATCACACATAGACGAACCCCTAGATTATTGTTGCGAGTGCGCCCAGGTTCTTCTTTGGTTTGCGCTTGACTTGACGTGTCTTCCGCCCTGAGCATCGAGGCAGTCGAGAGCTCCGTATTTTAAGAAAATGTGTCGGTAGCCCTTGCCTGGAGACACGCCGTAAGCGGAGCGGCAGACGGGCCTAACTCCCGTCCGTTGCGCCTTCTTCCACTCGAACTACAACAACATCAACAGAGAGGAAGTGCAATGCATTCCGATTCAAGACCAAGTTAACTCTCAGTCTTACCCTGTCTACTTCTTGTCAACAAGACTTTGTAAACATCTTCATCTGTCAACAGCATTCCCACTTCTCATCGCCAAAATCCCAAGTTCATTTTGTAAGTGCGTTAGCGGGAGGTAGTTGGCAGGCCCCCACCGTCGGCGAGCCCCACTACTCCAGAGCTTAGTCTATCGGTTCTCCAAGCCAAAAGATGTCGCCGAATAAGAGAATCAAGCTCACGGACGACTCAGACAACGACCAACACTCTACCGAGGAAGCTCGTCGCGCAGAAGCCCGTCGATCTGCCACAGAAGACTTCGATCCACCTTTTGATATTGACAAAGAGGAGATCGACAAAAAGGAGACCGACGAAGAGGAGACGGAAGTCGAGGCGTCTACGCCAGCAAACACCCTCGTCAACTGCGGCTATACTACAACCGAAGCACTTATTATCGCGCTGCAACACGTCCCGCAAAACATTCGAACCCGAGGGAACCTGTGGGTCCTCGTTGCTAACATACCAGCTTACACGGCCGACCAAAACGCGCGAGGAGAGCCTGCAAGGCCTGAAGAGTAGCACCCTTCCGCCACAGCTTCTCAAGGCGCGTCGAGTTCATCTCAGGGTGCCGCGAGACACAATCAAATAGAGGGGAGTCTTGTGGCTGCGACAGCACACCGCGACGCCTCGCAATCGCCTCGGCCGGTACACGGATCCCCTGGACCACTTGCCAATCCTGCTTCGATCCCAAGTGCCGAAGAGCCTACGTTGCCAACAGAAGGCGACGCTGTCACTGCCACGACGCCGACGATACGTGGTATTTTACGAAACGGAAGGTCCAGTTCCACTCCGGCGACTACTGCTTCGACCCCTGGAACGGGACAGTCGAGCGAAAGCAGACCGCAGAAGAGAGTCCATTGGCCAGCAGAGCTGCGTGACAAGCCACCACCAAGACCGTGCACGCTACTGTGAACATCGCCGTGGGAATGACGGAAAACAATCAGACGGCCGCGGGCGCCGATGCGCCTGGCGGGTTGCCGTTCTACGAGCAGTCGCGCACACAACTCAAGACGCTCTTGGCTAAGAGGCGCGAGCTCGAGAAGAAGCTTGTAAGTGTTTCGGCCCATTACGTTCGCATGCCGCTAGACACGCCGTCCTCTAACATTGTCACCCGCTGCAGGCCGGCATCGAAGACAATATCTACGCCAAGGAAACAGAGTATCTCGAACAGACTCAAGCTGGGAACATCATGACCGGTTTCGACAACTACACCAAGGGAACCAACGCGGCCGCGGCCCAGCGCCGCAAAGGGGCCACCATGGAGCAGCACCGGGTCTTCTCGAAATCGTCCATCTCCTACAACGCGAACGCAGCCGACTCCACCGCAAACACGCCGGGCTCTAGTCACGCCCCGACACCGGTGAGCACGACGTTCGCAGGCGGAAGTGGTAGCAACCACGCCACGCCGACAAGTGCCACGGCGTCCACGGGCAAGGCGGGAGGCGGCGGCGGGTCGAAGAAGGACAAGAAGAAGGCTGTCAGCCTGAGTGTTGATGCCGCTGATAGCGAGAGCGATATCAATGTCAAGAAAGTCAGGACCAACTTTGGGGCGTCCAGAAAGTAGGAAGATTCTGGTGATGACTATGATCCTCGGGCCGCGAAATCGAGCAGCAAGAGGAAGAGGAAGAGAGGTTAATCGTCGGGGTTTTATTCTCCCCAAAATTGTGTGCTTGAAGGTAGAGCGAGGCGTTTCGGACGGATAAGCTGTCAAAAGGGCTATTAGCCGGGGTGGGCTTTGTACACAGCTACGACCGGCAGTCGTGGATGGATTCTTTTCTGACATAGGGCTGTCACATGCAGCAGCATCAAGGCAAGTAGGCAATGCCAAGCATGATAGAGCACGTTCCCCCCACGCTCAAAGAGCTTCACCCTGTCCAAAAAGAAGTGTGCAGCTGCGGGGCATGTCCGGATCGACGGTGCATGCGTCCTCGAGCATGTGTACGCCGTGTACTGTGTATACATGGTGCACACCACGCAGCAGGTACATAGGCGACACTCTGTCGTTCGGAAAGCCTAAGCGAGACGCGAGAGACACAAGGTGCATTGGCCAGCCAATGCCTCAGGGCGCCCCCTCTCCTCTTTCCTCTGTGGCAGAAAGCTGCCGGCAGACACTTGGGAGAGGAGGCAGCTCAGCGTGTCATCAGGGTGCCCGTCAATGTCATAATCGTGAGGGGTATCAGGAGCTGCTGCTCCTCCTCTTTTGAGCATCTGCAGTGGACCCGCCCCATTGCGGGGTTGACGGACGGACAGGCACATTAAGGTGTCTTGACTGAGACAGGGACGTGCAGTTTTCCTTGCCTACTGAGGCAGGAGGCGACGGTAGTAGAGCAGTAGAGTCATACTGTAAAGCAGATGCAGAGAGTATAAGGCCGGTGGGGTTTTTCGTCATTTCTTGCCCTCCCACCGTGTGAATCCTCCTCCCCAGCATCTCACAGCCCTAGCGAGAGAAAGCCCCTCCCTGACCGTCTTCATGATGACCATCCGAGCCAAGTTGACCCCGGAGGTGCTGCTCTCAGCGCCCCGTAGATCCGCCGGCAGCCCCAACAGCTCTGGCAAGCTTGTCCTGTATACTGTGAGCTCCCTGGCCCTGATCTGTTTGTCCTGCCGTCCTCCTGTCCGGCGGACATGAGACGCGACGAAACGGGACGAGAGCGCACACACACCACGGCTAACGCGACTCAGGTGTCGACGTATTCTTTCCAAGAGCACAAGAAGACCAACTCGATCCAGGTCCTTGACCTGGGTTCTGGCCATGCCACAACTCTGTACACGGACTCGAGCTACAGCGAGCCCACGTGGGTGGGCGAGACCGAGTTCGTCCTGATCAAGAGCGGCGAGAAGGGCACTTCGAGTCTCCTGCTCGCCGACGTGGAGAGCCCGGGCGCATCGTCAGTCACTCACGCACCATCTCACCCCCTCTCTCAGCGTACGTATGCTCACCCCTACCTCCAGTCCCAAGGAGATTAGCAAGTTCAGCGGAGGCATCTCCAACCTGAAGCTGAGCAAGCTGAGCGACGACACCCTCGCCCTGGCATGCTCCGCGTTGGTGGACCCGTCCGGGGCTCTCTACAACCCGGAGAACGAGAAGAAGCCGTACTCCAGCGCAAAGGTATATACCAGCCTCTTTGTCCGGCACTGGGACTCGTGGGTGAACGAGAACCGCAACGCCATATTCTACGGCTCGCTCAAGAAGACCTCGGGCGTCTGGGCCCTCGAGCCGCCCGGCCTGGTCAACGTCCTCGCCGGCACGCGGCTTCAGAGCCCCGTGCCCCCCTTCGGCGGCACGGCCGACTTCGACATCAGCGCCTCGGGCATCGTCTTCGTGGCGCGCGACCCGGAACTCAACCCGGCCACGCACACCAAGAGCGACCTGTACTACGTGCCGCTGTCCAGCTTCACGCAGTCCAAGCCGCCGGCCCCGCAGGTCGTCAAGACGGGCAGGCTGCGCGGGTACAGCGGCGCGCCCGCGTTCAGCCACGACGGCAAGTCGGTCGCCTTCACGCGCATGCGCGACATCCAGTACGAGAGCGATAAGCCGCGGCTGCTGCTAGTGCCGGACGTCAAGGACCTGGCCAACGTGCAGGAGTTCTACGAGACGGGCGACGGCGAGGGCGGCTGGGACCGGCGGCCCGACAGCATCCTGTGGTCCGCCGCCGACGACGAGCTCTACGTCGTTGCCGAGGACCTGGGCCGGTCGAAGCTGTTCAGGCTGCCCGCGAGCCCGCGGCTGGCAAAGCAGCCGCCCGAGGTCGTGTCGGACGTCGAGGGCAGCATCGGCGACGTCAGGGCCTACCCCGGCGGGAAGGTGTTCGCCAGCGGCTCCAGCCTCACGGACAACTCGCTGTACACCGTCATCGACCCCTCGGCGAAGAGCACTAGCCTCGTCTCTTCCAACACCAAGCAGGGCCGCGCGTTCGGCCTGTCGAGGGCGCAGGTCGACGAGATCTGGTTCCGGGGCGCGGGCGACTACGACGTGCACGCGTGGGTGGTCAAGCCGTCGACGTTCGACCCGGCGAGGAAGTACCCGCTGGCGCTGCTGGTCCACGGCGGGCCGCAGGGCATGTGGGCCGACAGCTGGTCGACGCGGTGGAACCCTGCCGTGTTCGCGGAGCAGGGCTACGTGTGCGTGATGCCGAACCCGACGGGGTCGACGGGCTACGGCATGGCGCTCGAGAACGGCATCCGCAACGAGTGGGGCGGCCGCCCCTACCAGGACCTGGAGCGGTGCTTCGAGCACGTCGCCGACAAGATGGCCGGCTACGTCGACGTCTCCAGCGCCGTCGCCGCCGGCGCCAGCTACGGCGGCTACATGATCAACTGGATCCAGGGCCAGCCCCTCGGCCGCAAGCTCAAGGCCCTCGCCTGCCACGACGGCGTCTTCAGCACCCTCAACCAGTATGCGAGCGAGGAGCTCTTCTTCCCCATACACGACTTTGGCGGCGAGCTGTGGAAGAACAGGGAGGGCTACGAGAAGTGGGACCCTGCCGCGCATGTGGACCAGTGGGCGACGCCTCAGTTGGTAAGTAGTACAGTGCCTCCCTGGCTCAGTATATGCGCTGTTTCAGGCAACATATGTAGGAGGAGGCAGCTTGCTGACTGGGGACGATTGGCGCCCGTTTGCAGATCATCCATAGCGAGCTCGACTACAGACTGCCTGTAACTGAGGGCCTGGCCGCCTTCAACGTGCTTCAGTCTCGAGGCGTCCCCAGCAAGCTTCTCGTCTTCCCGGATGAGAATCATGTAAGTCCTCCCACTGCTCTGCTTGCCCCGCGGATGGCACCGACTGACGCCTGGGTAGTGGGTGTTGAAGCCAGAGAACTCTCTGGTCTGGCACAAGGAAGTCCTTGGCTGGCTCAATAAGTACTCTGGGGTCGGTGACGACAGACATGATACGAGGGTATCACGATAAGATGATGATGACTGTGGCCTTGTATTCACTATAGCTACCGCAGTGATAATCATAGAGTCAGATTGTAAACACTTCCACATCCCAATCGGATACACAGCAACATAATCTGTAGCGAACCATATAGCGTCTTCCATTCAGCTCCACAAAGAACACCCTTGCCGTTCTCACTCAAATGGTACCCTTCCAGATTCAGCAACGCCAAGTTTCAGCAACCTGCTGTGATTCACCCTGGGCTGACTTCCCACAAGAGGATTCTGAGTTACTCCGCGCCCCCGCCCCAAACTCCCTCAATCCCAAAAGAAGAATAAAAAGAGGGGAAAACCGGAGATACCAAAGCCATCATGAAACAAGGCTGTCGATAATGCTTGATCAGCCCATGAAGGGCGGACGCTGTATCAAGTCCCTCAGGACATCCTGGACCTCGTCCCAGGTCAGGTCTGCCTTCATTGCGACGTATCGGTCGCCAGGCTTACGAGCAGGCTTCTTTGCCCGATGCACCTTCTCGGGCAGTTGTTCCATCAGAGTTTGCTGAAACCAACGAGAGAGCTCCTGGTCTCTTGCTTGGATTGCATCGATGAAGAGCCAGATGAAACGTCGCTGTTCTTTCTCATAATTCCGTTCGTTGTACTTGCGCTGCATGAAAAGCCAAAGGTCTCCGATGGTTTCTCCAAAGGCTTTTCTACGGGCGTCCACGGTACCTTCCTCGTTCGCCAGCCTCTTTTGCTTGCGACGGGGGACTTCATCACGAGCATTGATCTCTCCACTCATCTTGGGTGTCTCGCAATCAAGGGTATGGTCAGATTCCTGAGCTGGCTGCCTCCAGTGAGGAGGCTCAGTGGCGACGTTTCTGTA
Organism: Diaporthe ilicicola; assembly: GCA_023242295.1. Taxonomy (NCBI): domain Eukaryota; kingdom Fungi; phylum Ascomycota; class Sordariomycetes; order Diaporthales; family Diaporthaceae; genus Diaporthe; species Diaporthe ilicicola. The sequence continues at coordinate 351,769 of JALPVH010000003.1, read as the reverse complement.
AGACCGCTTGACGCCTCGTGGTAGTTGGAGTGATCTGGTTTGCTGATGCGCACGATTGTGACTTTTATGTCCGTCGGGAGACGGGAAGTCCATTTGGTCTTTGACGTTACGCTGAGGTCGGGGCTGCTGCTCGTCTGCGGGTTTCCTCGATTCTAGGAGACGAGGGTGCCCTCCCTGGTGCTGGGCAGTAGCAGCTTCTTGAGGCAAAGTCAGTGGGCTAATCAGGCCAACACATCAACAAAACTTGGTCATACCGGCTTTTGTGAGCAAGCGCTCGGCGTGGTCAAGCTCTGCAAAGAGATCTGCATTTTTAGCAGAGAGCCGTGCAATTTCATCCTGCAGCCTGGTGTTGTCCGACTCGACTTGCGAAGCTCGAGCTTCTACTTGGTTGACTCGACCTTGGAGAGAGTTGTCGGCCTCTTGTAAAGATTTGTTGGTGTCTTTTAAAGAGTCGATGGCTTCCTGCAAGGCCTCAATGTCTTGTTCGTGGCGCTCGACGATAGCAGGGTCGACAATGGGCGGTCGGGTTTCCTGTACGGCGAGGCGGCCTTGAAGTGTGGTGATGAGCTCCTTCAGCGAGCTGATCTCGTCATCAAATCGTTTAGCCTGGCCTGGGCTGTGCTCCGCTTGCTCCTGTGCCATTAGCAGGAATTTGGCGATGCTGTCTGTCATGACTGAGGAATCTCGCAGCGCCATGTTTGCATCAGATGACGACACTAATAGAAGCTTTCTGTCTGGAAGACAAGAGCCCGGGAAGGGCAACGCAGAAGACACCAGCGGGTGTCAAAACCAGGATGATTGGCTTGGCCGTAGTCATGAAAGGCTGGAGAAAGGATGAGGAGCCTTCGGGACAGACAGCCTGAAAATGATGAGTTGAAGTCTCGAGACATTCAGAAGGGGGAAGACTCTAAGGTATGGCGCAGTCCTCGCTTTTCTCACTGCTATGGAAGGCGCACCACAGGACAACTTGGAGCAGATACTTGCGTACCTCCTTCTTCCACTCTTTCCTCCAACATGGTTCAATCTTCTGGCTGTCACTTGCCGCTTTCTCGAAATCAGACAGATAATTGCCTGAGGTAATTTGATGTAACACGAGTGAGTATCCCAACATTGGTCGTCATTCTTCCTGCAGAGCAAGAAAGGACTCGAGCTCCCACACCGAGTTCCTCCCGCCTGATAAACACTAGGCATATCGGAAACTAAAATATGTGTGTGAAGCACATTCAAGGTATGATCATTGGAGCTGACACAGAATATCAATACATCTTCAAATTTCTCGAGAGAGCACTGCTTTGGCTGTGCATCCCTCGCTCATTGCTCGAATGTCGGGATGTTGTCCCGTGTAGGTGATGAGGTATTGAGCTCGCCTACCTTATGTCAGCAGCAGCGCCAGGGTGCAGGGTATCGCCGAGGTACGTACCTTATACCTGCAGCACAAGGCCGGCCCCTCCCCGCGCCGTCTCCATCAAGATTCATTCGGACGTCAACCATGGACCTGTCATCAAACACAAACTACTTAAAGCTGGCCTTGCTCCGTTCCACCACTTCCACAACGCCAACCTTTTCCACTTATTTAATGGTTGAAGGCCATCTTTCAACAGAAACCCATCTTCTTACCTCTTACCTGCATTTCTCCACCCTCTCAAATTGGGCACAAAAGAGCATCACGTTGTAGCTCAAGATAAACGCGAGGCTGAGGTAACCCAGCAAGCTGTCCTTGCCCCGTCGATTCAGATCTCCCCGCCCACGGCGCCAGATCATCGAAGACATGGCGGATTCTCTCCAATACATCGAGGGCCCTATCCATTATCTAGAATGCATGGTTGTCAGACCGGACAGTCAACCGGCAAGGCGTCGCGCCACCATGGCTGCAAGCGACCCCGCAACTTCACCGCGCGCGCCGCTGGCCACCCCTCATCGCTTTGACGTGGCGATAGCAGTGCCTGCGTCTCAGCTGAGCAAATCCACCTAGTTTGATCCGTAAACTCTCCCGCTTTGTTTCTGGCTGCTTTTCTAGCGACCTCGACCTCAGAAATTCACCGACAGCTGAGGCACAAACGTGGCTGTCAGGCGTCCGTCAGAGATCAGCTACGATGCCTTCTTAAGCAAGAAGTCGGTCTTCCTTCATGTTCCCTGGATCAGAGTTCATGCTGCTGTCCGTCCTCAGACAAGTCTGGGTATGTGGCCAAATAGACCTGGCGAGGGAAGCAGGCTAAGGGACTGGTGTTTGGGCAGTGGGAAAACCCCTCTGCATGAGTTCCTAACTGCCAATCTGGAGTGGAGCACACATGAGATGCTATGGCGCGACTCGCAACACGATACTTATCGAATACCACCGAGAAGTCAGCACAATCGCGGGACCGGGCCGATGATGCGAATATTCGGCAGGTAACACACTTCCATCTTTCCTACCCGGTCCAAGGGCTGCACCCGGTCAAACTCGACAGTCGATGGGGTTACAGATTTGCCATCGCAGATGTAGGTGTCAGACACACTTAAGGGACTCAGCTTGACCCTTTCCGAGTCATCGACTGGTCGTAAAGGCCACGGTCAACGTCGTCCTGGGTAGGACGTTAAAAGACCCTGTATGTTGCTCAGCTGCAGTTTGCTGGCAATTGCGTGGTCCTGGGCAGGACTATAAACTGCCCAATGGTGTCGCTCAGCTGCAATGTGCTAGCGACTTGAATGGTCCTGGGCAGGACTTGAAACTGCCCAATGGTGTCGCTCAGCTGCGATGTGCTAGCGACTTGAATGGTCCTGGGCAGGACTTGAAACTGCCTCAATGTGTCGTTCAGCTTCAATAACGACACCTGCAACGTGCTGGCGACTCTGATGTGGACAACGATCACGACGAAATGAAGGATCACTACACGGGACACTATCTCCATGGAGTCATCATAGTAAGCACTCTTGACTCTACTCTTTTCCAGCTCAGTGGCTGATGAGAACGCAGGATATGGAATCTAGACTCATGCCTTTCAGGAATCCGGATACTTGAAGAATGTGCACGCGATATGAACAGGAGACGAATATGCGATGTCCTCAACGAAGACAGACGGTTACGAAGCATTTATTTCGGCGTTCTGAGCGGACCGTTTTGGGACCTCAAAGTATCTCACGGCGTTGACCGGGATCCTGCGGCATTGTAAGATCTTTTTCTTTGAGCGTTTCACCGTTCCTCATTCCGTTTCCTCTTCTTGTGCCCCTCCTCCTCACTCTCTTCTCTCCTTTGAGATGTCAGCTAATCTTTCTCCAAGTGGATTCGATTACGGTCCTCACTCGTCCTGAGCATGACACGAAAAGGCTCAGCAACACCAATCGCACCCTACGAGGTTGATGAAGCGCAACTACAATGTTTTGCCGCTGTGTTCGCACCTACTCTTTGTCGAGACTGTAGGAGCGACGTTTAGACCACGTGGGCTCAACACCCCGCACATTCAGCGATCGTGATAAGTTCGGGGGCAGATCTACTCGCTGGCCACTGCGAGTGGTAAAAGACCACTTCGATCCTGGACAGAATGCGTCCGGGCAGCCAGGCGCAAGCATGTTGCCAACAACATCGAGTGGCAGTCCTCTCTACCTGACGGCACCGGGTCAGGGACAGCCTATTCCGGGATTTATGGATAGGAGACCTGTCCAAGAATCATACAGTAGCACAACAACCGCGGCATGGACAGATTCAGTCCATGTCGCGTCGCGGAAGGATTCTGGAATCGATCTCAGAATGCCTCGACCGTGGGTTCCAATCAAGCGGGATTCTTTCTGAAGGAGACAAGCGCGATATAAACGGCGCCTACCCCCTCGGGCTTTCAGCAAACCACGCAGAAATGCTCTGGTGAGTGCCGTTTGGCTCCGAAGCCAGCATCTAGGACTAGGCCTAGGAGAATCCGGCCTTCCATGTGCCAAGACTCTCTCCGTTTCCCCGCGGAGCGAGTACCAACAGGAAGGCCCAACGCTTTGATGTATGGGTTGGCCATGTGTAGCCAACGAGCAACAGCTGGTCGCGCCTCTGGGGAACAGCCGCGCTTCACGTCGCGCTGTTTCCAATTGCTCACTACTGTGATCCCTGGTTGGACAGGGGAGGACTTTCTTGTGGCCCTGACCACAGGCCGACAAGGAAGGGGATGGCAACGGGGGACACTGGGTGTGGGATCTTGGCCGATGAGTTGGGTTGACGATTGATGCTCAGATAGACAAAGTACATAGGCTTCTCAAATTCAAGCTCGGCCTTGTCCCCCAACCTTGTGCTTATTAGCAATTGCCGGTGAGACGGTGACCATGCTGATGGTAGTCTCAAGCTTGACCAACACTCGCAGCCAATCAGACAGCCCTGCCATTCCCATTCGGGAAACACTGCCAAATCCTTACAGCTACGGATCCTTTCAGATGATGTCTTTTTGCACTTGGAAACTAACTTTGAAGATGCGATGAAATGAAATGATCTCCCTGCGTCTTCTTCAGGCGAGGGTGTACTCAAACGAGTGTCTTTCTGCTAACCTAGTAGGCAACTAAAGTAAAAACGGCCTCTCTCTCTCTCTATGTGTGTGTCCAAGATGAAGGTATTTTGTTGGATATGGTAGTTGGAAGATGGTATCACAAATCAAAACTCCATGTTGTGGCCGTTATTTCGAACTCGCTCTTTGGTTTTCCCTCCCTTTCAACGCCATGCCCATGCAAAATGTCGGTGTGTGTGCGTGCGTGCGTGCGCGCTATGCAGATAGTCGAATACGCACGGAATGATGCGACGATGCAGCCCCTTCCCTCCTCCTCTTGTTCGTGTTTACTGAATCCTCACTTCTCGTCGCAGGAGATGAATGATTGCATGATTTCACATCACAACCATGTAGCCCCGTTCCACCCAAACTCGCCGTCGACATTGATCCACTCGCCTCTGGCAAACGCCCTCTCGGCGCCCATCATGACGGCCAGCAGCCGGCAGCCCATGGCGCCGACGGCGCAGACCACGCCGCCGCCCTCGGTCAGCTCCGCCAGCACCGCCAGGTCCATCATGTACGCGCGGCCGACCAGGCTCCTGAGCCGGATGGTCTCGGCACTCGGCGGAGCGGAGGCCACCCCTCCTCCCGAGCCCATGCCGGCCGCGTTGTTGCCCGCCGCCGCCGCGGGTGACAGCCCCAGGTTCCAGAACATGGCCGCGAAGAAGCCGCCCTCCCAGCCAAACGTTTCGTCCACGAACTTGTGCATGACCGACTTGTCGGGCCTCGAGCTCGCCGGCGGCAGCTCCTCCTTGCCCGCGAGCCGGATCTGCTCCTGCGCGCGCGCGGCGCCCCGGAACTCGTCGGCGTCGTAGACGAGCGGGTCATCGGACGCGATCACCACAAGGGACTTGGTCCGCGCGATGGCGTGATCACCGCCCAGCGTCGCGTTCAGCCGCGCGTGTGCGGCGTCAGCGTACGCAGCCAGCGGGATGTAGCTGTCGGCGTACTGGAACTCGAGCGGGTGGCGGTCGCCGTGGCGCACGTGCACGCCGACGATCCTGCCGGCGTGCGCTGCCGCAGCGCCCTCGGCCGCAGAAGCCGTCCTAGCCCTCTGCTCGGCGACGCGGTTGACGACGTACTCGCGGTCGGCACTGTTGAGGCGGAACAGGGCCTCGTAGCCGTCGCGGGCCAGGGCGAAGAGCTCGCGCTGCGCTGGGCGGCGGTTCAGTGCGGCGGCGAGCCCCTCGGCGTAGGCGTCGCCATCGGGGACACGGGCGCCGAGAATCTCGCGCGCGTTGGCCGACGGGGATACAATAAGGTGCCGCGCGTTGCGCGGGCAGGGGATCATCTGGTGGCGTGGCGGGGGCCGGCAGGCCGGCGTGGGGAGAGCGTCGAAGATGTTGGCGTATTCGCCATATGCCCACCGCGCGTCCTCGACGAAGAAGGCGCGGCCCTCGCGCTTGGCGAGGCCGTAGGCCATCCATAGCGACATCAGCGTCTTGCCCAGCCCGGCGTCATCCGACTCGAGTACGAATGTCAGGCTCGACCTGCACGCGGGCAGACTGCCGGCCAGGTCGTTCTTGTCCGCGCCTAGCAGGTCGCCGTCGCGGCCTGGCACCGTGCCCGCAGCCGCTCCGGGTAGGAATCCGTTCTTCTCTGCCTCCTTCACGTCTACGAAGTACCGGTCGTTTCCGGCATCTCCTCGGTTGAAACTGATCTGCGCCTTCTCAACAGGGTTGTGCGTGTGCAGCGCGTGAACCCTCATGGCGACCTCCCTGCACTTTGCGCAGACGTCGCTGTACTCCTTGATCGTGAGGGGGAACTGGTAGTCGGGCGGGATCGAGACCGTCCACTTTGCGCGACCCCTCCGGTCGGTGACCACGATGGGCGTGGGAAAGTCGGGCAGGTCATCCTGCCCGACCATCTCGTAGGCCTCGTCCGAGGCGCGGCCCCAGCCTATGACAGGGACGACCTGGCCCTGGCGGATGGACTGGGCGGCCAGGTAGAGGATGAGCAGGACGCCGGAGAGCCATAGCAGGCAGCGAAAGACGCGGCTCGGGCGGGGCGTGCTGGAGGTTTTCCGCATCCGGGGAGCTTGTTGCGGCAGGGGCAGACCCGGGGAGGGCGGGGGCGAGTTGAAGAGGAGGTGGTCGAAGCCGAAGCGGGACGAGGAAGAGGATAGCGGGCCCCTGTCGGAGTGGTTGTAGGAGGCGGCGCGCCGCAGGTTGATGCGAGGCGGCGAGATGATCATCTTGTGTGAGCGCGGCGACGACGTGTGCGTCACCTGGATTGTGGGCGGTGTCATCTCGACGAGAGGGGAGTTCCCGCTGTGACTCCTGAAGCGGAGTCGAGCAGGTCGGTGCCAGCTCGCCGGTTATACGTGTACGTGTACAAGGGAAAAAAGGTGAACCCTCGAGGCGGTGGCGAAATGGTGATCGTCTGGGTCGCAGTTCGCAGTTCCACCGCTACACTGAGCAACCCACCAAACAGAGCCGCCGAGAAGGGAAGCACCAGAAGAATAAGTGGAGTAGTAAGAGAGTAAAAGATGATAATAATAATAATAAAAAACTAAAAAGAGCGCCCCGAGGCTTGGGCAGCGAGGAGAGAATCGAAATGCGACCGCGGGGAGAGTCAGGACTCCCACGACCGAGCAGCCGAGAGTTCACCAAAGGCCGAAGAAAGTTAGAAGTCCATTGAGCGTGTTGGTTTCTGAATTGATGAGACGGCGACGGGCCAAAGAAACCAGCGTCCCTGAGTCAAGCGGATGGGCCAGCCGATGAGAAGAGAAGAACGGGTGTCATGTGCCAAGATTGCTGTCATCTGTCGATGAGCTCCACATGAGGGAAACCACAGCCGTGGGGAAAGATGAGGCCCGGTGTTGTCTCGTGAGTGGAGCCAAAGGCGGGAGGAGGACGGCAAGGGTGACGATAGTAATGTGTCCAGATTCGAGCTGGCTGTTCTGGTTCCTACGACCCGAAAGGCTGAGAGGAGAAGGGGAAGAGAGCCCTCAAGTCAAGCCAACCTGATGATGTGCTGCCGCCTCGAAAACATCAGGGACGGAGGCGTGGAGAGGAGTCAGGTCGGTGGAGACAGCGTTGACAGCCTCGGAAGCGCGGAAAAGGCGTGCAGTTTATTTCAAGATCTCGTCCGGAATGACAGCCGTAGGGAAACGGGGATGGCGGGGGTTTCTATTCGCTGGGTGTAGCCCACTTTTGCTCCTCAAATAGCGAGGGCGCCCCTCTCAATGACAACAAGCTTATACAGATGCAGCAGGTGGAAGTTTCGAATTGTTCAAAAGAAGGGCCCCGGCAATCCATAGAAGTGCCAGTCCAACCAAGTGTGAGAGAGAGAGTCGGGCGGGCGGGCGAAAGGGGCGGGGGCAGTTAGTGAGGTGACAGGCAGGTATTCTTCCTAATCGGGAAGGCCACCCCAAAGAGCCGGGCAGCCGCGGGGGACAGGCACGAGAGGCGCGCATGAAGCAGAGAAAGCTGTCATGCCAGTCCCTCGACAGGGCCCTCTTGGCGGCGATCCCGCCAGGACGATCCCGTCAGGCAGACCAAGCAGAGCAGGGGAGGACCCAGGGCGCCAGTGTGATGGAGTCGCTGGGCTGTTCTTCACTTAGACAGCTGCGCCGCGCCAGTCTCCCACTGTTTCACTGCATTCATTTATGAGCAGTTGTTTGCTGGCCAAACGACGACGGGGTCCGATGAGGGGAGAGACATGGTGCGGCACCATGGGATGGCACTGACAGCTGCGGCAAGAGGCTTAAGGGTTTCATCCTGCTGTGTGTCTGTGGAGGAAGAAACATAATTGCAATAACCGTATCTGGTGGCCTGACAGCCTGACTGGTAGACAAGCCGGACGGGCAGGAATGATCGGCTGTCAGCTCGCTGCACCACAAGCCATGATCGTCATTGCCTGATGAATATCACCGAGCACCGCCAGGCTTTGGAGTATCCTAGCTGCCTAGTCTCTGCCCAACGGAAGGGCAAAGGAGCATCAAAATGAATGACGTCTCTGGCCCCGACGGACGAGATGGACCATGGACCAACTGGCTAACGCAAGACGACGCGATGAGAGAGGGAGGCACGAGTGACTGAACGGGACTGGTATTCTTTCTCAATCTGTCTGTCACACACACCCGCCTGCCACCCCCGCGCGTCCGCCGCCGGCCCCCCGACACCCAAGACACCCACCGGTCTTGTCGATCCGTGAAAAGAGGGCATAAGTCCCTCCGACCTCGTCTCCTCATCTATAGCACCGATAGGCTGACGATGCGACTTGCGAAAAACCTTCTCGTCCACCCTCAATTTGGGCTGCAAGGTCCAAAAGGGAAGGGAAAAAAAGCACTCCGCCAGATTGACGAGATGCACTAAAACATCATACCCGTAGATCCCCTCCCTTATTGTCATAATAATCGTCATCAGCAGCAGCGGCCGAGCCGCAAACGCACAGAAGGGGTCCCAAATCTCCCTCCACCCCTGAACCATGTCGGTTCTGAAACACGTCGAGGCCTTGGGCAAGCAACACGCCCAATCACAGACCCGAGCGCCGCACCCAACATGCCCCAAGATGGAAGTCAGCTTCTTGCTGACCCCTCTGCCCCTCTGCCCCTCTGCCCCTCTGCACCCAGCTCGCGCCTTGCCCCTTTTCGTCAAACCGGAATTTATATCTAGACTACCTTGAGCCGTCGAGACCAAAATTCTCCTAGAGCCGTTTTTTCACTAATCTCACCGGAAGATGAGCCATGTGTCAGGGGCCATGTCAGCTGTAATTCCCTTTTTGCGAGGACGGGACCTGCCATGGGCCGAGGAAGGTCGAGGCAGGATTTCCTGCCCCCGATCATCACGGTTTGTGGGATAAACTTACCTGTTCGTTTCCTGTGTCTCGCTAACATGAATGCGACCCTCGTGTCCTCCTGCCATGCCCTGTGTGTTTGTGCTCTTCGAGGCATGTTTGCTCATGTTTGTGTGTGTGTGTGTGTGTGTGTGGCTATACAAGTGTATATGCATGTCTATATAGCACAAACGACTCATCATGCGTGACGGTGATGGGATGACGAGTCAAAAATTATACAACACACCTCCAATATCGCCGTGACAGTAGATACCCCATGCCAGGCACACACCTAGTCTACATGCCAACCCCATGCGAGAGTCAACTTGGCTCAGCTTAATCTAGATTATACAGCACTAATCTGGCAAAAGAGCTCAAGTGCAAACCAGATGCCGATCTGAGAGATTAGATGTATACCAACTGCTGCTCGAGATAGATTGGGGACACGACGCAGCGCAAGGCAACACCAATCTCGTGTCCATCTCCAAGACCGCTTCCATCCTGTTCCATCCTGTCCCTGTCCCTCTCTCTCTCTCCCTCTCACTTACTCCCCAGGGTTCACTCGCCCACTCGGCCGTACGGCGCCGTGGCCGTTGTGACCACAGCCTACCAAAACATCACGACACGATGAGTCCCTTCTCTCTTTCGTAGCCGGAAAAAAAACCGGCCTGTCGCGGCCTGTGTCTCCGTGACATACACACATTCTACACTTAGACTATGTACATAGCACACACACACCCTAAATGCAGAGTGCCAGAGTGCTTTGAAGATGAACCAAGTTCCAATGCTCGTGGCCGTGCGGGAGAGAGATATCAAACACCGCTCTGTCGCCGGCGCAGTGAAACCTTGAACGACCTCTAGGTACTTGGTCTCCACCCACCAACCAACTTTGCCCCCAAGAGAACGTCAGATCGCACGGCCAAAACAAAAGTGCTTCCATGAAATCCTGCTTTTTCCGCCCTGATCTCTACATCACGTACGTACGTCCGATGTTTGCTCTTCTCGCCCAAGGCAAACGGAAAAATCCACAAATGCCGGCGTCCAAACACCATGCCTCCTAGCCCCCCCACCGTCCCCCTCCCCCTCCCACTCCACCTCCCCAGTCCAGAACAGCCATAATTAGTCGTCGTCCGAGGCCCGAGTCCATGCTGTTTGTTTGCTTGTTTGCTTGCTTGTGTAACACATCCATCCGTCGCGAGCGGACATCCGCCACGGGATACTTGGTCAAGTAGTCAGAACTGTCACACACATTCACAATCAAGACACACTTTTTGTCTCAATACACCCACACTTGGAAGTCTGCTGTTCATGTAGCATACGTCAATGGCCACCCCCGGCCCCTATCGATTCGTCGTCTCCCGTTCATCACCGACAGCTATGTTCGACCTAAGATATACAGTACAAGAAAAGGGAAGCAAGCGAAGATAAGCGCTGGCTCGGACTCTCATTTGTTAAACCGGCCGGGCTCGTCATCAAGAGAGAGCACCAGCCTGAGCCTCCTGGTCTTTTAGTTTTTCGTCCATAACGGAAGGTCCATCTCATTCTCTCCCTTTCCACTAGATATCAATATCGTTTCCGCAGCAAAATACCACAGGCCCTTTCAATGCCGTGCTTCCGCGTTCCTTCCTCGTTCCTTCCTCGTGGCTATTGACAGCCCTGCCACAATAACCACTCCTCGATCACGCCCACGCAAGTCGGACGCGTACCCTTATCCGTCCGCACAACCCAGCATTAACCGTATCTCAAAAAGTTCGGGTATAATAAGAAGCAAAGCAAAAGTTGAGCGAAGAAAAAAAAAGAATCCCATCACAATCGGCCGTGAAACGAGGCCACCAGTCTCTCCCCAAGTCCGAATCAACACACAAAACGTTTGCCCCCCCCCCCAAAAAAAAAAGAAGAGGTATAAGAAGCAAACTGCCACGCTGGACTTAACAGCCCATTGACTCTTCATCGTCATCAATGCCAACTCCAGGCAATGACAATATCGACACCTCCGACTTCATGCGCCTCTCTGTGACCGTCTGCCGCCGCAGAGAAATCTCGCCTCTGAGCTTTCCGAGCAGCTGCCGCAAATCAAGAGTGCTCTAAACCTCGAGCACGACTGACGGTCGGTGGCTGCTCTCGCTGCTCTGACGGAGAGGCTCGAGCCGGTCGACGAGGGGTTTCTCCCTGTCCGTTGAGGCCACGACACGGACGCTACCCCGGGTGCTCTTGACAATGTGGCCCGTCTCCACCCGATCTTGGATCATCTCGTCTAGGATGCGGCTCATCTCGTCCACGCTCCGCCGATCCTTGGGGGAAGACCTGACGCTGCTGTGCCGGAACAGCGGGTGTTGAGGGCTCGTTGGCGAGGCAGGGTTAGAACGCGGCCCGTTCTCCAACATCATCAGCTGAGACGCGCGGGTCTCGATGCTCCGGTCAGCGACCTCCCCTCTCCTAGCTGCACTCCGTAAGGCGATGAGCATTCGGTCCTTGTCTTCCAGCTGAGCACGCAGTTCGGCTATCTCGGCGTCTCTCTCCTTCAGAGCTGTCGACACGCTGTGGTCCTCGCCAACCATGATTCCCTTGCTGCCAGAAGAAAGACCACCCGATGTACGTGATGAGCTCGCCCTCCGTGCCTGGAGCAGGCGTTTCTCCAGGGTCGCAATGTACCGGTTCTTGTCCGCAAGGTCGGCCTGCAACGCCCGATTTTGGGCGGACAACGATGCCGTTCCGTCACCGAACTCGCCAACGCTGTCGTCCTCCTCACCTGCAGACCTCCCACTAGTCGATGTTCGGTGATCCATGCTGGGCCGGCGGCCTATGGTGGATGAAGACGACGTCAAAGACGCCGAGCGCTCAAGCATGGGCCTACCTGCTTGGGATGGTGTCATTGATGATCGCGAAGACCGCATGGACGCTTGCGAAAACCGTGCATGCGAACCTAAGGAGCTCCAGGTCCCGCTGGCGTTGACACCTATCGATTTTGAGCTCAGGATCAGTCGGTTCAGGTGATCTATGCGCTCTTTCAGCGCCGTTCGAGCAAGCTGCATCTCCAGCATCTGCTCCTCGTGCCGGGCTTCTGCCTCCTTCTCTCGCGCCAGCTCCTCCTTGACGTCCTTGACCTTTTCCGCGCTGTCCTCATTCTTATCTTTCTTGGCCTGTGCTTCCAGCTGCGATCTCAGCTCCGTGATCTCCATACGGTATCGTTCCAGGAGTACTCTTGCGCCGCCCTCTCCGCCAGCACCCATTGCCTCCTCAGCACGTTTCGCATGGCTGACCAGGTTATTCTTCGCCCTTGACGCAAATTTCAGCGTATTGAGAGTCTCGGTTGTGTGGCTGTTGGCGGCAGCAGCACTTCCTGTCGATCCTATCTGAATTGTGCACAGAATGCTGACAAGCGAATTGCCTGACAATGCACCTTGGAGCAGCCTAGTCAGCTTGCTGTCTCGGTAGGGCAAGTGCTTTCCATCCTTATCCGATTTGCCGTCCTTGTGTTCCGAGAGCTTAGACACGACGGTTCCTAGAGTCAGCAAACTCTTGTTGATGTGTGAACCTTCCTGCCGCCGTTCCTTGCTTTCGGCAGCCTTTTCTGATCCTGCAAGATCGATCAAGCTCAGAGTCGAGACCCGTACGCCGCCTGGCAATAGGGCAGACCGCTTGCTATCAGCCTGTGCTGCGGGTCCTCCAGGAATCCGCTCTCTGCTCTCAACAACTATCTGCACGACTGCGTGACTTCGGGAGCTTCGAGAATTGAACTGTGTGCTTGCGGTTCGTCGTGCTTGGTCGCCTCGAGCGATAACCCTGAGGAGCTGCGTAGGACTTTGCACGATTTCTTCCTTCAGCGGACTTGCGTAGACACCTCGCTTGCTGTCCTCCCGCAGCTTGATTTCCTCCTGCGCCGCTGGACCGCCGATATTCCCGCCGGTCGACATGTTCAGTAGGTCGTGAATCTTCTCATTGTAGATCTCCAAATAGCTGACTCGAAGCAAGAATTCCCGTGAAGGCGTTTCGCGGATGTACGAGAAGATATCAGTGATTGCCAGAGGTATCACGCCAGGCGATGAAGCAGTCCCTTGCATTGAAAATGTTTTCCCCGTGCCTGTCATTCCGTAAGCGAAGACAGTCCCATGGTAGCCCTCCATGACTCGTCGTACGAGCCGCTTCGCGAGGTGGTCGTAGACTCGGTAGTTGTCATCATGCGTCGTGAAAACATTGTCTGGGAAGGTTAGCAGTGCACAAAACCTGTGCGGTGTCCTCCGCTAACGTACCATAGTAGTAGTCCCCCCCTTCCTTGCCCTGATATCCGATCAGAGACTTTCGCCCGTCGACCATCCACTCCCCATCAGGTCGGTGATCATGAGCTCCAGCGTCTGGCCTTACTCTGACACTAACAACCACGTTGCCTTTGCTGTCCCCCTTTGACAGGTGCTTACTGGAAGCATCTGCGCCCGATTTTGCTCCTGCTGCATCAACAGGATCGTCGTAGGTTGTTGCCGAGGTCGAATACGAATCTTGTGCCGAAGAACTTCGACTTTGCGGAGGCGATGACACACTTATCAACCCGTCGGAGAATCGCGCGCTCGCCCTAGTCACCGACTTGCCTTCGCCGGAACCATTGAGCAGACTCGGTGTCCCATTGGAGTGTGATGTAGTCGATGCGATTGTTTTCGACTTGCGACTACCTGACAGAGGACTTGGAGGGACACTGGTCGTTCGAGTGTCCCCGCGAGGTGGCTGAGGAAATGAGTTGATGCTGACAGTTTTCCGCAGCGCCTTCGTCCCTTGTACGGCAGCGGATACGGAGCGCGGTTGCGGCAAGGCAGTCGTAGGAGCTGGTGTAGTCGGCGGTGGGAGCTGGGTGGTGGAAGGAGCCCGTAGCCCACTTTTCGGTGTGGTCATTAGTGATCTGGCTGGAGTTGATGGTGGCTGGAGCCCCGATGACTTGCGCGTCTTTGCGACAGGCAGCGCCGGAAGTGCCATGTTCGGCGGCGTATTTGGATTCCGTTGTGGTTTGGGAAGTGCGGTCGTCATCCTGAGATTGGAACGCTACCCAGCGGTAGCTTCGTGCCAATTCCGTCCCCCTTGGAGGAGGGCAAACGACAGTCGATGCACGACTTTGCTGCAGACAGGTTCTTGCAGACTATGGGGTTGACTGTTCGTCGGTGGTCCTAAAGAAAGTCTGTTGTAGCTGTTGAAGGAACAACCAGAGTTCGTCCATTAACTGGCATCCGGGATCTTGGGTGGCGGAGTCAACACTGTTCAGGGCGATGTGTGCAAAATTGCAACATGGACTCCCTGATCGTCTTCGTCCAAGGGACCTGATGTGGTGCCAGGGATCCGCTCAAAAAACAAGCTAGGCGGGGGGGGCCAGAACCCGGCTGATCAAGGAAGAGGAAGTGAAACGGCTTCATGCAACAGCCACAGGCCGACCTCTTCAAGTGCCCAGGAATATTGAAGTAGCTAGCTAGCTTAACGTTGTCAGCGACTGGACATCCAGAAATAGAGATCCACATGGGGATGCTGGCTTGGGAGAACCATTGCCTAATGAAGGTCTTTGTAATAGAGTGCGTGTGAATACATCGTAGCCCAAACGCAGTATAACATGGGGGTTGGTTCGAAAAGCAATCAAGGGCAGGTGAGACCAGAAGGATGTAGGGGAGGGTGACATCAAATACAGGTCTGAGGCTTCCTGCACACGGCAGACTGGTGCCCCGAGTGAAGGGACTTCTTTGTACGAGACAGCTTTTGGAAGAGACGTCATGGCATTTTTTTGAAATTGTGGCCTTGCATACCTTTTTCAAGTCGTCTCAGATTCCTCTACACGAAGTCCTCCTCCGTCCTCCCCGTCCAGATTTGTAAAACGATCGGGTTGCGACAGAGCAGACGAGCCCGGGTCTAGGACAGAAATGGCACGTCTGTTGCAGCGGGATCTCGCCGCACAATCGTCGATCGGAAGGAAGCAATAGCCTTGCAGTGGGCGCTGGTGACGAGGGAAAGTAAGGAGGTTCGCTGTGGAGGATGTCTCGTCCGTGGAAAAGTGGTTTGGATCAGGGCGGCCGAGCGTGGAGCCGAGACGTGCAATCGCAACAACGGACTGAAGAGTGACAAATTCAGCAGAGCAGTCGCACTCTCGGGATTTGAGATTTCGAAGACGAGACAGGCGGGGGACGAGGAAGTCGAGTTCAGTCGAGATCGAAAAAGATGGAACGCAGTGGGCAGTGGGCAGTGGGCAGTGACCAGAGTGGGTGGCAGCTGTCGTGTCGTGTTCGCGGTCGACCGTTTTCGAGGAATCCTGGTAGTCTACTGGCGCTGGGGGCCGACGGTACTAGCAGTGACTGCCCAGGTGGTACTGTGGGTTTTTGGCTGGCACGACGGGGAGCTCAGAGGGGCAGGGAAGAGGGCTGCTGGACACGGGACGGAAGCAGCCACCAGAACCAGTAACGGATTGGGGGTGCAGCTTGTGGTTCGTGCTCTCGTGCTTCCCTCGGCGCGATAGTCTAAATGCAAGTCAATGTTGGATAGACTTATTAGACTCTCTGTGGTTCGAGGGTCCAAGTCGAGGGCGACTTACTGGTGTTGGAAGGTCCCAGAGATGGGCGGCCTGGGTGGAGGGGACACAAAGAGACGAAGGGGACGCAGGAAATTGGCCTGGGGAGACGAGGCCAGTCGTATGGGGCGGCGGCTGCAGGGTGGGACTGATGGGCGACCGCCGTCCGGGGTTGCTGATAAAGGCCACGACGATCGGCACGCATACTGGACAGTGCTAATACTGCCAATATAACAATCGAGTGATGAATGAATCGATTCGCACAAGACGAAATCGACACAACTTCACACAGAGCAGGGGTGTGTATCTGCAGTGCACCAACCGAGACCCAAGGGGCTGGAGGCTTGCAACAGACGCATCGACACGCAACGGCACGCAATACAACCACACACAACACGCTCATCTCAACGCACAGGCACTCTGTCGATTGCATGGCTGGGCAAGCCACGCCCCGGTGCTCAGACTCGAAAGGAATGGAGACGGCCATAAAATCAGGGCAATACATGCTTGAATGGCGGTGCGCAAGGCGGCGCAGGAGGCGTGGGCCGTCAGTCTACATGATGGCCCAGCGTGACAATCAACGTCTGTGTGTCCGTCCGTCTTTCCGTCCATCTGTTCTCTATTCTTCTGTTCCCTGTGCCCTGTTGCTCCGCGCTCCGTGCTCTGTGTCTTTCTGTCTCTCTCTCTCTCTCTCTCTCCACACCTTTCCCCCTCCCTTGATCTCTCTATCTGTATCTCTTTTTCTTTTCTCATCAGCTGACACAACGGACAGTGTGCCAACAAACTGTAGTGATGGACGGATCGACAATCCATGAACGCTCTACTGTGTAGCATCCGATCATGCCCAGTCCATCAATCGGTCAGTCGGTCGGGCAGATCGAGGCTTGCCTTACTTTCGGGTGGAGCAGAGGCGTACGAACCATTGCCGTTTTCGCAAGCAGTAATTTGGCCATTAGACCTTCATCCATAGGGGTCCCTGACTTGTGCCTGCACGATCCCTGTCCAGCGTCACAGCGGGGAGCCTGTCTGATAACTGCCCAGTGATGACCACCATTCTCTTAATAACCAGCCAGCTACTGTGTGCTTGCTGTGCTTGCTGTGCTTGCTCAGCCCGGCCCAGCCCAGCCTAGCAAGTCATTATCCTGGATTTTGTGCCACCTGCATCACTGCATGTACGTGCGTGCTGTTATTTTATGTATCTACTATCTATATGCACCCTGCACATTATTGCAGGACACTTGGGCCACTTCGGCTTGCTTGTTCCTGTGCTGGGTTCCCCAGATCGACCAAACTCTTGGTCTGGTCTGATCTTTTCGGGAACTTCTGGTGTGCTGTGTGTAGGGGAACGCAATGTGCGCACACGAGTCTACTGCTTCTCCCCCCTACCTCGCTTTACCACACCCAGCCAGCCATTGTTGACGCAAGGGAACCGAAATCTGTACCACACTTCCACCTTCAGCCCATCGCCGTTGGGCTCTGGACAACGGTCGGGGAATCGAGGATGTAACCCTCCCTTTGGACGTAACACCCATCCGCGACCCGAGTTGGGTACGCAGGATCCATGGCCCGTCTGCATCAGGGATAGCGCGGCCGCCTGTACCACAGCCTGCCGGTTGTGTAGCAGCAAAGCATGTGCTCATCCCACCCTGCGCTGTCGGATTGCCAGCCTGGGTGCTACGCAGAACCTTTGCTCGGTCAATCAGAAACCCCTTTTCTCGTCTTGTTCCTGGGGCTACCTGCTCGACGTGCAGCAGCGTATTCTAGCCGTCGAGTCCAACGCCGCCTGCATATTCTAGCCGTCTGCCACGGCAGAAGACTGCGGGACTGAGGCAAAGGCGAACCCGAGGCTCATTTCAGCCCTCACCACCTTGACGTCGTATCCTCACATCCTTTTGCTCGGCGTCTCGAGTGCACCGTTTCCTTTTCCTCGTCCTCAATGGTACGGCGTGGCGTGGCGTGGCGTGGCATGGCATGGCATGGCATGGCACGCGCAGCTTTGGTTGTCGCCGCAGGCCATGGCAGTCGCAGGCTCGTCGTCTCGACTCCCGACCACGCCTGGCGCCACTTCCGAAAAGCTTCTCCACCATCTGTCATCGCCCAGCTCGGCCCCTAGCATCACAGGCCTTTCTGTGGCCAGCACGGGGCATTCCGCACCGCTGTCAATGGGATGAAAGCTAGCAGCATTGGCAGATGACACACAGAAGAGGAAACTTTTCCGTCTCAAGGCCGTCGTTGACACGACACGGATGCGCTCGCCGTAATTTCCGCGGGGTACCACTGAACGGTGATCTGCGAGCGAGTGGCCATCAGCCACCCAAAGTGGTAATCCATACCCGTTGCCAAAGGTAGATACCACGGAGTACAGTATCTGTCCTGACTTTCAAAACTTGCCGGGCAAGGGTTTCCCGTACGTCGGTGGTAATTTTGGCATCCAGGGACTGGCGGCGCAAGAGCATCAATAATATCTCGGTGCTATCCTACCGCGTTTTGCTGGGAAATGACAGCGTTGATGCAGCATACGCGTGTTGCCCATGCTGCTACTCTTTATCCCTATTTCGAGTCTATAAGATGTCACTTTAAGGCGCCACCACGCTTAAAGGGGCGTCGACGTTGTTATCTACCGCGATCGTGTTCACCCAATGCTATAGGGGGCTGCTGCAGCCCAAGTCCTGGACTCGGTTAATAAGGAGTAACGTTATCACAGCCCTTCATTCTTTTTTCTTTCCTCTCACACGGCTGTGGTTTCGTCATGGAGGCTGAGAAAGCTGCGCCGCGGAAATCCTTGCAGGAGGGCACGTTCAAGAGCAACGAAACGAAACCGCATCGTCTGGTTACCTAGTTGCCGCTGCGTGGGAACACCATCTCCCGACGCATCCGTCTTGCATACTCCAGTACTTACGTACATGGACAGACGAGATGATTGATGATTGACAGATCCGCCCCTCGGTCTGAGCACCTGCTTCATACCCTCGCGTCGCACTCGACCACCCGGTATTTCTGCAGGTTGCTGACTCTCGTGCCGAGGAAGATCTGTGACGTTTCGGCCGTCTGCAGATTGGCGAAGGCGAATCAAGCCCGCACGTGTGATGAGCTATCACAAGACTCACATCGAGCGCCGAAACATGTTGGCATCAAAGAGACGTGCGCGAGCGAAGCACCATTCCGCACGGGAGTGAGCGAGGCTTTGTGGGGCATTGAGTCCGCTGTCCTGAACGCCGGGCGAACCTGGCTTCGGGCTCGGCACGGGCAAGCTGCTGAGCGGCCTTCCTGAAACGGAAGTCAAGATGCCGGTTCCCTGCCACCGCAACCTGTTCTCATATGATTGCCTTTCGGACTTCATGCGTCTGACAATTGTTTCCGTGGTTGGACCAGACTTTTCATCCGCCCTTTTCGCACGTTCGTTTGATTCTAGAATATGGTTCTTACCACATTCGACTTGGGCCTTAATAACAGCCGGCTTCTTGTCATAAGTCGACCCTGGCTGGGCGGCGAAGACCTCAGCCAAGCCGTGAATCAAGAAACTGCTGAGGACTGTCAGAGCGTCCACGGGCGGTTTCGAATGCATGCGGTGATCATTCTCGACGCCGCAATGGTTGCTCCTTTGGCTGACAAACCTTTCAAAAATATCCTCTGTCGAGAACATCCACTGCCCAATACACCCCACCATCGCGATGAGTCAACACCATAGCGACTAATACGCCTTATTCTTCACTTCTGTTTGGTCGGTTGATGGACAGGCAAGGATCGGGCATATACTTCTGCCACACCCACGGGATGATCATATTACTGTACACCGGCATAATATCCCGCATCGTCGTCTCGTCAGCAGCACGATAGCAGTACTTTTGTTCTCCGGTCTGCCCTCACTTCGAGCAGCAGCCTCCGACCGGCTGAGGGGGATCAGACGCTTTGACCTCGGGAGCTTGCAAGGCTACCCCAGAGCCTCACAACCAAGCTTCGGCTGTTCTGTAACCCGGCATCTGCAGCGGACAGCCTCCCTCCCAAAAATTCAATCGTCTTCGACAAGGTGCTCCTGTCTGTCTATCTTGCTCGTTCCAGTGGCTGCTTTCTCAGACATTGTTCACCGCCTGCTGCGTAGCGAAAATGTCGCGAGCGGTGGTGCAGTGTCACTAATACGCGATCCTGCGTTTCGCGCGGACTCCGCAGGAGCTAGTGCTTCAAGATATGCGAGGCAGGGCCGTTTCGGGGAAACATGCCTCCTTAGGCTCGGCTTGGGGGCCAGCAACATCTCGTCGATACGCTGACGAGCACCGCGCTGCGGATGGTGGGAGGAGCAGTGCGACGGTGAGAGTTCTGGGGTCTAGAACGGCGCATACTACGCGACATCATGGGACCATCCTCCGGCCGCATGCATGGTCTATCACGGAGGAGTCGTCTTCTTTTGCTCCTTTGACGAGTGTCAAAGAGCTGTGAACACGTCGTGATGAACGTGCCAACGGTTCGCCCTCAGAGGGGCAACCGTGTTGCACACGGCGTGGCGTTTGCCGAGAGAACCCAATGCGCACGATTTGCCTTGTTCATCCAAAACGATTGCAATATCACAGGTCAAATATAAGGTTTGTGCGGCAGCGATATCCGATGGTACAATAATGGTTCGCGTGCTGTGCGATTAGCTTCCTCTCTCATACGCACGGTAAGCGAAAGGAATTCGAGACATGCAGGTGTCTTGGCGCGGCCGTCACCGTCACGATAATCCTTGCAGAGTGCTCAAAGTCGTAGAATAGAGAGGCACCTTCTGCGGGCAATCCCCAAACATCACATGAAAATCTTCAGTGCACACCAACTAGTGACGTCGAATTCAGCAAGTCTCCGCCCGCGCCTGAACAACATGTTTCGATGGCGCCGTGGCGCTCATCCTATTATCTCATTCATCCGTGGAGTCACTGACTCCTTAGACGGCGTTCGATAGGCGGGGACCGAAGGCTGCGCTTCCAGACGACGGCGCAGCGAGCTAGACAAGTTGGCACCCGTCAAAAACGGGGTCCTGGGTTTTAGGATGGCCTGGATGGCGCGAGAGGATCCCCACACGCCGCTTCCGAGCCGCCGGCGACATGACGGGACTGGTTTAACTTAACGCCTTTATAGATAATATAATATATTTATATAGAAAGCTTATAGCGGGTAGCTTATATAGTTTAAATAGTTTATATATTAACTTTTATTTTAAAAAAGCTAAACTTTTATTAATATTATTTATATTTTAAATATTACTTAAATTATTTAATAGATAAAAAGATATTTATATAAAAGAATAAGTAATTAAACTCTCTCCACTTCTCTATATTAGTTATAAATAGAAAATGTAATAGAAATACATTTAATTTATATAGCTTTTAGCTATTTTTGCAGTTCCGAAGGTATGGGTGTTCCAAAGGTGGTGCACCCACTGTAACAGCCTGCATGGACTCGCGAGGGGCTCATAGCTGTGCGGGCAGCCGGGCACTTCGCACTAGCCTCTGAGAGGCTCCTTAGGCTATGGGATGAATGGGTGGGGGAAGGGGGAAACGCATGGATCACCGATAATAGACAAGCGCATTGAGAGCGGCGATATCGTCAGACGACACAGCTGGGTCGAGCGGGACACTGCTGCATGTGAAACACTGGATGGTGGACTGCGGAACTGGGTACCGTGGCTCCGGGGCTGCTGGTTCGGATGGATGGTCATATTGCCCAGAATGGGCCCGGCTATAACGTCGCATCACATCCGAACGAGAGCGGGCCCCGGGGAGAACACACCGGCGTGTGCATCGGGATGAGGTATTCCCCCGACCGTGGTATCCACTCTGCCTTTTCTCACAGTAGCCTTACCCCTCTACCCACGCTCCCCGTTTCAAACACCTCCACAAGCCCAGCACCAACAGCTTCGTGCAGGATCCAGTCAAAGGTCATGCCGTGGAACTCTCTCCATTTCCTCGTTCGAGCGGGCAACACCCCAGCAAATTCGCGCCTCTCCCTCTTGGACGCATGTTGTTTCGACTCCTGCTTCGCCACACCACCGTCCCACCTCTCCCTCAGCAGCGTCTCCGGCATCTCTCTGTAGGCCGACTTGGACAGGATTGCTGCCAGCTGCGATAGCGCCGCGGACACGAGCTTCAGGTATGGTCCCTGCCCGGGCACCGCGAGCGAGAGGTCGACACCGGGGCCGCCCTGGTATGTGCTGCTACCTCCGGAGCGGGCGCCGCTGCCGCCGGATGCGTGGACGGCGCCTTCGCCCCCAACCGCCCCGACGGACCCGGCGGCGGCTCTCGACACGGCCGCGAGGCTGATGTTGGTGCCTCTGTCCTCCGGCCGGGCAAATATAGAAGTGACACTCCCCACGTCACGGTCATGAGCCGTCGTGAGGAAGCCACCCCTGACGAGCTGGTCGACATGGCCCGGGTCCAGCGCCGCGTCGCCGGCGCAGACCTTGAGCTTGGCCGGGTTGTCCCTCAGCCAGCGGCAGAACGCATCCTTGGCATCATCGTCCAGCGCGCCCGAAGCCCCTACGAGCCGCTCCAGGTCGGCGCTGGCAACGAGGTACTCACCGACGCCGCCGTCCCTGCCACGGCGGAGCACGACGACCCTCCGGACGGCGCCGGCGCGCGCCAGCTCCGCCGCCTCGCGGTCCACGGCCGTGGGGCTGCGCAGCAGCGCCTGCAGGTGCGCGACAGTCGCCACGGGCGGGAGGGCGCGCCGGGCGTTGAGCACCTCGGCCGCGCGCGCCGAGCTCAGCCCCAGCGCCGACGGCTGGCCCGGCATGGGCGCGAACATGTGCTCGCGCGAGTAGCGCATCGCCTGTGGCACGTCGCGCAGGTTCAGGTCCGTGGCGAGGGCGTGCACGAGGCCGGTGTCGTCGAGCTTGTCGTGGAAGAAGTCTTCCTGGTCATCTGCCCTCTGCGCCTTTGCCCTGGTGGACCCGAGTTTGGTCCGGGGCAGTGTGTCGCTCCATGACGAGGATGAGGGCGATGAAGTGTTGCTTCTGATGTTGGTGGCGGCGGTGCCGTTGCTACTGCTTGTCCGCTTGGGTGCGGCTGGTTTCTTGCGTACGCGATTTGGGTTCTTGAGTATGGACTTTAGCCGACTGCTCATAATGCCGTAAGAGACTCTGCGACCATCTGATGTTGATGGCAAAAGAAAGACAGAGTTTCCAAGGGTGATAAAGGTGAAGGGTTAATGATAAGTCGCAGTTCCGAGCGGTGGTCAGCCTTGTCACAGCGCCAGAATGCAAGCGGTTAGGTTACCCCGAGCCTGTGATTCGCCGTATGCCTTCTGGGAATTTGCCACCTGCAGCCACTAAATTTAGGTAAGCATCTGTCAAGTCCACGCCCTGCAGGAATGCTGCGAACACTGCAACACCTCACAGGAGTTGCGAAACCACTTAATTTTTCTTCCCTTGTGTGGCCTCTCAAGAGCTCCTATTTACAATCCAGAGGAGAATTCTAAATAAACGTCCGCGACAAGGACCAGCCCTCGGCTTTCCTTGTCCATTTCGTATACTTCGGAAATTATATCTTGATTAAAATGACCTTCTATTTATTTATACACATCGGAAATATAGTACATATATTCCGTTCTAATAATCTTGGGATGCTTGACTTTCTTATGGAGTGTTCTGGCATTCAATGATTAACATGTGTCATGGCTGGGCGGGAGATCAGCAGTCCTCCGATGCTGATGTTTGATGTTCCCCTCCTGAGTTCGTTCACAGAGGGTATAACCATGGGGACAGCCGACACTAGCATTGTGCGTCTCGTCGGATTCTGAGGCGCTGCTTATGTCTCTTTCAAATGACACAAATCCATGTCCACAGAAATACAAGAAGCATCCAGGTGGAACCAGCAATGACTCGATCCTATCCAGCTTGTGCGCGCGCAATTCAATGTTAGGCATTCTAAAGCTGATCTTCCTCCAGCTACAGGCATCTTCCGGATGAATTTCACCTGGCTTAAAACAAAATCAAGAGGTTCAGTCACTTCACGCCCAAGTGCCAAATCTGTTTGGGAAGGAATCCCAACTTGCGGGTGAGAACATTGAACGTGGATGCTGTGAACATGAAGAACAACATGACCACCTTTTTGGACTCTGTGTATATGTGTATACATGCGTGTGAATTGTCTGATGCGTCTTGAGCAGCAGTCGAGTGCAAGGTGGCTATATTTGTGTTCCTTGTGCTCAATATTCTAGGGATGACCTGGCTCAACCTTGAAAACCACGGGATGCCCCGAGGCTGTGGGGCGGTGATCAAGGATGGCGACGATGGTGGATCAAACTAGAATGATGCTGGGTTTTGGGAGTGGGTAGGGGGGCCCAAACCTTCTTGTCTGGAACGAAAATGCCTTTTCGATGAGACTGGTCCCTCAAGGGCGCGACCTTATTTTATGTCACCTGTTGTATTGGACATCACTTATATAGGGCGCAAGTTCGAGGGAGAGATGGGCGACGAAATTTGACTTTCGTGGACTGCTCTCTAATACCCGGCTCTGAAAAGTGTCTCGGGACCAATGTTAGCGTCCAGCGAGCCGGCATTCTTATAGAGATTACGTTTAGTTTCCGTACTTATCATTTCAATAAAAACCAACACATAGTAGTGGTCCATATCTTGCCTGCTATATTTCTATCTCAGCTATGTATCTTCAATGTTAATAAAACTAACCAGTTGTGAATACGGCTCGAAAGCGGCACGATTAAAAGATTAGTTCTGCAATTCCACGGTTCAAGACGAATGTCAATTAAGCTATCTACCTTTATGTAGTTATAATGTTGACTATTTTCTTCGACTACCGATGAAGGAGTTATTTGGCATGAACGAGCGGCCAAACCAGCACTCCGGGTACGTCTATACCTCTCTACCTCTATGATGTTGTCTCATGCGTGAATGTCCTGTCCGCACAAGTGAATAGCAATAGTTCAACGCAGTCGTTCTCATTGACCGTTGGCCGACCCGCCCAACACCACCGCAGCTATGTACTTGCCGGAAACAGTTCCTATCTTGATTCGATACTTCCCGTTCAAATACTTATGTCTTCCAATCCCCTTTTCTGTCTTCACAAAATTCCGTGGCTCGACATCACGATTAAGCTTCGAAGACTACAGCCACCCCGATTGTGACTCCTCACCAGTTGACCACATTCTGATCCGAGGCGGAAGGCAGCATGGTTTCCCGGCCTGGGCCAGCTCAAGAAGATTTTTACGAATGATGTTGAGTCCATTCAAGATTCAGTATGCATTCGAGCTCAGCGGGAACTGAACTCGGTGTTTGGAGACGTTGAGGCTCCTGCGCTGATTTCGAAGTTACGGGGGAAAGGCATATAGGCAAAGCGAAAGAGGGATAGATAACGCTCCTAGAAATTAGCATCCTTGACAATTGGATTCGGCAATTTCAGTAAAATGTTGATGTCTTTTCGACACTGGGTTTCATGTTGCCACTGACGAGTGCAAGATGGTGGCTGCGATTGTGGGTCTAGGAGCATAACTAACCTAGCCATCGTCGAGTCGAGAGATGAGGGCTCAGCCACATGAGATGGACAAATTATTCGGCCCGAACTCGCCATGTGCTTCAAGTCTTCCAAATAGGGCAAATATAGAAGATATATCAGGCCAGAACGAGTGTTCGAGCTTGTTCTTCGTACGTCGCCGAGCTGCAGCGATCGGCAGAACTCCGCCCTCGGCGGGATCGGAGCTCCGAGCTGCTTATACCAAACCCGGACCTCTGCAAGACGCGTCACACCTTGACTCCATGGAAATTTCTCAAGACGAGTCCTTCTGGCCCTCGGACAGACTGCCGGACAACCCAGAGCTTTTTTCGGGGTGTACAACAGCCGGAATAATCGTCACCCGGACACGACCTTCGATGAGCAGAGGACTACACTCTCTGTAGTTTGCCCTACGAACATTGAAACGGATCCACCATCTCACATTTGGCAACATTGTGGCACCACACGGCAGCTACAGCCCTTGAAGCGTAGCTAGTATCATCACACAACCCATGAGCTGGTAACACTACCGACATGGCCATCACGCTCAGGAAGGTCGCCGCGGAGCTCGGCCTCCTGACAATCGCCGGCGCCCCCCGAGATGTCCTCCTTATCTTCACCACGCGCTTCCTCCGCATGGCCGCATACGGCTCGGCGTCGCTCATCCTGGCGCTCTTCTTCTCGTCCTTGGAGGTCTCAGAGGCGCGCATCGGCCTCTTCATGACGCTGACCCTGCTCGGCGATGTCGGGCTGTCGCTCGCGCTCACCCTCGTCGCCGACGCCGCGGGCCGCCGCCGGATCCTGCTCCTCGGCTGCTTCGGGATGGTCCTTGCCGGGACGATGTTTGCCATCTCCAGTAATTACTGGATTCTGCTCATCGGCGCGGTGGTAGGGGTGATTTCCGTCTCGGGCAACGAGATCGGACCGTTCCGCGCCGTGGAGGAGAGCGTCCTCGCGGGCCTGGTCGGTGAGGACGGCAGGAGTGACGTATTCGCCTGGTACGTCGTCGTCGGCACGCTGGGCAGCGCCGCAGGGCTCCTTGGGGCGGGACAGTTGGTGGAGGGGTTGAAGAAGGGGGGCTGGACGGAACTGCAGGCTTACCGTGCCGTCTTCTGCTTATACGGGGCAGTGGGAGTGATCAAGGGAGTTGTCACATCACTCCTGAGCTCGCGGTGTGAAGCCGATGGAGACACTCATGCTAGTAATGCGTACCAGCCGGTGGGAGCGAAGCAGAACAGGCCCACTGTGGCCGCCGATGACACGGAAGAGGACGGCGATGAGGGACCGGCGCAGGCAATGCTGAATGAACCTCCTCCTAAGCAAAAGCCGAAAATGGGCTTCGCGCAATTATCCAACAAGACGCGGTGGACGCTCCTCCGACTATGCGCCCTCTTTGCGATTGACTCGCTGGCCTCCGGAATGGTCCCTTACTCTCTCATCAACTTTTACCTGGACCGCAAGTTCCACATGCCCAAGAGCACGTTGGGAGACATCATGTCCGTGGTCTGGGTCATGGCCAGCATCGGCAACGTCTTTGCGTCTGCAATCTCGAAGCGCATCGGTCTAGTAAAGACCATGGTGTTTACTCACCTCCCTTCTGCAATCTTTTTGGCGCTTCTCCCTTCTCCGAATGTCGTCTGGCTCACTGTGGTCCTGCTCGTCGCGAGGGGGGTCTTGGCGAGCATGGACCAAGCACCGCGGTCGGCGTTCTTGAGCAAGGTTGTGGCAGCAGAGGAGAGGACCGCAGTGATGGGCATCGTGAATGTGGTCAAGACCCTGAGTCAGAGCGGTGGTCCTACGGTCACGGGAATCCTGGCCGGAGAGAATCGGTTCTGGATCGCGTTTGTGGTGGCAGGATCGATGAAGGCATCGTATGATCTGGGCTTATTGACATTCTTCCTCAAGGTCGAAAAGCAGTCTCAAACTGCAGCACGGGAGGAGGGAGATCTACAGATGACGGGTCATGAGACCGAGGATCTTGATGATGCATTCGAGTTGGACAGCAACGAAGAGGACTCTGATGGAGACAGCGAGCCAGGGAAAGGCAAGGCCATCTAGCATTGCAGTATGACGCATTTGCGGAGGGGAATAGTGCATGAAAGCCTCAAATGCGAACCTTGGAACGGACACCATCATTGTTGAGGAACTATGCCTTTTAGTCATACCTAGGTAGCTCTGAATGATATCAGGCCGAGTTGCTAAGACATTGCTCGTTGGCAAAGTTGGCAAGCAACGTCTTAATTCTTTCCAAAAGCCTTGCAGACTGAAGCACTAATTAAATGGATACCAGGCCACATCGAATAGCATCGAAACGGATAGTAGTAGTTTTGGGTGCTGATTCAAGAAAGCGGACATTCGTTAAGCGCATACCATATATACATGGAATTTCAGGAGGCAGTACCGTGCAAATTCAAGCGAGGCAGTGCAATGCTATGCAACTGTAGATCTTCGCGCAAATTGTAGAGCAAACTTGTTGGGGAAACAAAGTCATCAACTCCCATGTTGTGATATCAACAGAATTCGAAGCCAGGACTGGCATTCACGGATAGCTGGGGGCACCTTTGGTGTCTGATCTTGTGGTCTCAGCTTTAAGAGGGCTGCTGAGCTTGACAAATCACATGCAGGCAGAAAGTCGGAGTGACTTCATAGACCACACTTGAGCAGATGCATATGTAACTCGACAAGGACAATGGCAACAGACGATTCCACATCCCGAGAGAATGCACACATGCATAAAGAATCAGATATAGTTTGAGCATAGGAATCATGTACGCCACACAGGAAAGACCGAATGCAAGGCTTGGTAAGTCTCGCTAGCAATCTTCGGTGAGATGAAACATCAATGTATTTCGAGGGCAAAATGCCAAAACACACGGGCTGTACCTGAACAAATCTGGCATGTCTATTTCGAGTATTTTTCGACATTTCGCCAGCAATTGAAACGCCGTATGCAATCTGTGCTAGGCTGCGTGTACCTACAGCACTCATCGACCAGTAGCTAGGAGTCTTCCACACGTAGTACTGTGCCTTGCACCGTTGACGAGTTTTCCAGGGCATATGCATGTTTAATTCAGGCGACATCTCCTACATGTGTGTGATATGAATCAAGGCTCAATCCGGTAGCAGTTGATGCGCCGGCCAATCACGAGTCCGAAGCCTGGGGCCGGAGGATCCACCAGAGTGCTGGGGAGCCCATCACTCAAAATTTGGAACTTCACAATTCGCCTAACACGTATGATAGGAGGTCCAGGGAGCTAGACTGCGCGCATGAGCCTAAGACGTTGTAGTGAGAGGCTAATTCCTCCCACGATTGTACCCCATCCTAGGGTCTCCTCCAGCTAGAAAGGCGCAGAGTAATATGGCAGCCCTCTCTGATATCATTTTCCCGTCTCAGGAGTTAAGCATTAGCATCAACAATATTAATAAGATCCTTGGGGACCTTAAGCGCTCGAATTTGTCTATAACGAATCGACTGAGGTCTATTCAGAAAGACGTAGGTTTTCTCCACGATTGTAGGTCCGGGGGTAATTTCTGCTGTAGACGCTTTGCGGTCAAGTGCGCGAACCAGCTAAAGCAAAGCATTCAACAGCTGCATCCAAGGGTTACTAATCCAGGGCACGCGACACTTGCGATCTCTCAGCGAGACGAGGAAGCCCTTCGGCAAACTTTGATCTCCTACGGTGTCCCGAACAATAGGTTCGGAGAGTCGACGCTGATGGACATAGATGAGGTTTTCTAGGGGGTCGTCCAGAGATATCTGGATTTTGGCGTTCTCGTGGCCTAGCCGGACACTTCCACAAAATCGGCGTAATGACATGTAGCTGCCTTAATTTTATAGATTATCTGTGGGATGTCGAAGGTGGCCTGTACAAAGTATCCTAGATCATCCCACAGTAATTTTTTCCTCAAACTTCTGTTGTGATGTGAGAAGGCCTATAACCGAAATCTTAAGACATGCATCAAATCGAGTCCCTCAAAGAGGTATTTCCTTGGGATAGCTCTCCGTGCCCCAGGGCCCTCTGCTGCCAGAGCATTGGCGGAAGCAGGATTCCACGGCCTGTAGGTCGTAAAGGACACGGGACTACGAATGTCTGACAAAAACTCTGCGATGTCGACCTCGGACTCCGTCACCAAGATGTTGAACCTCAATGGATGTTTTCGGTAAAGAACCGAGTCAGCCCAGAAAAAAACAGCGGCGCCACGCCAAATCGAAATGAGCTGGTGATCAGTGCACACACAGATACAGATTACCATCCTCCCTAGAGCCGCTAGCCAAAAACCCATGTTATTTACGCGGCTAGCCGCAGTTGCCGCCCTGCTATTGCACAGCAGAACGGCCGCTTCCCGAGTTAAGCTCTTCAAAGCTGATCTTATCTTACCATCGCATCGGCCCTACTCAGCCTCTTAATCTTTGCAAATTCAGCCTCCAGCGCTAGCTTCAACATCAGCTTATACAATCAGATAGGTGCATCTAAGTGCAAGCTAGCGAGTGCTTATGGGGTCCAGATCAGGTCAAGCTCCCTCCGAACTACGGGTGCATAGGTAGTGCGCCTAGCACTAGGACTGGCTGCTCAGAGCTAGTTATACCTCTAAATGGTTATAGTGGAGGCTAAAGCATTTATATATAAGCCAGTCAGGATGTATATTGGCGCCCTCTCCCCTATTCACTGGCAAAACCATCACAACCTATAGCCCGTAAAGGGTGTGGGATGGTGGGATGGTGGGATGCCTCCCTTACCGCAGCGAGCAGATTGGCAGACCAGTTACATTTAAGTTATATCTAATTCCGCCCGCGTCTAAATGCCCTTGCTCCACCTATAAATTACTACTGTCCCAAACTATTCCGAAATCATTAATAGTTACCCGCCAAATCCCATATTGCGAAATCTGTCGATATGCAAGGAATCCAATATCGGCTATTAGATTTAACTAGAGCTCTAGCGGGGGCTGCTACTTCTGTCCATTATTATTATTATTATCTTTATCCGACCGATCTCCGTCTTAGGCGACGCTCGGGCAATAACTAATTCTGGCGTGCCCCTTTTCTAAGGGCCCTATTAAAAGTGCGTTTCCCAGAAGAACATTCGATACCCCAGATTTTAGCGGCTACTAATCCCTGCTCGGCATTTTGCATCCTGTGAAATATGACCGGTAGGGGCCAGTCTATAGTACGCTAATTAAAGGCTTAAGATATTTTTTCCCGCTGGAGAGGATAAATCTCTTATAGTTTATACCGTATACGGACCTCCCTATTCCGCTTTAGGATAACGGCTCGGTTTGAGGTTATTTATTATTAAACCTATTAAAAACACTTCTTAAATAATATCTGAACTATAGACGGCCAGCCGCTGTGTTTTGTTTATAAGCATAGGCGTAGATTCCTGTCCGTTTACCAGCCATCGCAGCCTGGGCATCATAGCCCCGGGAATCGTCTGCGGCTGACGAGGACCATGGTAGCCGCACTCGCCCAGCCGGTCCCGGCCCAAATGCTACGCACAGCGCTCTGGTGAGGCTCAGTCTTTGGACCGCACAGCAGGTTGCAGTGCGGGCTCAGCCTTGCCCCGTGCATCGCGAAACGGAGGGATTGCTTTTCTAGCAAGTGGTGCAAGCCGGACGCCCGCCCACGCCGACGACCGTTTTGCTGCCGACTGGGGATACACAGGCGCCACGGCGTCCGGCGGGGTATTCGATTTCTTGAGTGATAAATCAAGGTTTGCTACTATCTTACTTAGAGTTCTGATGGTGGTTGCAGCGCCCTTGGGAGACGGCCTGAAAGGCAATTGCGCGCCGCCGTCATCCTGCAGTAGTCGGCTAAGCAAATCGGCCGTGGCTATGGCCATCAACTTGCATCAAGCGATAGAGACCCTGATTCTGGCTCGGGCTCGGGCAGGGCAGCCTCGGCTTTGTTGGCCTCGTCGGGCCACGTCGACGACATGGTGCGATGCGATGATGCAGAGTTCTGCCCGGTTTTTAGTCCCGGCATATGGTTGCGCTGGCAGAAAGATACATCATCGTTCAGATGCCAAACCCCGGCTCTTGAGTAAGGCGTGGTGATAACAACTTGGATCCTTGGAGTAGTCACCGAGATCTGGGCGAGTGTCGGTCCCACACCCCGACCACGTCGTCATCGTTCTGCTGGCCCAAGCTCCTATCCCTGTCCGGCCGCTACTCGTCAGCGTGGCACCGTGGGTCGGTAGCGCGACTCGTGCCTGCCACAGCCAAGCGCAAGCACGGCACACCTGCCACATGCACCAGCCGCAGGTGGCTGGGGAATACTAAGCGCGGCCGACTGCCGCAATCCTGAGGAGGTACGTACCGCACGCAGTTGCAGCCCGCGCGGGACGGGCGAAGCAGGCTAAGCTTAATTCTATATTTGGACCAGCTACCAAGCATCACGAGCCCACTCTGCTACTGTCAGCCTTTGAGCCTGCTATCATCAGCTGTCATGTTGATGACAGCGACAACAATGCTTGCGCCCTGACAGCCAGCCTGAAAGGAACCAAACATGATTAAGGGGACATAAGAGTGATCGGCGATAATTCTTGCCATCAGGTCAACAAATCTTTCGAGTTGGGGAAACCCGACGAGTCATACCATCGCGACACACCGTGTTGCCTGTCTCGCCAGCCCGTCGGCCGACGAGTAAGCGAGAGCCCACAGGCAACGAGCAGCCACATCGCTTGGGGAGGTGCACTGCACATCGCAAGACGTTGCCCGGAAACCCGAGGTCCCCGCAATCAGCCTTACTTGCGGGCAGATCTTTAGGCCATGAGATCGCAGTGGCGCCTGCGAACAAACTGCATGTCATCACGGGGCGCCGCAAGTCTCATGCAAAGCATCATCTAAGACGTGGGATAGCGGATGCGGTCATGGGCCCAGAAATTGTTAAAAGATACACAAAAGGAACATCATCACCACAGAGAACCTCCTCAGCAACGCCTGAGAACAAGGCCAAGGATAATAGGGCAAAAGAGCAAAAGATGAAGGCGATTATCGCCGGGAATTGAGCCCGACGTGGGGGTCGAACCCACAACCTTGAGATGTATCTCTGTCAGAATCGTGAGGTTCCAGAACCTCAGAAGGTCCCTTAAGAGTCTCACGCTCTACCGATTGAGCTAGCCGGGCGTCTGTTACGACGCCTTGTTCGTTGAGCATCGGTCCGGAAGCCGGACTATGTTGTTTGTCATGTTGGGCGGCCGCCGGCCTGGCTGATGCCGCGTGCAGGCTTTGCCGCGCTAAGCTCGATTGATACAAGTATGGTGTACGGGCCAATCCCATGTTGTTCTTCTGTGGGGCTCCGGGTGGAGCGTTGTGGGTGGTGGGTTGACCGGAACAGAGATTCATTGCCCCGTCGTCGCGTATCAAGATACCGTGTCCCGACACGTACACATAGGCGCAAATTTTTTTCCACCCCTCCTTACGCGATTCCCGCGCAAAGAGCGGTGACAAACAACATCTCGTCGACCCCGTACCTTGTTATTTATGGTGGTGGTGTGGGCCTTTCCGTACTACAGTTTGGGAGGATCCATAAGCTTAGTGCGTGGGTGGACATCATGTTGCATCGAACGAACTACAGACTACTCGACGAACTCGAGGAAAGCTTGTGTCTACCCATAGGACCAGATTTCGCCTTCTGTTCCTATATGTGTGGAGACGATTTCTTGCGCGGGCAAAGGGCGACCTCTCATCTGAGGCCATCCGATATTTTGCCATCTTAGGAAAATCCCTTTCTCAGTTCAGCACAATTCTTGCGGCCACTTTTTCTCACCAGCCACAGGGACAACAACATCGCTTAAATCTCGGGTTAGGGAGGTCCACGGCAGCGAGGAGGTCCACGGCGGCGAAGGCTCACGGCAGCAATAAGGTCTACGGCACTACGGCGGCGGTTAGCCCCACGGCGGCGATGAGGCCCACGGCGGCGATGTAGTCAAATTAATATTGTGCACACAAATTGGGCGGTGAGCGTAAAGTTCTGTGCACTGGGGGTACATTGGGTGTGTACCCTCCGATTTAGGGTGTGCGAATCTCCGTTTTCAAAAAAAAAAAAAAAAAAAAAAAAAAAAACCCAGCTCAAACATTTGGTGCTTTGGCGCCGCGGCGTTTTGGTCATCTTCCGATGCTGTCCTGTCTGCCACACGGGATAAAGACCGCGAGCCAATTCAGCCCGCGACCAACCAATTCAGCCCGCGAGAACACACGCATCCGATCTGGCATTTGTCTTGCCGCTCGTTCGGAATTCTGCTTCGTTGGCTCTTCGAGTACAACCGACACACCAGCGGAAGGAAAGAAGAAAAAAAACCAACCAGCTCCAAACACTGGTCCTGCTTTGGGTTGCCTGGTGAGCCAGACATCAAACAATGCTGGCTCGACTTCCTGCCCCGGAGTGACATCTTGGATCGAAGCTCAGACTCACAACGAGCCGGCCGGCACATTCAGGGCCCGGAGAGCACAGTACCCAGTTGAAGTTGATGAGATAAATGAAAGAACAGCGAAGCGAGTGGCACCAATCAGCTCACTGGTCGGCCGCCCTCTAGTGTCTCAAACGAGACTTTCACGTCCTCAGCGCATACGCCTTCGGATGTATACGGATTGAGAACGAAAGCAGTCACGTCCTCAGCGTCTGGCGGCGGGTTCCACACTGCCCGGAGCAAATGCAGCCCGCCCGAACGACAACCCGTGTGTGGTTTTAGAAGTGAGCGCGTCTTTCCGACCTTCGAATACTCTTCTACTGAGCACCGCTATTACATGTCGTGCTCCCATACCCAGTCCACTGGCGTCACCGTAATACCACACCGACGCTTGTTACCGCATTGCACGGTGGGTTGGGCTCTCCTTTTGAGCGAAAATCTCAACTTTCTAGATTGGGTATCATCTTTGGGCCAGGCAGAGGAGCCGGCTGGGAAAGTGGGAATCTAGAATAGGGAATGTTCCGTCACGAGACTGATCTCGGTTCGTAGGGCTGTTTCAGTCAACTTATTTCCTTGGTGTCCGTGCCCGCCTGCGGGAACTTCAGCCAACAGTCCAAGTACTCCTAGGAGGTAGGTAGGCAGGTGCAGTGCCTAGGTAAGTTAGTGCTCAGGCGAGTGCGGAACGCTAAGGGCCCTGGCGTGCCGCGATCCGGTATAAGAGGAATGGTGGACTTTACAAACGACTTGTCTATCCACGTTTGACCCCTTCCTCAGCAATCAATCGATCTCAACCTATGTGCACATTTACAATCTTCGCTCACTCCAAGCCACCACCCTCTGTCGCCTTCAACTTAACACCCGCGATGGCAAAGCAGTGGCCCTCGTTGCCTCCTGCCATAACTGGCCTCATCTTGAGACACGTTGCCCAAGAAGCAGCAACGGATCATACACTTGCCCAATATGCTGTTGTCAACAAAGACTGGCAGTACCTATTCGAGCAACTTACTTTTAGGAACCTCAGTCTTGGCCCAGATGACTTGTTCGAATTCAAAACAACGGTATCGATTCATTCCGAGCGTCGCAAATGGCTTCAGTCACTGTCATTTCATGACTGTGCTGATGGCGGCGACTCGGAGAGGCTACTCCTCGGGCACGACCCATCTCAAACCGTCTTCTCGCTATTACACCTTCTCAAGAATTGGGACCATGATGCGACATTGCGTCTTGCGCTCTATCTTTCCGCTCACACCACCAGCAGTCTTGATACACGAAGGGCGACGACACTCCATGAGAATGCTGCAGTCACGCACTCGACCGACAAGGCTCGTCTAGTCGAGAAGGACTGCCTTGGTCACGTAATCGGGGAAATACCAGCTGTGAAGAGCTTCTCGGTCCAATATCAAGGGAAAGACTTGACGAGTACTGAAACAGCCATAAGCCTCTGTTCGAACTTGCCCGGGCTGGAGGAGCTCTGCCTCCAAAATTTAGATTATCGCAACGAGCACACCAAACACTTTAAGATCGCAGAATTAACTCCGAAGCTGCCCACAACTCTACGGCGCCTGCATATTCTAGGTCAAGGCAGCAAATCATCCCAAAGTGTCAGTGCATGCCGCTTCCTTGTACAGCGCTTGGTATGGTTCGGCATAACGACACAACTAAAGGAGCTCTCTATAACCACAAGCGGAAATGCTGCAGACAAGTTCTTCGAGAATATCAGTAACTTGACATCTGGATCCGCACCAATCAGCGGAACCTTACACTGGCCGGCCTTAGAGTCTCTTACACTCACCTGTTCGCTCCTTAGGCCGGGTACTTCTCACCCCGCTGTCAATCGTTTTCTTCATCAGGCTGGAATCGCAGCTCTAGGCCTACCGAAATTGCGCGAGTTACGGCTCATAAGCTGCAGTTCTAGAAGACGAGGAGAGGTCGATGGGCTCTTTCGATATATCATCGGTGGGGAGGTGAAGGCAATCGCTTCGTGTTCCGGTAAGTTAGCCAAGCAATACAATGCGAAGGCGTGCATGATGTCGCTAACAGGTATCATAGCATCTGAACATATTCGTATAAGCCGACTGGTCATGGACACTTGGAGCAGTGTCGCGTGGAAGAGCCATCAGGCCGTGCTACGGTTCTCGTCGGACGTGTGCCACCAATTATCCCTTATAACAGTTGAGAGCCTCCTTCGCAAGCACGGGAGATCTAAAATCCAGAGCATCCAATACCCCCGACCCCACTGGACAGCGAATCAGGGCATACGAGATCTGCTAGGCGCGGCTCTATTCTTCTTGGCATTAGTTTCGTTCCTATCATTGCTAGTCAGACAGGTGTCGTTG
The DNA here is from genome assembly GCA_023242295.1 of Diaporthe ilicicola. Taxonomy (NCBI): domain Eukaryota; kingdom Fungi; phylum Ascomycota; class Sordariomycetes; order Diaporthales; family Diaporthaceae; genus Diaporthe; species Diaporthe ilicicola. The sequence goes on along the minus strand of JALPVH010000003.1, from coordinate 315,751 downwards.
AAAGAGCAGGTTGCAGGACAGGATATCGTACACTGGCGGCGCTGACGATGATACCGTCCGCCGGGCTGGCAGCTTGTCAAGCTTGTGACAGTTCTTCCAAATTGACTATCAAGTAGATTCATGTTGTCCGTCCCTGTCCAGACGAACAATTGAATCATGGCGCAACCGCTCCCAGGTGCAACGCCAGCAATTCGCCTTCGAAACGGCCATGGCTGCGCCTCGTTGCCCACGAAGCAGGCGGGCGGCATCTGACCTTGGCTGTCTCTTTGGCATCGGGTCTCGGTCGATGACGTCTTTTGCCCAGGTTGAGCTTGGTTGGCTGCCGGTAAATGTGTGTCCCTGCATTAGGAGGGCTGCAAGTGAGCCTAGGGAGATCTTATTCGCACCAAGCTAATCTAAGCAGTGGCGTGCCGTCTCTTGTTCGTATCTCTTATCTCTTATCTCTTATTCGTATTCTGTTGCGATTTTGGCAAGCCCACCATAGGTTCACAAGCAGTGACATGGCTGACCATTGTAACCACAATCAATCGCTAGACAGAACGAGAAGAGAGCATAGATGACCTCGTGCCAGCGCACCAGAGAAAAGCCAGCATTTTTAGACGTTGTCAACGGGTCTGGGGGGGGGGGGTGGCTGCAAATGGCATGATCAAGAGAAAAGCGTCCACAGAGGACTTGACGTTGAGGGTGCTGATTGGATGCAGGCCTCGGCCAAAAGTGGGGCTCAAATAATTGCTACACGTTAATTAGCAGACCGCCAAACTTCGCTCCATCGCGAATGCGCTTTCAAATCGGGGGCGCCTTTTGCATTTCTGTTATTTATTTGGTCCGACCCAATTCCTCACTCTCGAACCCCTTATCCCTCTAGACGAAGCCGTGTCCGCCCGCCAGTCTACGCCAGCCTATCCCACCATCACGTAGGTCGTGACACCAATCGTCTTCTTCCACCATTGGCGCTGGGCTTCTGCTCGACATCACTGCACCACCATGGGGCTCCTGGAGGAGGTGGCAGGGCCGCTGTCCCAACAATTCAGCAAGCTGGGCACGGCGTCTCAGGTCGGTGTCGTTGCCGTCGCCTTTGTCGTCGTCTCGATCATTCTCAATGTCTTGAATCAGTTGATGTTCAAGAACCCCAATGAGCCTCCTGTTGTCTTCCATTGGCTCCCCTTGATTGGCAGCACCGTGACCTACGGCATGGACCCCCCTACATTCTTCAAGGAGAACAGCAAAAAGGTCAGTCATCCTGCGCAAGCGATCGCGTGTCATCTCCCACCCCGCTGACTTGAATGTGCCTCCAGCACGGCGATGTTTTCACCTTCATCCTCCTCGGCAAGAAGACCACGGTCTACGTCGGGCCCCAGGGCAACGAGTTCATCCTGAACGGAAAACAGAAGGACGTTAATGCGGAGGAGATCTACAACAACCTGACCGGTCCGGTTTTTGGGAAGGACGTTGTCTACGACTGCCCCAATGCCAAGCTCATGGAGCAAAAGAGGGTGCGTCGAACAGCCCACCTACAATGCGTGTCGAGTTGGATTGCGCTGACATTGTGACAAACGACAGCTCATCAAGAATGTCCTTACGACCGAAGCCTTCAAGAGCTACGTTCCTTTGATCACCGATGAGATCTTGACCTACTTCAAGCGCAACCCCGATTTCCAGTCCCAATCCGGCGTTGTCAACATTCCACCCAAAATGGCGCAGCTCACCATCTTCACTGCTTCCCACGCTCTCCAGGGCAAGGCCGTCCGCGACCAGTTTGACGAGTCCCTGGCTGACCTGTACCACGACTTGGATATGGGCTTCACTCCCATCAACTTCATGTTGCACTGGGCTCCTCTGCCCCAGAATTCGAGGCGCGATCATGCCCAAAGGACCGTTGCCAAAATCTACACCGACACGATCAAGGCCCGACGACAGAGCGGCGAGAAGGGCGCCGACGACATCATGTATCACCTCATGAACTCTTCTTACAAGGACGGCACCCCTGTTCCTGACCATGAGATCGCACACATGATGATTGCCTTGCTGATGGCCGGCCAGCACTCGTCCTCCTCTACCAGCTCCTGGATCATGTGCCGCCTCGCCTCACGACCCGACATCATGGAAGACCTGTATCAGGAGCAGATCCGCGAGCTTGGTTCCACCGACAAGCCCCTCGAGTACGAAGACCTCGCCAAGCTGACCCTCAACGCCAACGTCATCAGGGAGACGCTGAGAATGCATGCGCCCATCCACTCCATCATGCGAAAAGTCAAGTCGCCCATGCCTGTCCCAGGAACCAAGTTTGTCATCCCTACCAGCCATACTCTCCTGGCCGCACCGGGTGTATCGGGCAACGACGAAGCCTACTTTCCCGAGCCGGCTGTGTGGGAGCCCCACCGATGGGAGAAGGGCCATCCCCTTGCGCCGTCCCAGCCCATGAAGATTGATGATGACGAGGAAAAGGTCGACTACGGATATGGTCTGATCAGCAAGGGTGCTTCGTCGCCTTACCTACCCTTCGGGGCTGGCAGGCATCGATGCATCGGTGAGCAGTTCGCATATCTGCAGTTGCAAACGATCGTGGCCAACGTCACGCGGCTGTTCAAGTTCAGAAACGTGGACGGTTCGACTGGCAAGACCGTGGGCACCGACTATGCCTCGCTCTTCTCGCGGCCTCTTGAGCCGGCTCCTATCCACTGGGAGAAGCGGTAGGAGGAACATGAATCATGGACTCTTTCTTCGGGCCAAATTCTTTGTGACTGTATATAAGGGTTTGACGATTAGACTTGGGGGAGGGGCGGGGCTCCAGAAAACAAAACCGCGGGGCCAATGTGCTAGCGTTGATAGAGCGATGTATGCGCAGTGAAGAACTGCGCAAAAACATCAGATAATCCTAATAATGACATCAAATAAATACGATCTACGAATTCATATTTCTCGAAGAAAACAGGTGGCACATTTTCTAGTGTTCGGTCGTTTAAATTTATAGCCACTGCATGTGCTTCCCAGCCAAATGGGTCCAGGGCTCAGCGGCATGAACCGTTACCGTCTTAGGGGAAGGTGTCAATCAACTTTGGCAGAACGTGTGGTTCTGAATTGTGACAAGGACCATGGTGGTCTATTGTCTATGAGGGATATGTTGCCAGCAAAAATACCCACTTACAATGGAAAACAAGCATTCTGTCAACGGCCCCGGGCTCCTGATCTGCGGTTCCATCACTTTGTTTCTCGCTCGGACACACCAAATGGGGGCATGAAACCCCTGAACAGTCAAGAACGGTTTCAATTGGGGTTGTCGTACACGCCAGAATGAATGATTGATTACGATGGGTGAATCTCGAGTTTCGCTGCGTGAACGCTGACGAAGTGACGATCTACAGCACTGAAGCGAGTGAGTGACATTGGTCTGCTCAATGACGCAAAGAGGGCAGGTTCGCTACACTGCAGCTGCTTGCCGCTGCGACAGGCGTCTCGTCCCCAACCTCGTCACCACGACAAAGCTCGTTTCATACATCAGCACACCACCCGCCTCCTCAGCATCCACCCCCCTCTGAAATCCAATTGCTCTGCTCCTGATTGACTGGAAGCGTCATCCAAACATCAAATTGTACACACGGGCTTTAATCAACGGCCAAAGCGAGGATGACAGACAAACACGGAGGTCCCCTCCTCCGCCTGGCAGGCCTCAACTCCTCACAGCTCCCCTCACCGACCGCCTCGCCCGAGGAGCTGAGCCCGTTCATCAAAAAACTCCTCGAGGAAGCAGTCCCCTTCATCGACACGGCGGCGCCCAGGGCTGCAGACTTCACGGACCCCGCGGTCCCGGCCCCGCCGGCCTCAAACACGCTCTGGAAGTCCAAGGGCACAAAGAGCTTCCCCGAGTCGACCGCCAAGATCGACCTCAGCGAGCGGGTCGTCGGAGGCGGTGGGGCGGCAGCCAACAAGGGCGAGGGCCAATCCCCCGAGACGTGGGCGTGCCGGCGCAGCGTGCACGCCGACTCCGCCGCCAAGGGCACGGCGAGCTGGGCCGAGTTCGCCGACTGCATCCGCGACCGGCACGCCGAGACCGAGGACGCGTTCACGCCGACGGTGCTGGCGCACCGCGCCGCCGTCACGTGGGACGCCGCCGCCAGCGTCCCCGCCGTGGAGGCCGGCGGCGTCGCGTGGGGCCGGTTCGCCCTCTGCCTGCTCGAGATGAAGCACAAGATCCCGCCGCCGCTGAAGCCGCGCGTGTTCCCCGTGCTGCAGCTCATCGCGTCGGCGGTGCCTCCCGGCGGGGCTGGCGGCGGCGGGGCCCAGAGGGACGAGTTTGTGGTCATCTCGGTGACGGTGCCTGACCTTGCAACGGGCCAGTTGAAGGACTCGGCCAGCCTGTCGGCGGAGAAGGGCGTCGTGATCGGGGCGTATGTCAGCGTGGAGAGGGTGAGGAAGCTGCCTCGTCAGGGCGAGGAAAATGGGAAGATCGAGTGGGTCATGGCTACTGCGAGCGACGCCAAGGGCATCCTGCCGATGTTCGTGCAGACCAAGGCGATACCGGGCGCGATTGCCAAGGACGTGGGCATGTTCTTGGGCTGGATCGACAAAGAGAGGGGGAAGAAGGGCTAGGGGAGCGTATGCGCTGTCCACTGGTGGCAGTGGTGGTCTAGCCTTGGGATCAAAGAGCTCGATGAAGACGACATGGGAAATTGACAGCTGCCAGTAGCCCAGAAGCTCCAAGACGTTCCACACTATGAAAATCTCACTCGCAGACTTCATGCCTCCCGTCGCTCCTTAGAACCATGTCTATTACGAAACACAAACACGGTTCGCAACGGCGGTGGTTTTCTTGGGTTTGGTGGGTGGAGTAGACATGAGAGACGAGACACCAGAGATATGAACTTCCAGATTACATCGTGTTCGCAAGCATATAGGCATGCACATGGCGGGTCACACAACCAGACGACATGCATGCCCAATCAGGCAAGTAGATGAATGTTTGGGCGGTCAAGCGAGGTGCACAGCAGCAGGCTAAGAGGGTTGGACCCTGAAGGCGGGCCTGAACCATTCGAGTCTGTCATCCGGTCGGTCAACCGTTGGAGACATTGGGGGCTCTGTTATTGGCGACCCGAGTGGTCGGAATGTCTGAGAGGTCCGGCTCCGTTTGAACATGGTGTTGTTGGCACGACAGGCTGGTCAGACTGATGTGCAGCAGCCATTCCGTCTGTAAGTCGCCGGGTGCAGCACTGCATTGTCGATGAATGCACCATTGGATCTGCCGTCGGTGGAGACCACAGAGACAAAGAGAACATGTGCCAATCGGCACCGTTGCGAGCTTCAAGAAGGGTTCTGTACTGTGGCATCCAGCCGGCCGTCACAAGCTAGGCCAGGCCTGGGGTTCACCAAAAGCGCCAAGGATCTCTCTCACGGGTCTTGCATTTGCTGATGTGCCCCCGCCCTCGACGAGCGTAGTGCCGCCTCGAGAACAAGGTCCATCTATCTATCAGTCTATTCGGTTTGTCGGGGTGATCTGGCTCGGGTGCGTCTCATCTCTGGGTTGATCTTTGGCCAGCGAGTTGATATCAGGAACAGCACTGCTTGCTTTGCTGGCTGCAACGCGCGAGCATTTCCGCTTTAAGCCATGGTTTCGATTGGGCGTGTTGTTCCGTCACGCAGCGGATCCAAGTGCAGGTCCTGGTCGCGTTACAGATGTCTGTGTAGTCTAATTCATCCGATCGATCACAAGGGGGAAGGGCTCGCCCGCCAATGTTTCAACCCAGCGGGCCAATCGAACTCGAGCCCGTTGAAGTGACCATTACCGGGAGACGGACTGCCGCCCTGCCCACGCCGTCGCACACTGCCTGTCCGTCTCCATCTTTTTCCTTTTCCTTTCCCGGCCTGGTCTAGCGCTTCCCGTCTTCCTGCTCCAGCACTTGGTTGGAACGTCATGACCTTGATATGGGGCTGTCTATCCTCCTTCCTCCTTACTACTGTGTTCGTTTGCACGTCTTCCAGCAGCATCTGCTCCTTAAGGTCTCATACCCAAAGTATGTCCCTGCGTCCCTGTGCATCCAGTTGCCAGATTCGACAAAAGCCTTCCTGTTCCTCAAACCAGGGGCGGACTTCTCTGGATCACCCCAAGGACACCCCCCCCCCCACGCACCCACACAGCCAATCCTTGCCTGTGCCCTGATCGCTTCGAATCCTTGAAAGTAGGAATAATTCCCGGCGCAGCACCTCGACGCTGCCAGCCGTACAGACAAGCCCTCAAGACAAAGGATCCTTGAGACTTCTGGAATCTTTCGTTTGATCTTTCTCTCATACGTTCCAACCTGGCTGAGCTTGCTTGTGGCAAGCGAGGCCCATAGTCAACTCGCCCTCCCTATATTAACCAACCACGACCAGCCCCAAGCCAGGGCCCCAATCCGGTCGGTACGGTACAGCCCAGACACCTGCAGTGCCCAAGTGGTTACCACCACGCGCGATGGATCTCCCGTGGAAACGTGTGACGGCGGTTGCTGCCGTCGCTGCATATGCTGCCACTTCGACCCTCAAACAACAATGGTCACGCTCCGCCTTCATCGACTACTTCGCCATCAGCTGGCTGCTGGGCTTCCTCTGCTGGGGCCTGTGGACAGTCATCCTCTATCCCAAGTTCTTTTCGCCTCTGTTGGGCTTGCCCGAGCCACAAAATCCATCATGGATCAACGGACAGTACTCCAGGATTCGCGAATTCCCAACCGGTGTCCCTATGCTCGAATGGTAACCATCACGGTGACATGTCCCAATCAAACTACGACACCAGACGCTGACAACGCAACAGGGTCAACTCTGTGCCCAACAATGGCATCATACGCTATCTTGGCTTGCTCAACCAGGAGCGCCTCCTGCTCACCTCGCCCAAGGCTCTGGCAGAGGTGCTTGTCACCAAGAACTACGATTTTGCCAAGCCCGGAATGGTGCGGTACTCGATCGGCCGTATTTTGGGTGTTGGCGTCCTCCTGGCCGAGGGCGACGAGCACAAGTTCCAGCGCAAGAACCTGATGCCCGCGTTTGCGTTCCGCCACACCAAGGACCTGTACCCGGTCTTCTGGGACAAGGCCCGTGAGGGGGTACAGGCAATGACGGAGCAGATCCTCGTCGACGCCGCCAAGGAACCAGCCTCTCCGGCCGCTCAGGATCCAGAGAAGGCAGCGAGCGAGGAGACGGGTGGGGCCAAGATGGCCATCCTCGAAGTCGGAGGGTGGGCATCGCGGATCACCCTCGACATCATCGGCCTCGCGGGCCTGGGGCGAGACTTCGGCGCCATAGCCGACCCGACGAACAAGCTGTTCCAGACGTACAACCACCTCTTCAAGCCGTCGCGCCAGGCCCGCTTCCTAGCCACCCTGGGCCTCATCCTCCCCGCGTGGTTCGTCACCCGGCTGCCGGTGCGGCGCAACGAGGACGTGCAGGAGGCGGCCAAGGTGATCCGCACCGTGTGCTTCGACCTGATCCGCGAGAAGAAGGAGAAGCTGGCGCGCAAGGAGCTGACGGACGTGGACATCCTGTCGGTGGCGCTCGAGAGCGGCGGGTTCACCGAGAACAACCTAGTGGACCAGCTGATGACGTTCCTGGCGGCGGGCCACGAGACGACGGCCAGCAGCATGACGTGGGCCATCTACATGCTGTGCCTGCACCCGGGCGTGCAGACGCGGTTGCGGCAGGAGGTGCGCGAGCGCCTGCCATCCATCGATGACGCCAGCGCCAGTATCTCCAGCCTCGACATCGACCACATGCCCTACCTCAACGCTGTGTGCTCCGAGGTCCTGCGCTACTCCACCCCCGTGCCCATGACCCTGCGCGAGGCCGCCGTCGACACTACCATCCAGGGCCAGCGCGTCCCCAAGGGCACCCGCATTGTCATCTCCCCATCGGCCACCAACAAGGACACGGCGCTCTGGGGCGCCGACGGCACAAAGTTCAACCCCGACCGGTGGTTGCCCAAGCACGACGGCGACAAGAGCGCGGCGTCGGGCGGCTCGAGCAGCAACTACGCCTTCCTGACGTTCCTGCACGGGCCCCGGAGCTGCATCGGCATGAACTTTGCCAGGGCCGAGTTCGCCTGCCTCCTGGCGGCGTGGGTCGGTCGGATGGAGTTCGAGCTGAGGGACAAGGCCGAGATGGACGAGAGGAACATGGAGATCAAGGCGGGCGTGACGTCGAGGCCGGCAAAGGGGCTGTGGGTGAAGGCGAAGGTGCTGGAGGGGTGGTGAGAAATGTATATACGGACCGAAGACAATTTAAATAGTGGCACGGTTAGGAATCACCTGCACTGGATCTGGGTTCTGGACACCGGATATGATATCAAAGTTAGAACGAGCACACATAGTCTGTAATAATGGATGAGGACCCCAAAATCTGGGCGTGGACTCCCAGTTGGCTCAAGCACCCCTTCCTACGTGATTATCCATTACACCCGGGTACATCTAGGTATTATTCCGTCCCTTTTTTTTTTTAAGGAGTCAAGAACATACGCGACACTACGGTTCCAACGCCGATAAGCATCAATAATTCCAACTGATAATCCCTCATGATTGAGTCGCCTTGCTGACGCGTGTGGTTTGATGCTTTAGGAGTCATCATTCAAGTCCACTTTGGTCTACAATACATAATCATCACCCACAAATCAACCAACATCGTTGTCATTACCTGGCTAGGCTTCCATGGATAGCATTGCAACTGAAGACAATATCATCAAGTGTCTTGAACGCATTGAGGTGCTGACCCGGCGCAGCGGCTGGATCTAGCATACTGATGTGAAATAACTTTGGACACGTGGATGGGTCAACAAGCAGCTCCAGTCCGTATGCTACCCAGGGGCAACTCTGCTTTGTTGTCGCCTCTTGTATCTGGGGTCTCAGTCACGGGACCCAGCGCCTCATTGTTCAGCACAATTGATGATGCCATTTCGAGGGATGAGAAAGTCCCGAGTTCATTGCTGGGAGGGGTCCTCGTTTCCGAAGGTCTGTCATAACGATAGATCGGGCTCATCCTGCCCAACCCAACTTCCCAAGACATGTAAACTCAAGGGACCGAGCCACCAAGCTTGCCCATCACTTGAGCCGGGCCGCTCGTACAGGTCCGGACCACCCAGCATGAACTGCTCGCCCGCGCTTGGTCCTCTTTCACAGGGGAGTATCAAGTCATGTGCCCCCCTTCAGCCCCAAACAAGCCACGCCCCGGCCTAGCTAGCTAGCTAGGGGAGCTCATCACCGACCTCAAGCCTTCCAATCTGAGGGGGTTTGCGCCGGACGAGTCACTAGAGCACGCCTCGAGATCGGCGTGACCCTCCTCAGCAGTGGCCTCTAGGGGAAGAGGGAACATCCTGTCGCGAGGGACATGAAGTCCCTCCGAAACCATCGATCTAGGCAAACAATGCGCGCCCACCTGGCCCTCTCGACATCTAGGCCACGCCGACACCACGTATTTCCCACGCCAGCCCTTACAGGAACCTCCCGCCCCTTCAACGCATAGATACTCCGCGTATCGATACCTCAACCCGCAGGAGGGGGGTGGGTTGGTGGGAGAAGGGTTGGGGGGGAGGGGGGCGAACGTCTCCCGTGCGCATATCATCTGAACATGTGTTTGCCTTCCCTCCTCCTACTCTCCCGCTCAGATCGCCCGTGGCCCAGACACATGAAACAAGACGAGGGCTGTGCGCGGCATCACAGCGGGCCTTGAACCCTCCCTCCCTCGCTCGCTGGCCTGCCTGGTCTGTCCCGGGCTGACAGGTGACCTAGTGTAGCCCGGCAGCCCGGCAGTCAGTCACTAGTGATTAGTTAGTTAGCCCGAGCTAGTGTGAGGGTCAGAAGAAGCGGGAGACAGATAGCGGGATGGGCTATAGTTGCTTGCATAGCATGTGTATGCTATAATATAGCACGGGGGCTCGGAGGGAGGGGAGGGATCTGTGCGCAGGGCCGTCGGCCGGTGGGTAGCACTAGGTAGGTATTCACAATCCCGTCTAGGCGGCGATGCGGGAAGGTAAGGGGAGCAGACATGTTTGAACGGGATGCTTAGTGTTTGCGGCACGGGGGGTCGGTCGTGTTGCTTCTTCCTCTCTTATCCCGTCTCCCTTCTTGTCCCGCGCTGCTTGCATCCCATTCCTGGGTGCCTCGTGTGCATGATCGTCCATGCTAGCTGTCCTAGAAGTGCACGGTGACCTGACTTTCCTAGGGGGGGAGGGGCTTAATTGGAAGAGAACCTATCTCTGATTCCCTCGATTCATGTCGATAGGCAAGCCAAATACAGGCCACGAGGAACTTGTGTGTCCAGGTGTGCGAAGGTTTCGCGGGGATCAGGGCCGAGAGGGCAGACGGGCGCACGAATGATCTTGTTTCTTGCTGCGCTGGTCCAACTGTATTTCGATCCCTGAGTCGAGGATGCAAAGCTGGTAACTGTAAAAGGATATGTTTGGTCGTCAATAAGGTTTCCGTGCCAGTGACTTGACGTCTCTTGCGGCCAGCCTGCGCCGGCGAGCTTGGATCCCCCCCCCCCCCAAAAGCCCCATTCCGACTTACTTGATCCGACGGCTGCCTGGGTCCTTCAGGTGGTGCTTTTCTCAGTAATTTGTATGTATGAGAATGAGTGTTAATTCGCCACAGAGAACAAATGGGAAAGAGTCAGATTCAATGTTTGAAAAAAAGGTGATTGTTCATTCAGCCCTCGCGTTTCGCAAAGAGCACTCGAGGTTTGCCCCGAGGAATAGCAGTGCAGTGTCCCTGTCTAGTAGTTGCCCCAACTCCAGCCATTATCATGATGCAGTGAATAAAATAAAAATATACCAAACAGCCTGCAACATCGTTGCAATAGAAAAAGAATGTGCATGGCAGACCCAGCATTGAGTTTACCACGTCCCATGGAGCTTTGCCCTCGGCCTCGCTCCCCTGTTCTGCAGGCCGACCTTGTCCCTGTGGAGTAGACTCCTCCATCTCAGGCTCACGCTGCTCTGGTCCCTCCCAGGTAGGTTGCGGACACAATCGTCCCAGACCTCGCTAGACAAATCCATGTTCTTGACCTTCTCCAGCACAACTTCGACCAGCTTGTGGTCATCTTCTACACTCCACTGATCGCCGCGCTCGCCCACTTCGACATTGGTGCCCCGGGCGGTCTCCTTCTCAGTCTCATAGGGGGCTCCCAGCTTGTGGAAGTCTTCCTTGGTGAGTCCGCGCGGAACGTCTGGAGGTGCGATCCGCTGTCGTTTGGGTGTTGAGGGGGCGGCTTGTGATGATGATGAGTCAGAACATCCCTTGAAGACGAACACGCCGGGTTGTTTCTTGACATCGTTATTCATGTCGAAGATGTTGATGTTCTCTTTGCCGTGGTGGCTGTCGCTGCTAGACAGCTCCTCGTCGTCTCGGCCCATGTCGTCATCATCGGACCGTCTTCTCTTGTTCGCACCCCGAGGCGGCGCGCGCTTCTTGATTCTGTACCGCAGCAGAGGCTCACTCTGCGCCAGCGATGACGACGGACCTGGTGCTGGAGCTGCGTCGGCCTTGCGACGGCGCAGGCGCGGCTTGCTAAGGGGGCTAGGCATGTTGGCAAGTGGCGGAGACGGTAGGTGCGAGTTTGCATCTGGGATCGGCTCGTTGGGGATTGGTGACGAGAGCATGGTGTGTAGGTTACGGCAGGAGCTGATGAGATTCCCGATTGCGGTCTGGGTGGAGAGCTGGGGAGGGCTCGAGGGCGGCGAGATGAAGAGGGCAGATTGCAGTCGCGGATGCGACGGGTCGCAGGAGAGGGCGGACGGCAACAACATTTTCGATGATGCGCCCAGGCTTATGGTCAATCGCAATGGTTGGGTCTCGGTTTAGTGGGCTGGAATTGCAGCTGCGACGGCGAACAGCAGGCTTGCGAACAGTTGCGACTGGTTTGCGACAGGATGCGATAGTTGTCAACACGGCAACAACAATGCGAATGCGCCGGGGGGCAACGGGCGTGCGCGGCGGGCAGCAGTGTCGGAACTAGGGTTGAGAGCAATCGCAAGTTATGGAGAGCAGGTTTGCGATCAAATTGGGTCAATTTCGGTCGTCGAAGGGCAGAAAATGGGTGTTGGAAGTCGGGTGGTGGTGGTGGTGTTGGTGGTGTTGGAGGAGCGAAACGGGCGGCGAGGCGAGGAAAGAGACTTGGGATGACAAGAGGGCGGGAGCGCAGGAGGCTAGAGGGGAATAAGTCGCCCGTAATAAGGGTCAGACCCAGGCATCGCCCAGTTGACCCGGCTACCCAGACGCGGGCAGAGTACGTACTGGCCCGCAACCGGGCGCCGCTAGATGGGGGCCGCTCCACTTGGGAGTTGTAGAGTACATACAACTGCACCTGCGCCCAAGTGGGGCACGGGCGGCACGACAGGGGGTTGGGGGCTCAGACCTGGACCTTGACCTTGACCTTGACCATGTCCTGTCCTGTCCTTCTGTCTCAAGGTACCCGAGATGGTCGAGGTACATGGCGCACCCACACCACGTCGATGCGATACCTGACTTGCAAACCTGAGTTCCTCTCGGTCTGTCAGTCCGCGCGGTGCTACGGAGTACCTGAGTCTCGAGTCTCACCAGGCCGTGGGAACTGCCGCCTCATGCCTCTTATCCTGCAGGTCCTGACACAGCCACGACAAGTAGCCTGCAGTACCTGACACCGACCCGTGCCTTACTTACCTCGACCTTCACCTTGGACCCCCTCCTTTCGTCCCTTGCCCTCCTTCGCACCGAGAGGGGGGGGGCAGGGGCATTGCCATCTGCAGTCCCTCTGCAGGTCATCTACAGTACAGTACTTTCCCATCCTCAACCTTTGTCACACCTGGCATGTATCCACAGGTGAGGGGAAACCGGACGACAACAGTCGGTCTGTGGTTGGCATCACTGACGACCTGGCATGGTGTGCCCCACGATTCTACCTCTCAACACCCGGTTCCCACCTTCTCGTGGCTGCTTTACTTCGCTTGTCTGCAGTGCCAGAGTGCTTGATATGGCACCCTCCAGGTGATCCGGAACACGGACAAGCGAGCCTTTCCACTTGCAGGACGCTGATGCCCTCCTTGCTCGATGTCTAGAGAAACCATCCCTTCTCTCTGGTCTAGTGTAGCTCGGTCGGCTCAAATGCTTCTAGTCTCAAGGTGAGTCTGACGGTCTCGCATACTTCCGTTGCCCTTCCCTTCTCCCTTGACCACTAGTTGAGCCCGCTGACTACTGCTCTGACCGCTGACAGTGGCCGTGCGAAGGGTGTTCCCGAATGCACTCGCACGGGTTGATGTACACCCGTGTCAAGATACTCTCGGTGGGCCGTTGAAATATACCAGAGATTAACAACAGACCAACCCGGGGACCCGTTAAATTGGTGTGCCCTTGCGATGCTCGCCTTTCATCTCCAGGGGGATGGCACAACCTGACAATCTCGATTCCTGATTTCTAAACAAAGCGAACAATCAGCATGATTTGACGCATCCGGCCTGCTAGTCCTCGCGTCGACCAGGTCGAGCTACGACGACAACGCCATCAACAGCCTGTTCACCGATGCAATCGCGCACTTGTCGATCGCGCCAGGCCTTGGGATGGCGGTCACTTCATCATACCCTCTAGGTTCCGTCGGCCTTTCAAGGCACAGCCCTAGAAGATTTCCGGCCGTTCGGGCATGGCAACTATGACCACTCACACAACTACCCTTGCTCGAGGGTACAGGGTCCTGTCCTGTCTTGTCGTTTTATGCACTTCACATCTTAATCCTCGTCTCGATCATCCATCATCGCGACTACTGGTGCTCATCGAATCTTGAGATATCTCGGAACTTGATCTTAACGAACCGATGATGGCGATGACGTTCGCTGTTACAAAGCCGAACCAGGAGTGAATGTTTATTTGCAGTCGATTGGGTCGTTTACCTCGCTGGGATGGACTGCACGGCGTGTAAGTCAGTCTTGGTGGGGACCACGGCTTGACAATTACTCCTTCTGGGCCCCCGGGGGATTTGCACAGCGCCGCAGATGGGCTTCTGACTCCATCGTGGAGAGCCCCGAGAACCGAACCGTCCCTTTTGTTCCCCTCTTCTGCAACCACTTCCGCTTCCACGATGCTTCTGTTACATCCGTCCCTGCAGACTGGATGTCCCCGGCTCTGATCCTCCCACTTTCTCCCAGCCATTCACATATTCACTACCAGCCACGCCTTTGCATGGCCAGGGCGGGAGAGGGGGGTTGGTAATTCTTGGGTGCTTCTTCTTCCCGTATTGTGGTCAGGCAAGCCAGGTCATATGGCCACTATCATCCTGCTTCGGCAACGGCAGAGAGAGTTTCCTTCTTCGAAGATTACCATCTAATCACCGTACGGCATGGGTAGACACATGGCTCTGATTGGTTTCTCACCGGCCATGTGACTGCTGGAATCCGCAACGGAGCGTGTCATCGTGGAGTGCATGACCACCAGTTAATGGTATGATGGAGCACTGCCTTCAGACAGAGACAGCCTACTACAATCATTTTGTGCGCCATGTGCGCCTGATGCGCAAATCAGCATCGGGCGGCCCTTAGACCACCTCACTCAGGTGGGCAGCACCAGAGAAACGAGAGAAGCGAGGGACGAGGGACGAGGGGTTGGCATGGAGGGGGGGAGCGAGTGCGTTGCGAGAGCTTGAACGCCAGCAGACAGACGCGTCTTGGGGAAAATCGCGTCTCCGCCAGGGTGGAGACGCGTAAGCGGGAAATTGACTCGCCCATTGACCAATCGTCTTACACCAACTTTGATTGACTTTCTCCAGCGCGACCCATTTGCGAATGGGGTGTCGGCCCCCTCAATGACTTCGGGACCAGTCGATGCGACACTGCCAGATCTCATCGCGGCTGCGACAAGCACGCCCATCCCTGGCCCACGCGCCAGGAGCTCACCGCCCGAAAGATCCGGACCCCGTCTTTCGAGCGAACCTCTTCGTCCAGACGTTTCCCCTGAGCGTGTCACCGGATCCCCTTTTAGAGACCCAGATGTATCGTGGCATGCAGGATGGGGACCCATCGTCTTCCACGATGCCAAAAGTCACATTCGCATCACTTCCTTGGCACAGACACCAGCGCCGGCGGGAGGGGCGGTGAGAAATACAGCACCACCCCTCGATGCAGACTCGGCCGCCTTGCCTTGCGCCGACCACACTGCGCGATACTAGCCATGCCTCGGCTGCGACCTCAAGGACCCTTGCCAAGGCACCCTGATACCCTGAATCTGTTAGGGTCCGATATGCGCTTTTGCCTTCGCCTCCTTCACCAAGGTCAGGGGGTTTTGACCCGGTCCTGAGTGGTGAGTCGCCCATCGGAATAGATGTAACAAGGACCGTTGCGGAGAGGCCAGCTACGACATTGTGGCCACAAGCCTGCCGGCCTCAAGAGCGACCCTATAATTCCAGAGATAATGTCAAGGCCGTCACCACTTCCGGCAACTTGTCCATCTACATCGGCGAGCGCGGTCAGCATTCCCTGCCTCCGAATTTTCCTTACCCACCCGTGTTCTATCTTGATCCACGAGTTCATGCAACGCTCGTCATCAAACCTTCCTCTGGGGCCGTTGCAGTGAGCCGTATATCTCGTCTGGCCAAGAAAAGCAAGCGCACAGGCTTGGGTCGATAGGGCCAGGGACCTTTGGAAGTTTCAGAGTTTTCCCAATACCGGTCCCCTGCTTAATTAGAGGCAATTCCGTGACCGTTGACCCGAAGTGTTTTTCCCTCCTCTGCGGCCCGGCCCCGAGTGAGGTTGTCCTTGCTGCGCCTGGGATCTTCTCTATGCAGTGTGCGCGCTCATCCCGTGCGTGTGTGGTTCGCGCCAGCAGCGAGTCTTCTCAGCCGCACGCATCCTGCCATCAAATATATTGAAGGTTTGGAAAACCTCGCCACCAGCCACAGCTCATTACCCAATACACGGAAATCCGTCTTGTCGCACTTTGCAGCCCCAATCTAGCGAAGCGCGGAAAGTCCGAGGCAATTTCGAGCCCAACGCCGGCCGTCTTGACTGCATGGGGCATGATAAATCAATCATCGCCGTTGGGCCCGGAGCTTGGATCCCTGGAGCCTTGAGCTTCACAAACTCCCCAGGGTCCTCAGGGTCTCCCGGGAACTAATACTAGCCTGCAACATCGGAGCGGCTAGACCAAGGGTCCAGAACAAGGAATCGGTGGTTGTGGCAAATTGCCTCATTGACAGGCAGGTGGTTCCTGGGAGACCTCAATTTTCCCAGGTTTCCTAGTCTCCAAAAGCGCTCAGTGGTTTTGCCCTTGAGAACTTGACGAGGCTGAGCCCCTTTGTCTCGTTCAATTGTTACTTTCTTCGTGCCCCGGATGAAGGCAGATTATGGCTTGCATTTGAGTCATGCCCCCTTTTTTTTTTCTTCTTTGCCCATGTGCCCTTGACAAGGCTGAAGGGGCAGGTCTCGGCATTGTGCCACACAACTACATGCTATGGACGAGGCTGCGCCGCAGCATATTAGTGCAAATAGCGAGAATGCTCAGAGAGACTCGTAAGGTATAATTCAAGTTGCTATTCGAGCCCACATCAATAGGAATGCCAACTTCATTATACTCTCCGCACATGTATTTGTTGATGCACCTGACTATTGTATGGAAGAAGACTACATCAACTACAAACGTAGATGAATGCATATGCTGTGTTTGTTCTGATTTGCACTATTGTCCCTCGACTCCCCTGCAGCTAGGACAAAGAGAGACCAACGTTCAAGATAGTACAAGACGGCACTAAATATTAAAAACGATGTTGTCTGAAAGTGCATCTGTCACCTCCAGGCCAAACTCCTCCAGCAGAGCCAGAGAGTCAGCAATAAACATGGGTTGAGATAGCAGTCTCTACACATTGTGTCACCTGCTATAATGATTCGGTATTACGGTGATGCGATATTGAGACACAGACTGAGATGGGACCAAAGGACCCCTCAACCAGCAGCGGTTGTCTAGGTGTGTTCGTGCGATCAGTGAATGCTTGAATACGTCTGTCATGTCTATCCATGGACAATGACTCTGCTCTTTCCCCCTCTCACCCCCCTCCCCCCAAATCTCCATGATTTTAAGGTTGTCATAAGGGATTATCTGGTCTGAACCTCAACCTGAACTCTCGGATGACAAGTGAAGGGCCATGCCTGAGGCACTGGATTTGGGTGAATAGTGATTCGTACGCGAGTGAATATCACGAAAATTTAGCAGTCACTGATGCTGCCATAGACCCAGCTGAAATTTGGAAGACCCAACTTTGGGACCAGAGAAAACGTTGGCAACACCAGCAACTAAGCCAGTCTGCCAACATCTTGAACTGACAAGAACGACAGTGAAGCCAGTCTGCTAACACCTTGAAGGAGGACCACAGAGTTGCTCTCCCAGCATCTTGACCTGGCGCAAACGATCGCGAAGTCCGTTGCTCAGGCACCTTGGCTTTGTGCAAACGACCGTGAAGTCAGCCTTCCAACATCTCAAGCACAGACCTGGTAAGTTGCTCCATGGTAGGGGCTCCCAGTTAACACCACCTCAATCTTGCTTCACTTTGTGGTGCGTTGCCTTCCACAGTAGGAGGATCCCTTCGCCAGTCTCCGCTGGGATTTCATTGCTGACAACTCCATGGTTTAGCTTTTCTTTCTTTCTTTGCAGACCATCCATCCTCACCAACCTTTCGTTGTTGTCTTCCACAGCAACAACTCGCGTTCGCGAATCCTCATTAGCCTTGGGTACGTTGTCTGCCATAGCAACAATCCCTCATTTGCAATCCTTCACTCAAGCTGTGTGTTGATCTCTAACTCTATGGTTCAGCCCCGACTACGTCTTCTTCAACTACAGCAGGCCTATATCGCCAGCCATCTGTGTTGTTTGTTGCCTTGCACAACGGCAAGTTTCCGTTCGCCTCCTCCTCTGGGTCCTCATTGCTGACAACTCTAGCACGGTCTAGTTTTCGCGGACCTCCCTTCCCTATCAGTCGTTGGTATGTTGTTTTCCATAGCAACAACTTTCCGTTCGCCAGCTTTCATTGACTGACAACTCTGTGAACTAGTCTTTGCAGACCCGCCCTCCCTGCTCTGGTCACAAATCACACCACAGCAGTCCCAAAAATACGCGATCGATCATTTTGCTCCAGTCCTCTCTTTGGTGTTTACACCATAACCACTATACCTCCTCTCGTATCCCGCAAACCGTCCCCCTTTGCAAAGAGACAGGATGGCTCACCACGCGGACTTTTCGATGGTGACAACCGTCACAATGCGCTGCGATTATTGCAACAGTCGGAATGATCGCGCCAACCACTGTCTCCAGAAATGCAACGACTGCAATCTGCAGGTGTGTCGGAGTTGCATCGACAAGGATGTTTTGAAGAAGGACGAGAAACATCGAATGGACGCGGAGGCCATTCGCGGACTGAAGTGGAGTCAAGACGGAGGATCAATAAAGCGCAGGCCTGCCCGTCGCATTGTCCCGCGCGAGCCCGCTTCTCCCAGCGTGCTCCCACAACAGCACCAATGGACCCAGCTTAATATCCCGCTGCGGCCTCAAGACCCGAGAGTCTTGCATCAGGTGAGTCCTTTCCCCAGCGGAGACGTCAACACACTTGCTAATGACCATCAGTCCGCTGCCCAAGGCCAATTCCAGAACGGCCAACCTCATGCCCTGTACCCCCCTGGGCTCGCGTTTCCTCCCGACATTAATACCATGATGCCGAGACAAGCTGTGTCGCTAGGTGGTTTGCCCTCTGGGCCTGGCCAGTACGGCCAATTCCCTGGCTATGGAGCAATGGCCATGCCCCTGGCATCGATGCGTGGTCAACACTACAATGCCCCCCCTGGATCGTACCAGAACGCCGGTTCTGCTTTTCAAATGCCATCCGGTCAGCCGCATGCTCAGAACATGTCCCCGGCCCTCGGTAACTTTGGACCTGCCTCTGGATTTAACCCTTATGCGTTTAATCCAGCTCTCATGCCTCAGGGCTTTGGTGACCCGAGGTTCTCTCAGCTACCCTTTCAGCAGCAGCCTATGCCAGGACAGACGTACGACAACATGTGGTACGTCCCGGATGGCAACTGGCCCAGTGGGCAGCTTGTTCCGAGCCCGCAACACCCTCACGCCCAGCCTCATGGCGGAGGCGCCTTTGCTCACGCTCCGCCGTCCGAGGGGGAGTCCCGACCTCGTGAGCGGAAGAGTGGGCCAGCACAAGGTGGACATGTGTCTCGTCCTGTCGAGCAGGTCCAAGAGGCTCGAGTGCGAGTACCGACGGCTCAAGGACACGTGGAGCAGCCCCTTGGCTCCTTGGACGAACAGCAGCTGCGGCAAGGCTTCGCGCAGCCGCAGCCGCAGACGCATCAAGCACTGCAGCAACCATCGCAACAAGTCATGCAGCAGAACATGCAACCTGTAATGCACCAACAGCGAGGACAGTTGCAGCGGGTCAGCCAGGTGGCGCAGCAGCCGCAGCAACAGATGCAGCAGCAGTCGCGAGAGCAGCACGGTCGTCCCGCAACAGAGGCCGGCGCTGTCAGTGGTCCCCCTCCCATCACCGCCTCGAGTGCTCGGGAGCCACAGCCTCCAGTCTCGTCGGCCCCAGCCGCGCGCCAGGCCGCTCCGGAGCCTGAGACAGCCAGCCAGCCACCCCAGCTGGAGCGCGGAGAACACAATATCTCTCCGACCGTGGTGAGCCACGCGCACTCGCCCTTCGGCATCCCGGCGCTCGCCCGGGACATGGCTGCACGCCGACCCAGCCACTACGACGAGACAGCAGAGCGTTGGGCCCGCTCCCCCTCGGTGCACGCACGGCAGCAGCGTCAGCCCGGCCAGAACGACGATGACGGTGACGGTGACGGTGACGATGACTATGACGATGGAGACGGAGACGGCGGTAGCACGGGAGCGAGCACGGGCGGCCCTGCTCACCCCCCTCGTGCCGCTCAGTCCACCCCGCGCTGGTACCACCGTGGGTACAGCAGGGGCCAGAAGCGCCGCGCCTCGCGGGAGTCGTCGCTCTCGCCTGAGCTGGACAGGGCCCGCGCAGGCCCCACGGCGCCCGTGCCCGGCACCGGGGCGCTGCGCCGCGAGCTGCGGGACAACCCGGAGATCGCGGGTGCGCGGCGCGAGGGCGGCGAGCAGGCTGCGCTGGCCATGGCCGCCGCCGCCAACACGCTGCAGGGGGGCGGCCGCGGCCTGCTTGGCGCTGCCGACGCCCAGGTCGTCGCGAATGACGAGGAGATCCTGCGGCGGCAGCAGGAGGTTGCCGGCCGGCATCTGCGTCGTGACGAGGAGAAGCAGGGGCGCGGGGCGAAGCGGCAGAAGAAGAACGAGTATAGCGGTGGCGGTGGAAGTGGATACGGAAGTGGAAGTGGTTATGAGCCCCGCGATGGTGGTTCTAGACGCTATGGCTCTGGTGGCGGTTCTTCGGGCGGCGTGGGTGTGTAAAGAATCAGATCACGTCGATCGCATCGCAGAGAGGAACAGATAGCTCTGCGAAGCGGCGATAGCGGGTTTTGTCACTGCAGGGGAAAGAGAAAAGAAAAAAGAAAAAAAAAAGAAGGACGACTGGATGATGGTGGTAGGAGCAAGACCCATGGTGTTAGAGACGTCGGCCAACAGGCGATGATTTGAGACATTCCATGGGAACCGCCTGTAAAGTAGTAGAAAAGGCAATAGTCACGTATGCAGCTGCCTAATACAATCTTGCGCTGTCTTTTGACAACAATGGAATGTTGCCTATAGACAGCAGATCACAGATGTTTTGCAGTGGTGCTTCCTCCCTCCGACAGTCTCGTGTGTAAGTCCACATAAGGTTCGGCCCGACCCGCTCGTGACGATGCACGAATGAGGGAATGGCAACTGCTTGGACCAGGGCCTTCTCGCTGGTGCGACCACACCAGGTCTAGAATTCTATCCCGTAACCCAGAGCTTAACCCTTCCAGGTCCTCCAGGTTTCATCGCTTCTCCATTGACGATGATACTCTGCCACTTAACAAGAGTTCGCACCGACCAGACTCTCCGCCGCGTCACGGGCATCCCTGGGCTCACCATCCCAGTTCGTGCCACCTGCTCGGCGTCTCGCGGCTGGATATGGTCTTTCCGTGGTTTTATCGAGAAGTAGCGACACCGTTGAT
Source organism: Diaporthe ilicicola (assembly GCA_023242295.1). NCBI lineage: Eukaryota > Fungi > Ascomycota > Sordariomycetes > Diaporthales > Diaporthaceae > Diaporthe > Diaporthe ilicicola. The sequence continues at coordinate 294,666 of JALPVH010000003.1, read as the reverse complement.
TTTTGGGTCAGGACCTTTGTCTGACCTGGCTCTCGGGAACTGTGAAGCTGCTCCGGTCGACGCCACGGATGTCGCCGAATCCGCGGCGGTTGCACAAGCTTGCCCCGACGGGCGGCAGGGCCCGCGTAATAATCTCAGGGCTTTTTGGAATGGTATGGTCGACAGACGCGGCCATTCCTCCCGAGGAAACGGGCCACGACGCATTCGCCCTTGCTCAACTTCTGGTCATCGCCGTCTGGCTCATCATCCTCGAGACTCGATGCGGGAATGGTCTAGCAGTCACAACCATTCGTTCACCAGAAGCACAGGGTCTGCCAAGCTGGAGCTGATGTAGCCTTTCGATAATCATCACTGCGGATATGTAAACTTGCTTCTACAGCCCCCCCTCCTCCCCATCCCTTCAACTGATATTGTAAGGTCAAAGGACATCTTCTCGACATTTTTGATGTGTGATCACCAAGAACAAAGACAGCGACGGTCCACGTCAAATCTACCGCGAATGGTGATGTTCACTTCTTCGATACCTAGGTAGGTAAATCTCTCGGTATGAACTCCTTTCCCTCGGGCAATCCAGACCCTCTCTCCTAAATCGCATAGGTGGCAATCTTGTCATCATCTTTCACTATTCCGAGCCAGATTTTCGAGTGTGAGAACGCCGTTGACTGCTGACCGTTCATAACCACGCAAGTACGTGCTCAAACAAGCAATCTGCGTCTTCATGTCGCCTGAGGAATACAAGCTTTGAGCTCACATATATCGCGTCGCTTTCTGGACATTGACAGGACTGTGCCCTGCCGCTTCGTCAAAGTCAAGCGAGCTACGTCAAGGATGACATGCAGGAGATGCAGAAGTCATGACTGCCAAAGTGGAGAGGAAAGAGTATTTCCTGTACATCGTACACATCTTTCGTTGACGCGCCCACATAGGCTAACAAGAAACTCAGCCAGGAAGAAAAGAAAGAGACCGGCTCGACTATCAATAACATAAGTATTGTCTTGTTCGAATTGATCTTTTGTAGAATCCTTCTATACAGGCGGCAAGTAACTCCCCGCTCCTGCGGCGGTTCTCGACAAGCACCACCAGCCAGTGTCCTTTTCCCACATCCGTCGCGTCCGCCATCCATAGGGAGATGATAGAATCCCCGTCTCATTCCACAGGCCCTATGCTAGCCGATTGAAAGTCTCTCTTTGTCTTTGATCTAATGCTGATGCGTAAACTCGATGATTTCCAAACAATGCAATGCAATCTTCGAGCCGTACATGCACACACATACACACTCGCGCTCACACAACCTCATCTACACACGCTCTAGAACCATGCCGAGTCATGCAGCTGACGGTACCGGTGGTCCCTGGCAGACGACCAGGAGATGCGGCGGCGCTCCCTCAGGCTGGCCGCCAAGGCGCGCACGCGCTCGCTCGCGCAGCCGCAGGGCAGGCACCCGCGCAGCACGCGCAGCACGCGCTTCGGCGGGGAGCCCTCGTCATCGCTACTGCCGTCGAGGTAGCTGTTGCCCCTGATGTACAGCGAGGAGCCGAGCGTGCCGCCCTCGCTCCCCGCGTTGAGGCGGCCGTCCTACAGCCCGTCCCGCTCGATTTCGTAGAACAGGAGGTACACCTCGCGCTGCATGCCGAGCACCTCCCGCGTGCTAGCCTCCTTGATCTTCTCGTCGCTGATGCGCCACCAGCGGTCTTGTTTCTTCTTCGCCGGCTTGGCTGTGTGCGTCGACGCCGTGGCGGGCCCATTTGATGTGGGGGTTCCCGCCCTGCTGCCCCCGCTGCCGCTTCCATGCTTTGATGGCGACACTTTTGACATTGTTGACCGGGCTGACGCAGCTATTGACCTCAGACTGCTTGTCTCGGGGTCTTTCTCCCTTGGTGCAGAAGTCGGTCCCAGTTTGGAAGATCCCTTGCCGTTTCCGTTCAGGTGTGGCGAGCCACGGCGAGACGTGTTGGCGTATTCTAGTGACGGAGTCGAGCCCGATGCTGGGGAGGGAAGGTCAGGGGTGGCAGTCATTGGTGTTCCGTCCTCTGAAAACCGCTTCGTAGCATGCATCTGAGGCGTTGACATGGGACTAGCAGTCTTGCTGTAGATGCCAGAAGGTTGGAAGGTGTTTGGGTTTGAGTACGGGGCGTGAATGTTCTGCCTCCTGAAAGATTCGTAGTGACCGCTGTGATGGCTGCCTTTGTGGGTGACAAGGCCCAGCAGCTTGTACTGTCTGCGAAGCAGCAGACCCCCGAGCGGCAACCTTTCTGGGAAAGCGACCTTGACAGAATTCTTTATGGATGTCTGTCTGGCATAGATCGACCGGTTGAGGTGAATGGCCAGGATCTTGGGGAAGACCGTGACCCGGGTGTGTCTGGCAATCTTGCGTTTCGGCGCATGCTTACTGTCCGGCAAGATGATGTCCTCGGGCGGTTGTTCTGGATTCGTATCTATTGCGCGTTGAAGTTTGTCCAGCGCTTCTTGAGCCCGTCTCTTGAAATCCTCGGACCTCGACTTCTGCATCTCGGTTTTGAAGACCTCCTGAGCATGTACCAACCTGCACTTTTCGCACTTGTAGTCTTCTATGTACTCCATCTTGAACATGCCGTCAAAACATGCATTCAGTGTCGTCGAAGATGCGTCGAGCGGAACGCTCAGCGTGAGAGTGCAGAATCTCGACTCGGTCGGCCTCGGCTTGAAGCCGCAGCTCAAGCATTCGATCTGAGACTCTGTCTTCCCTTCCATTGGGAAGCCCTCTTCGTCGTCGTCATCGTCGTCGTCCGGTGAGCTGAAGGCGGCTTTGGCTTGGGCGGGCGCAAAAGTTCCTGGCCCGCCACCATTCTCGGCCGTCTCTTGATCTGCCAGCTCCGAGAGCCTCTGATTAAAAGCATCGTCGTTTATGTCGCCGGGTGGTCCGCTCGAGCTTTCCAGGCCTACTTTCCACCTGGCGTACCCCCTTGCCCTATGGCCTGCGTGGTATTCGTCACATAACCTCTCGGCGAGCACCTGCAGAAATTCCTGCGCATCTTGTTGATATCTGCTGATGCGTTGTTTGAACGCATCCTCTAGGCACTTCACGAGTGGTGCCGCACTGATGGTCTTTCTGTATATCGGTCTCTCGTTCAATTGGTCTAGCATCTCTTTCAGGCCCTGAGTGACGAGACCCCGCTGTTGACCCTGTGTCTTCCACTCTGGCTCCGACCTTATGTGCTCATTGTCCCCATTGGCATACTCCCGGAAGTCCTTCGGAACAGCCTGCGTGTATATCCAGCCCTCGTCGATGGTGCGGCGGTGCATCTCTCGGATGAGGTAGACACGCAGGTCGCCCAGCCCAGCGATGGCTTGTAATATGGAATTGATGAAGCAGTCATTGGCCGGGTTGGCCAGACCGACAATGACGCCCTTCTTCCGGCCGCCGCCGGTCATGAAGTTGCTGGAGCTGGATCCGGCGGCATCGCTGTCGAGGAAGTAGGTTGGCGCAAAGACAAAGATGAGGGTTGCGGCGGCCAGAGACGCCCCGGCCGCATAGGCAGCGACCGTTAAGGGCTTCTCCGGCATATCAGGGGGTGGCGCACTCGGTGCAACTCGCGAGGGGCAGAAGCACCGTTGTGGCTATATCCCGTGTCGATCAGATCAGAACTCGTCGGGGCGCGCAAGGGCTCGTTTTTGCGGGATGGCGGGAGGCTCGGAATTGGGCCGTGGGAACCCGGGCGTCGGCGGAGTGTCTGGCGACGGCGAGCGCGGGGCGACACCGATGCAACCTGCGCCAAGATCTCTGATGTGAAGTCTATATGTACAAAAGAAGGTTCCCAGGGATTAATTGAAGGGTACAGTGCAGTACAGTACTACACAGCGACGACAAGGGGCCGCGGGGGAGGGGCGGTCAGACAAGAATCGAGCGCATCGAGGGAGGGAGCAGTGATGACTGCTGACGAGACAAGAGGGCCAGGCCAGGCAGGCGGGAGAAAGAGAGCACCTGGAGATCAGCAGGCTGAGGTACCAGAGGTTGAAGCACAGGAGAACTCGTTTCCAGGTTGTCGGGTAAGGCAGGGGAGGTGTACAGACATGCACAGGTGGGAAGAGAGTGGAAAGGTCGGGTGGTGGGTTTGAAGCGGGCTGCAGACCCTCCTGTTCCTGTGCCTGCTTGTGCGTGTGGGTGGGGGTGAGGGAAAATGCAGGTGCAGTACATGTATGTATTTAGCACTGCGGCCTGCCCATCGAGGAGCAGTGGGTCCGGGTCGCCTCGCTCGGCTTTGGACCCGGCATTGACCCAAGATCCCCTCCTCCGGAGGTGACGACCGACGAGCAGACGCGGTTGTCTGCAAGGCATGAAAATGGCAATTTCTGTCGCCGTTGACTGTCACCAGTCGCGCGTGTTTGCTTTTGCGGCCTTGAGGGCTCATCCCTGAACGGACTGGCAGCTCCCTCGAGCTTCCAGCCATAGAACCCCGCCGCCCCGTTCGTTATGCGGGCTAGAGAAGCCGCCAGCCCGACCTAATGCAACGACTGACTGATCGCTAAGGGAGGCCATGACGTGTCGAAATGTCTGTTTTGGAAGAGAGCAGGCTGGCAGGTAACAAGAGAAGTGATTTATTACGCAGGTGCAACGGCATGAAACGGGTAGCGTTGTGTGGGGTGGCATGTGTCTGTCCGCGGGACTTGGCTCCCAAGCAGGCGGGTCCTACTCCGTACCTAGAGCAGACAGATATGCCTCTTTCGTCGGCGTCCCCACTATTGGTGACACCTGTGACAAAATGTTCACCTGCGCCAATTGCCCATGTTCTTCTTGTGCCCTTGACCTAGAGTAATCTCCAGTCTTGTCGAGAATGTCTAGTCGAGGCTACGAGAAATCTCCACACAAGTCAGAAGAGAGCGGGTAAATATAATCAATTTGGCCGTATCGTATCAGTACTGCCATAGATGGTGTGTTTCGAGACAAGCTGATGACATCTGGAAAAAGGGAAGTTACATACGCCGCTTCCACCCCTTCGCCAAGCCGATAGGGCCCTGGGAGGTAAGAGAACACCATGGGAGACTCCAGAACACAATTCTGGACGACACCATTGGAAGTATATACTTGGCTTAAACAATTGAGGCTCGGAACGGCACGGGATGTATTGACAAGAGGAGCATTGATCTAGTATAACTCTCCCTTCTACTCTGTCCAAGGCTATTTTGTGCCTTCTGGTCCTAGGTGAGTGCCACACACAAGCGAGCCAGTCCGACACTGTTTGAAAAAGAATGTGCTCAAGACATACCGCTTAAATTCTATCAGAGGATCTCGTAGCCACCTGCAGGCTCCTCAAATTTCTCACAGAAGCTTGGCTCGGTCCGGCTAACAACAATTGCTGGTAAATTACCTACCTCTAGACCACTCAATCACAATGCATATTTGTAAAGGCGTAATCTGTGGCATCCCGCTCCATGAACTGTGCGTTGCTAACCTGACTCCAGATGTCTAATCAGGGAGAATCCTGTCCAAGAAAAGCCAGGAGCGAATGTATGAGCGAATGCTTCCGTTTGAACTGCGTTAATTCTTTTATAGAGCAGCCACCACTTCCTCGTCTTCTCATAAGCAAGTCTTGGCCCTTCGCACCGTCAAGTACAATTTCACAGTTGGTTGTCTTATGCTCCTCAGAATTACAAGTATAACATCCCAGTCCTGATGCTTGACCATTCCTCCTCAATGTTTCTTTCCTTTTCTCCCCCCCCGCCCTCCGTTACTCACATCTTGCATTTCTTCACCTCAGCCTTTTGAAGGTGTATTACGCAGAAATAAAATTTTATTCCCCGCCTAATCGTACAAGCTCGCCTAGGACACCAACACATCCTGAACCTAACACAGCCCATCAGCATCCTATGTCTCAACCACCCTGATATTGCCCCTCAAATTCTCCCTCCGCTTGTCCGCCCTGCTCCGCAATCCCATGCTCTGCCTCGCACGCTGGAACAGCCCCGACGCGCCGGCGGACAGGGGCCGGCCCGCCACCACCGCCGCTGCGGTGGGGTCAATCGGCGACCGCCGCACGTCCGGCCCTTCGGACCAGAGCGGGGACTCTGGTGGCGCCGGCGGCAGGTGCCCCCTGGCACTGGCGGCGGGGGATTTGTGCCCGCCGCCAAAAGGGGACGGTGACGAGGACGGCGTGGGCCCCCGCGACTGTCGCTTGCTGCTGCTGCCACTGCCGCCGCCGCCGCCAAAGACCTTGGCCAGGATCGAGGTGCGCTTGCCGCTGTCCTCGTCGCTGTCGAAGGCGCTCTTGGTCGAGCTGGGGGGCGGGTACGGCGTCCTCTGCGGCAGGCCGAATTTTCCGGGCTTCAGCAGCTCGCCGTTCGGTTCCAAAGGCGTGGGCACGCGGTTCTTTCTCGACGCCCGGCGCTCGGATAGGCTTCCTGGCTTGAGGTTGCCCGAGGCCGAAAGGGAAGGAGGCGGCGGGGAGGAGGATGGCGAGGTCTGGCTGTGCCCGTCGGCTGTGAGGAGCTCGACTGGGCTGGTGTCCCATATGAGGCTGCGCTGCTTGAACGAAGGGGACGATGGGCCCACGTCTGTGCCGGTCATGTTCGCCGAGGTGCGCGGGCTGCACTTGGTTGTGTCGCTGCCGCTGGCGTAGTGAGGAACGACGGTGGCTGAGCTCTTCCTGGAACCCCAAGAGCCCGCGTTGCTGCTGTGGCGGTAATGGGCTTTGAAGTCTGTCAGTGACCCGCGCGGGCTGGAAGTGTCCGGTTCTCGCATAGCGAAGCTGCTCAACCGCAGCTTCGTGGTCGGGGAGACGGGTGCCGTCGAGATCGGCCGACTCGAAGGCCGACTCGAAGAGTTGCCATAAGAGGGCGCCGTCAGCTGTGTCATGACCCCGTTGGGGTTGCTGTGTAAGGAGTATTCAGAGGCGTCCGAGTCCGGCTCGCTGATTGTCGCTTCAAGGCCCTCCGTGGAGTGTGTGCTGGAAGTCGGCGACACGGGGGACACCTCATCCTGGAACGGGTGTTGCAGCGGTTGTGGCTGGCTCTCAATCGAGCTGCTCGAGCCGACATCAAACCCCGTGAGTTTCTTGATCTTCTGCGGTGAGTTGTGCAGTGATGGTGAGAAGGAGGCCAAGCTCATCGACGGGCTGATGTTCCCCGTGAGGCGCAGTATCTTCTGCCTGCTATGTCTCGGTTGAGGAGAGAGTATCTCGTTAGATGGCGTCGTGGGGATGCCATTCGTGTCATTCTCTGGAAGAGAACGGCTCCGTGGTGTTCCACTGCGGCCGTCCGCCATGACTGGAATGTCATCACCCTGCCTGTCCCAGTCATAAACATATTGCTTCTTGTTCAAACTCCGCTTTGGTGTCTTGAGAGCGTTCTTCAGGTCTGGAATGGAGAGAGATGTGCGAGGGGGAATCGCTGGCAGCGGCTTGGTCTCGTAATCGGCCGAATGCTTCGGTGGAGCGAAGTCGACGTCCCAGATGGGTCCCAGCCCTCTGCCAGAGCCCACATCATCGTACTCGCCCGTACTCATGTTCAGGTAGTTTCACTCGCCAGTATCACCGACTGACATGCCGTTGTCTGGAGGCAGTATGGATGCGAATTCCACACCTGAAGGTGCCAAATGACTATATTGATCGCGGCCGCGGTGCTATCAACTCTCTGGGGTCCAGCATACAAAGACAGCGTGGGATGGGGCCAGCCGCCCAGCCGCTTTCAGCCCGTGTCACTTGACGATGCCATCCCGTCTTTTTTTGAACAAAGAAATGCATGATTGAAGAGTAGATCCTACCGCATGCTTAGCGCAAGGCGAAGCTGCACCTCCTGGCATTCATGTCCAATGAAGACGGGCACTAGGCGCTGCCACAACGGGCCTTGATGGACGTTTAAAGGAGCCCTAAGCCAACGCCTTTGGCGTATGTGCAGATCATCGAACCGCGCCTCTGCACTCCCCCCAAGCGCATGCCGTGGAAGCTGAAAGAGTCGTGGGTGACACAAGGGGCCAAAAACCCAGCCTCGATCTGTCGCCGCGTGAAGAAAAAAAAAAGGATTCAATTGCAGCCACCAATCCTTCCGCGCAACACCAGATGCAGTCTGTTGACAGACTGGCAGCCTTGTGTCATGCATCGCGCATCGTGGCCGAGTAAGTCGCTGCAAAACTTGGCAGAGAGTGGACAGCAGGGCCACCTACAGAGCTGCTTTCAACAAGGACGCGAGCGGGTTCGCATTGTGTGGACAGCTGCCGCCACGGCCCCGGCACCGTTGTACGGGCGGGGAGAAGATATAAGGATCTGCTGCGGATGGTTAACAATTGCAGGGGCCTGCTCTGTGGATCTGAGAAGTAAGTCAAGCAGTGCTACACGGGTAGACATGTGCTTCTAATGGTTTGGATTGTCGTGTTTTGGTATGCGCTGCGCTGTCTGTGTATTTGCCTGGATTGCACAGTTCTGGCGGCCAAAAGTCACTCGTACTGTAGATGAGGTTGGCAGTGTGCCGAATTGCGAATTAAATCATAAATCAATCAGTCGATTGCCGGCGCCGGGGGATTTTGCGCCACTCCCGCGTTTGCCAAGAGACGGGAGCAAGATCCTGCAGGGCCCCAGGCTCCGGAAGCGACAGTGGTGTTACGTGGGGGACTGATTGACGATAGCCAATATCCTTCTGGAAGGGTGTGCTCCAGGGATGTCCAGGTGACACAGGGCATGTGTCTGTGTTACCGTGGCTCAGGAACATGACGATCGGCGGCGTGTGGGCGACGTGAATACCGATTACCCATAGAAATAAGCGTCGGTTGCAGGCTGACGTCGCGATATTTGCTGGGGGAGGGAGGAAATTGGTGGCAGCGGATAGAAGCAGTCGGCAAAGCAGAGCTCCTTTAGCTCCACTTAGCTCGAACGGGAGCCTGTCGCAGCCTGTCGCAGCTTGGCATCGCCCGCGTCGGATTGGAAGAAGGAAACAAGATGCGGGTTTATTTCCACCCCACCCAACCCCCAGGTACAGCCCCTGAGAGAACTACACAGTAGGGTCGATTACCTTTGCTGCGCTGCGCTGTGTGTGGTGTGTGCTGCGCAGTGCAGTGCAGCGTAGGTAGGGAGTCCTGTCAGAGTCCGACCGATCGCCCTCACGGGGCCCCGCTTTTGGTCGCGTCGTTTACAATCTTAGAAATGCTGAGGGGCAGAAGCTTCCAACTCCTTGCACTTCACCGCCTCACAACCGTCGGAACCACCACCGCGCCACCGGCGATCCGCTGACAACGGATCCCAAGCCAAGCGCTGGAGGAGAGCTGCTGCCGCTGCTTTGGTTTGATGTGCTCTTCGCCTCGCCGTCGCATTGCTGCTCCTGTCCCGATGAAACACGCGACCAGTCAAGTCGAGGCGACTAGGCACGGGGCCAGCAGACTCGGTGTCTGCGAGTGCAGGCCGTTCGAAGACAGAGAAAGCAGCCGGCGAAAACCAAACGGCTCTAGTGAACTAATCTGATGATGGGTAACGGCGATGCTTGTATTTTGCTGATGCCTGTTGGCCTGTCGGCGCTGCTGGTCGTCCGTCTCTTCCGGCGCGACAGGAATGCAACAGGTGAGACACAGCCGGCCATCCAGACGATCCTCCTCGTGAAGGTGGAGCTGCATGGGATTGGCACCGCTTGACTTCCAGTCCTCCTTGTCCCCTGCCTGCCCCAGCTGGCCCATACTAATTTGTGTACACATACACACATCAATGATGCATATGGCACACACAATGCACGCGCAGACCCGTTGGACACCTCAGTTGGGCTTGGGCGAGGTCGGCAGCTCCTGTGTCTGTCCGGTCCTGACGGCCATGGGTCGCTTTCCCGCTGCTTGCGTCACTGGGATTGGCTCTCCCTCATCTCCACGGTCGATGCTGGGTCGACGTGAGTCTCCACAGAGGCTCAAACCGATCGTGGACAGCTTTGTCCAAGGATGGTCCCCAGAGTTTCCCTCCTTGGGCTTGGCCGACGTCTACTCAGCCCTTGAGATCCGAGTGGATCGGGCAGATTTATTACCTCTCATCTCTCTATCTACTATTCTAGACCACACTTCACAAGCTGCTTGTGAAAGCTCCCAGTGGCGCTTTTCTCTGTTGTTTGTGCTTGTTTCAACCCTGGATCCAAGGTCCAGCTCGTCGCATCTGCTTTCCTCGCGAGTTTCGTCCCATTCCTTCCAGCCCATTCCTCACTCGGCCATCTAATAACGTCACTCGCGTCCGTGACCGTGGCCGTGACCTCCTCCCCAAACTCGCATACTTCACTGGCGTCCTTCCAACCCCCCGAGGTACAGCTCTTGAAACCTCACCTCTGTCCACGCGCAATTTCGGACAGAGCAGACCAGGAGGAACATTGTCAGCCCAGATCACCACCAGTAGAGGCCAAACAACGAGGATGCGATACTCTTCAACAAACTCACTTGCTACCTAGGAACTACGCCGTGAACATGTTTCAGTCCTTGCCTCGCCCCTCGCGGCGCTTCATCATCATCCTCTCCTCGATCCTGATACCCCTCTACATCGAGGCTTTCCTTCACTGGCGCACGTACGACATCCCGCGCCCTTCGCACGATCTCGACACTCCCTTCCAGACAGGCTGCCGAGAGCCAGACGTCCATGGCAGCCGCGAGAACGCCGCCCTGGTCATGCTGGCCCAAAACTCGGAGATTGACGCCGCGAAGCGCACCGTCGATTCCGTCGAGGCAAAGTTCAACCGCTGGTTTCATTACCCCTACGTCTTCCTCAACGACAAGCCATGGGATCCCGAGTTTGTACGCATCATGAACCAGACGGTCAGCAGCGAGGCGAGGTTCGAAGTTATCCCGGAAAGGGAGTGGACCTATCCCTCGTGGATTGACAAGGCCGCGGCACAACAGAGCATCATGGAGCAAGGGGAGAGGGGAGTACACTATGGTGGGAGAGAAGGGTACCACCACATGTGCCGATTCTTTTCAGGGTATGTCCATGAGCCGAGACAGATTGCATACAACCCAATTGGGTCGGTAGTCCTCGTGACTGACAATGAGATGCACCTCTAAAGCAAGTTTTACACCCTGGAAGCCCTGCGACGGTACAAGTGGTACTGGCGGCTAGAACCCGACGTCGACTTCTCGTGCTCGATCACATACGACCCCTTTGTAAAAATGGCCCAGCACATGAAGGTGTACGGGTGGACCATGAGCCTCTGGGAGGAGGGCAACACCTGCCCTAGCCTCTTCCGGCACATGGCGGACTGGAAGGAAGCGAACATGATCCCGACCAATGACTTATGGAAAGCCATGATGTCGGCGTCCTGGCTGCCCTACCCGCTCCGACGATGGCTAAGCTGGTTGCCCCATCACGACAAGCTCGGCGATGTGTGGAGCATGTGTCACTACTGGAGCAATTTCGAGATCGCCGACCTGGATTTCTTCAGGAGTAAAAGCTACCAGGAACTGTTTGAGTATCTGGACCAGAAGGAGGGCTTTTACCACGAGAGGGTATGTCGCCTTCCTTTACACCATACCCTTTCTGCGCACGCAGAGCTAGCATATGCTAACACTAAAATTCCAGTGGGGCGACGCTGCAGTCCACTCCCTCGCTCTCGGCATGCTTGTCGGGCCCGAGCGGGTGCACCACTTCTCCGACTTTGCCTACCGCCACGGCAGGTACCAACAGTGTCCAGCCAACGCGCTGGGCGGGCAGCTCGAGGGCTCGGTCGCGCTGGGCGACGCCCTGTATTCCGACGAGCGAGATGGCGGCGTCGGCTGCCGGTGCACCTGTGACGCCAGCAAGCCGATCAACTTTCCGGGCTACTGTGCGAACAAGCTCAAGCAACCTAACAGCCCGAACAGGCCCTGGCTGACTTGGCTCCTGTGAGCATGTCCTTGATTCTTGGCGACGGTTTTGCGAATTGAGGGAAGAGAATAAAAAGAAAAACCACGATACCCCATTCGTTTCTGCTTTATCCTTGCCGTTGGAGGCAATATGAGCATGGTTCATGGCTGGCGTTTTTGAGATGGAAAGGTTTCTGAGCTTATGAACGGATTGGCTTCCCAAGACTCCAGGTACTTTGCGCGGCGGCGAAAACAACCTAGCTTGGCATAGGGCGGCGTTCTCAGAATAGGGATGAAAATAAAATTATCCAGGTCAGAACGGCTTGGTATGTATTAATTCAATTCTAATAATGATTGCGCCATCAAACTCCCAGTCTCTTTGAACGTGGTATCATTGCAAAATGCTATGTGGGAAAGCAAAAGACATTCATCCAAGACCGTAACCAATCGTATAAAAATCGAACCGCCTGTCATTCTCACAGAGCCTCGGCAGGATGAGGAATAAGAAGCCCTATTCCTCATCGTCTTCATACTTCCCCTGATAGTCGCCCAGCAGGATGTCGTCCACCGCAAGCCCAACGTTGGTGTTGTTGTTCCGCAACCACTCAGTCTCGACGCGGAAGAAGATCCAGATCCAGCGGCGGAGGACCTCGAGGAACTCGATAACGAAGATGGATGACTCAAAGTCGACTATGTGGTCCAGGTGCGGGCTGAGCTTCAGGCTCCAGGTGCACCTCAGCATAAGGTCCACGGCGATGATGAGGTAGTAGAGCGCGGGCCCGCCAACCATGAGCCTGCGGCGCAGGCCAAAGGCGTGGTCAGGCGCGTTGCGCTCTCGCCGCGGCGAAAAGAGCGTCAGGTCCCAATCCTTGGCGACGTCCCAGTAGAAGCTATACAGGCTGTTGACGAGGCAGGCGGCGACCCAGGCGCGGTAGAGGCCGACCTTGCTGGTGCCGGGGGCGTCGTCGGGCATGTTACGCTGCAGAGCGCTGAAGAGCAGAACGGGAAAGGCCGTTGCGTACTTGCAGGCGTTGGCGAGGTGCTGGCCGCCCCAGCCAACGCTCTCCTTGTGGGGGGCGGCGCGCACGCGCACAAACTCGATCAGGCACTGGCGCAGCCGGATGAGGTACGGCAGGGCCATGATGAGCGGCACGAGCACGCGGCCGCCGCAGTTGCGGTCGGGGCGGTCGGTAGCGCTGCCGGCGGCGCCGTGGAAGAACATCATGCAGATGCACACGAACAGGTCGCCCATGACCTTGGCGTACGACGTCAGCACGTCGGCCAGCAGGATGTCGCCGAACTTGCCGTCGCTGGCCTGCGCGAGCCCGCCGATGCTCACGCGCTTGAGCGTCGCCACGAGGCGGGACCGGCCGCCGTGCGAGAGCGCCAGCGGCCGCAGCGGCAGGACGAAGAGCAGGGCCAGGACGACCAGGTACGTCATGGGCATCCAGTCATAGTAGACGACGAGCTTCGGGTCGCGGTGGGAGAACAGCCAAAAGGTGACGATGGAGAAGGCAAGGGTCGAGGACAGGACGGTCGCGAGCCGGTAGGTCGATTTGTGGTGGGGAGGATGCGAGGCTGAGGGCCGCCCCGGGTAGCGGATGAGCGAGGGCACATCGATCTTGAGGTTGTACAGATGGTGCAGGTTGATGCCCCATCCCCAGACGGCTGCGGGAGGTACGGTGGTTAGCAGTTGGCCAGTTGGGGGCTCTCAATTGGGGGAGACAGGGGCCGGAGCTCTTACCTAGGACGACGATGAAGGCGACGCGGTAGGGCAAGGGGAAGGTCAGGCTGAAGGAGTCGAGCTGGGACTCAACCGCCGGGTCGCCGTCCATTGTGGTCGCCTGCCTATATCCGTCCTCCTATGATGCGTGTTCCGGTAGCCGAATACATCGAAAAGAGGCACAGGAGAGGATACCTCGTAGAGCATAGGGCCTAGGGCGTGGAGAGGATGGTGGCTGATCGGGTTGAGGATGTAGGGGAAACACACGATAAGCCTACGTGGAGGTTGCACGCACGTACATGCACACGTCGCAACTACCGTAGAAAAGTGCCTCTTTAATTTTAGGGGCTTTCACGTCATCGGCAACGGGGGCCCCCTTGTCTGCATTAGCGGCAGGAGATTGGGGGCCAGCCTCCCCTGTCAGCCTGGCAGCACCCCTGCGCCCAGTGGCCATCTGCCATGCTGTGCCGAGGCAGATCTCCTCACTGTGCCGGCTATCAACCTCACATCCATTTCGTGAACGTCGGATGTTGACGATTCAGACCCTCAGCCATATCTCGGCCCCAGCCCCGACGCGGCCTTGAAGATGCTCGTGATCCGAAGAGCTGTACTGCTGAAGACTCCTGGCAACAACACAGCTTGAGATTATGGCATCCTCCACGCAGCAGTCCGCCGCGCGGTCGAGCACTGCCTCGTCGCCTTTCCAATACGCCTCTGCGCCCGACATCATCCGGGCTCACCAGAAGGATGCATACTTCCAAGGGCTCCTCACCAACCAGCTTGTCGACCTCCACAGACGACTGCTGGGTGCCCGCTCAGCACACGCATGGGCCAACGAGTCACGCACCGCGGCCGATCTGCTCTACCTATGCCTGACCACCTTGATAGGAAACCGGACCCTGGGCGAGGAGTACTGCGACCTCATACAGGTTGAGTCGCCCTCCAGGCCCAAGTCCCCATCATCACATACCGATGACGGCAAAACCACCACAGCCACAGCCACAGCCACAGCAGCAGCAGCAGCATCACCAGGCGGGCCCAAGCTCCCGTCCATCCGCCGCCGTTCAGGCCTCATCGCCCTGTCGGTCCTCGTGCCCTACGCCCTCTCACGGGTCCTGCCCGCCGTCCGCAGCCGGCTCCGCCAGCGTCTGGAGGCGCGCCTCGCGGAGCTGCAGAGGCAGCACAAGGCAGCGCACAACAGCGCCGAGTACCGGGCGAAGCGGTACGTGCTGACGCACCTGTCCGGGCTGACGTCGGGCGCGCACGTCCACGCCGTGGTGCTGGCGACCTTCTACTTCACGGGCGCCTACTACTCGCTGTCGAAGCGGCTCGCGGGGCTTCGCTACGTCTTCATCCGGCGGCTGCCGGAGCACCCGGGCGGCGAGGGGGCCGGCAGGGACGGCCGCGCCGGGTACGAGGTGCTGGGCGTGCTGCTCGTCGTGCAGCTGGGCGTGCAGGCCTACATGCACGTTCGGTCCACGCTGGCCGCCGGTGGCACCGCCGAGGACGCCAGTGTCGAGGCGGCCATCCGGGAGCGGGCCTTCGGCCCCGGGGCGGCAGCTGACGTCTCGCTGGACCACGCGCACAGCTACGGCAGCGGCAACAACGACCTGCTCCTGCAGACGGGCGTCCCGGGCGGCGGGGGCCAGCGCTCCAAGGCCGCCATCGGCGCGACGACGCACACCCCGGTGCCCAGGGGCGATGCCGCTAGGTATGACCTCGGCGGCGGCGACGCGGTCATGGGGTGGATCAAGGGCCGGTCGCAGCGCAAGTGCACGCTGTGCCTGGAGGAGCTCAAGGACCCCTCGGCGACGCAGTGCGGACACGTCTTCTGCTGGTCGTGCATCGGCGACTGGGTCAGGGAGAAGCCCGAGTGCCCC
This sequence comes from Diaporthe ilicicola, assembly GCA_023242295.1. Taxonomy (NCBI): domain Eukaryota; kingdom Fungi; phylum Ascomycota; class Sordariomycetes; order Diaporthales; family Diaporthaceae; genus Diaporthe; species Diaporthe ilicicola. The sequence continues at coordinate 279,302 of JALPVH010000003.1, read as the reverse complement.
TTGTGCAGACGAGAGGCCTTGGTGCAGCACATCCTGCCGTTACGGGTGGCGTGAGCTCAGAGCTGATTGCTGGTTTTGGTTGCGGGACGGCGATCTTGCGATATTCGTGGAACGTGTACAGCCTACATGAGCAGATGTTTTCGACTGAGAGTGTCTGGAGCTCATTTGTGTGAAGTCCCATGCGCGAATATGGGAGCGACCGTGGGAGCCAGTATTGCGATGATTCTGCCTGCGATGCGACGTGGACCCGAGACATAGAATGACGCGCCATTTTAGACCATGAAGACGACGAAGTGAGATGGAATGTTGTGTCGAGGACGAGTAGTATTGTGTACTCGACCAAGATTTTCAAGCTAGAAACCAAGAAGACATGAAACATGAAGTGCCGTGCAAGCCTAGCCGCTACTCCTGTTCCTGCTCTATAAAGCTCCATTGAGATCCAGCTGAGGAGCGAACCCATTAGTCTGCGTCCAATCTCCGATAAGTGGAAAATCCGTGACATCAGGATCCCCAGGTGTCCTAACCAGTCCATCAGTGCGTTTCCGCTCGTACAGAGCTCCCTCTGCATTGAAGCCTTTTGGGAAGATGCAAAAGCAAGCGCTCCGTCTTTCATACACAGGGCTTCAAGCCCAGGGTACACGTTGAGGTATCATTAAAACGTCCCAAATCACCATGATAACTCCACTTCAAGCCAAGCTAAAGCCAGATGCCGCCTCGGCAGTTGACATGCAAAACCGTAATATGCTGCAGATCCACAAGATAACACATCAATCCTCGTCTGGGACGCTGAACAGGACAATCTCGCCCTGGTCGTTGCGACGCAGGCGCAGCGAGCGGAACAAGTCCTTCTCTTCTGTCGACTTTGTCAGGGCACGACCTGTCTTGCTGCGTTCGCGGTGCCATCGTTTCAATGCCTTGTTGACGCTGCAGCCGCGTTCGCTATCTGGACCCTTTTTGACCAGACTAAGGAACAGATCTGCATGAGGCTTGAAGACGACCATAGTACCGGGCCCATCTCTGCGCTCTCCCTGGTCGGCTTTGTCGTACTCAAGCATCTTGACCTCCTTGGCGCCTTCGAGTCGTTTCGAGGTGTGGGAATGGCGCTTCTTGGTGGTAGCCGAAGTTGACGTCGAAGTTTGCTTGCGCTTCTTTGATTTGGTTGCCGGCTTCGAGTTCCCACTTGCCAGCATCGAGGTGATACCGTTAAATATCCCGCTATCCGGCCGACTGGACTTGTGGTGTCTGGAATGTTTGGACTTCTTCAATGGACTCGCCGGATTCTCGCCCACCTCTCCACCAGACCCCGACAAGTCGGGCGATGGTGGAAAAGCATGCGGCCTGCTCATCAGACGGTTCAGCCCCCCAGTAAGATCAGAGTGAAGGACGGGCGCATCCGGCATGTCGAGATCACGGGTATCCACATGCAGCCGCTTCCGCTTCTTGTCCTTCTTGTCCTCCTTGCTCGTCTTCCTTCGTTCCCTATTGGGCGCCGGCGTCTCATAAGAGTTGGTTTCGGTCGGTACCGGGGCCGATCCATACTGGACAAGAGCCTCATCATCGGCCATCATATCCGCGTCGATGTCTTGATAGGATTCCCGCTTGTACTCGTATCGCACCAACTCTGTGCTCTCGGCGGGTTCCTGGACTGGGCCAACGACCTGTGGTATTGCGACGGTAGAGGCGCTTGGTGTAGCATTCACCTGGTAGTCGAAGACGTTGAAACCACCAAAAGCCGCCGGCGGGCTGGGAACGCGAGGTGGTGCGACCGGTACATCCTCCCATCCCTCATAGTCGGCGACGTCCTCCACGTAAGCTGCGTAAGCCATGTCCTTCTGCACGGACTGTGTGTTTGCTGGCGCAGTCTTCGCTTTTTTGTTCTTGTAAAGTGCTCCTTGATACTTCTGTTCCTCCGTCATGCAACTCTGCAAGCTGATCAGTATGGGGTTGCCGGCCTAGGTGGTGCACCTAGCGTAACATTGAGCGTCATACCGTATGGGATCGATAGTCGTTGCCGTAGAAATGGACCATGCAATCAATGCAAGTGAATGTGGCCCCACGACAGCGGTTCTTGTGTGGATCAAGCTTCTTCTTGGTCAAGACATCACCACAGGCTACATTTGGGACAAAGGTTGGCTTGGTTTTGATGAGGGCGAAGATGCGCGGGAAACGGAAGATTGAAAAGGAGTGACATGAAGCCCGAGACAGGTGTGTGTGTGTGGGTGTTTGGGTTCTGGAGAAGGATATACTGGAATTGGGATTGTCATAATGCAGCAGAGACACAGACTGGGGGTGGTCTCAATGCCATCAGACGGAAAGGGGCAGTAGCTGGAGGGCGGGAATGCGACAAGAGGGAGGACATGGTGGAGGGGGTGTGCGACGTCAAGGGCCGGCCTGTGTGACACCCAGACGGCGCGGTTGGGAGGGTGGGGTGTGCGTAGGCAGGGCCGGGAGGATGTGTAGACAAGACATGAGCTCACCATAGTGGCACAGAGTCTAATCAAGTGATGAAGGATTGGGGTGATCTCGTGGCAGCATCGAATCGGGGATGTCCTGACTTACCTTCGCACTGGAAGCTCACCATCTTAGCTGCGGGTACTAATCGCAAGTCGCTGTCCGTGCCTTCTGAAAACCAGGCGAGCGAATGATTGGCACCAGAGAGCCGAAGATGACGAACAGGACGTGTGGGTGTGTTTGACTGGACGTTCCGCGCTGCGCTGCGCTGTCTTGCAGATTTGCCTCTGCGTTATGTTTGCTAGTGGCTCTGGCTGGGCAACAACAGCAGGACACGGTGATCCTGCTCCCTACACAGAAGCACGCTTGTTTGGCGAACCTCGAATTTCCCGTTGGAACTCTCCAGGTGTATCTGTGCCTAAAAAAAGAGTTCGTCGACAGAGACGGTAATTTTGGGTGCGATGCAGCTGAAACGCCTTGGACGCCGGGGCTGAGACTGACAGAGCCAAGTTGGTTGGCGAGTTAAATTTAACGCCCTGCAGTTGGCGGCGGATGGAGGGATTGGGGATGAAGTGATGAAGGATTGAGCTTGGATGCGCGACTGTCTGAACCGTTGGCCCGGCTTATTGGCGGCGGTTGGAAGATGGTATGAAAGGCCGGCGCGAAAGCGAGAACCGTCGTGCTGGGAACAATCTAGTCAAGCAAGAGATTTGCGAGCGTTGGAGGCGCGGCAGGACAGAATAGCGAAAGCTTCTTTGGCCCAGGTTTTGGTCGCAGGGCTGAAGAAGAGCGCGCCGTGACAAGATCTTGGGCGTGGGAGTAATCCGCAAAGCCTCCGGGAAGCATGCCTGCAATGGTGTGATCAGGAGGAGGTCGGCGAGGGTCGAACACGATGGGGATCTGTGCTTCCGCGGCCGCTGCCTCTTCTTCTTCCTCTTCTTGCGCTGCTGTTGCTGCCAGTCTGGCCAATGTTGTTGACTGTTGACAACCCAGAAAGATAAGACGGGTTCGGGAAGTGGAAAAGTTTTGGCTAGTCGGGCGCCCATGCAGTTCGCTTGGGACGTGACGAGCCAGCGAGGGAGACAGACAGCTGCACCTTGACGTGGTGACCTTCTCCCGAGTGCTGGGCTGTTAGCGCCTCGGGCATCTGGCCTCTGGTCTAAACTCTGCGCTTGCCCTTGTTGGTCGCCAAAACAAATTTCCTCCCGCCCCAGCGCGAAACAGCAGGCGCGTGCTCGATTGGCTGCATCCTCTGCGTGAAGCAGCAAGTGCGCCAAGCAGGTCAAGGCAAGTCAGGCCAAGCCAAGTCAAGTCAACAGAGATGAAATGCCGGTGTCGGGGTGTGAGCGTAGCGTAGCGTAGCGATAGCCCCGGGTCAGCTCCCTTCTGGAAACTCGGGTCAAGCCTCCCAGCTATTGGCCTAGCTTCTTCAATCTACAGACTGTACGTAGTAGGCCGAAAGAGATAGAAAGCCTCGTTAATGCCGCGACTGTCGCGCCACACCATAGTAGATGTCGAGGCCTATAACAGGACCACGCCTGGACCATCCATTGTCCACCCAAGGATAAGTCACCCCGAAGGCCATCCTCATCTCCTCACGGCCAGCTGATCCAGTTGGAGCTAACTCGGTTCGCGCTGTACTGGACTACACTACACTCGTCATTCACCACCGGCGCGCATCAAAGGCCCGTTGGACTGGCTGCAGCAGTAACTCACTCACTGTACGGTGTCTTCAATGACTTGGCGGCCACAGCACGCCACATAGCTGATCTCGACCCATTCAAGGTTCAGCTTGGGCCGTCATCTCTCACAAGTTCTCGAGGACATTACTGAACGCAGACAGACACTGACGAGGGGTCCGAGCATTCAAAAGGTTCAATCTCTTCCAGACTTCATCTGAAGTCGCGGTTGGCCGGCTTCAGGCGGGCCTATGGGATAGAAAACCATGCGGACTTGGACGCCGCTAGACCCGCGGGTCCATCTTCGGAGCCGGGACAGCTTCTCTCAGCTCATGGCCAGCTGCAGCGTGGATTCCGTGTGCTGTGTGTGTCCTGTCATTCAATCTGAAGCCCGAATGAGGCATGACCCTGTCACTACCGGCCATACCTAAACGTGACTTTATCACCGGGGGTCGACCCAATACCCCACCCTCTCGACAAGGGAGCTGCTCCGTGGCAACAGCGAAATGTGTTTCAGGTAGGACACACCAAGTTTCCTCGACTCGGAGGCGCTCATGGCCACGCACCAATGGAGAGGACTTGTGTCAGCACAATCCTCGGCATCAGTAATTATAGTCGAACTAGCATCTATAACTGCTAGACAGCCCGAGGTAAGCAGCCGGGACTTCTGCCGAGATGATCGGATCAAGCCACAAACACGTATGCAACTGTTTAGCTGCCAGAAAATAAATCACAAACCGAGCTGTAGAGGGCTTGTTATAGAGCGTTCATCTTCTCGGCCAGCGAATCTCTCCTGGTGTTGGACTTGTGGAAGAGCTCGATGCTACTTTTCTGACATGCTGCACTTGCCACACATGGTCCAGCTGAAGCCAGTCCTTGATGTTCAAAAAATATAATTTAAAAATAAAATAAAATCGGTAATTGCAGGCGAGGTCATGTGTTGTGATAGATATGCCAGATCTTCACATCTCTTCAGCTCCAGGGATCAAGGGCCCAGCATCTCTCTGGCCCAGAAGAAAGAGAAGAAAAGGCCCCACAGAACATCAGCTCATGAGGAAAAGGCTGAAACGAACTTCTTGGTGCAATTACACGAGAGGGTGGCGGGCTGGCCCGGCGGGCGAGCGAGCGAGCGAGCGAGCACTGTGCAAGCAGGTGGTGGATACTGCACAGGGGTAGTGCAAATGGATGCATGTTCAACTACATAGTACAGATCAACAGATCTGACATTCTGATAGACTACCTCTTCAAAGAGCGCCCAATACGAGATGGGATGTGGGCATGCTCTCTCACGCCGACTTACTCATGAACTTGACACCCAGATCAACAGTCCCGACGCATCCACAGACAGTTCCAGACAGCTCCCCTTTACAGTCAACGTCTCGGCGCAATCATGCTTGTCCGTTTGCTCTCCTGGTTGCTCTCCAGCCGGGAGGCAGATACCACACAACCATCGCGCAGTATCATCATGGCGTCGTAGTCAAGGCTGCAGTCCTCGGATTCAATACACCTACCTGCATTGCACTGTAGCATACCGTTTTGTGCAGCTCTTGAGACGGCGGGCTGGACCCCTGAGCGGGATGAAAGGTGGGACGCGCAGCAGAGCCCCACATGCGAGCGAAGACACCCTGACACCCTGGGGGCTCCTGGCCGCCGGGACCTCTCCAGGCCCTGATCGCCTGTGTGGTACCACCACAGCACTGCAGGCAGCGGAGGTACTCAGGTACCCTGCCGGCCAGATCAGACCCTGGCCTGGCCGCCGCCGCGCTGCGTCCGCATGGAGCTCCAGCAAATCGATGTTGGTTCGTTCGTTCGACTAGGCGTGCTAGGTCATCCATCCAACTCTTTTTGGCGTCGTCGACTTGCACAAGGCCCCATCCTGCCATCACGTCGCCTGGGACAACCGCACTGCATTAGGCCACATTGCTTGACATTATCCTACATTGCACCACATTACACTGCACCACACTTTCAACCACAGACCTTCTTTGTCTTGCTTTTGTTGTCCAGTCAGTGCCTGTCAGTCTCGTCTCGGCTGTGGTACCACCCAATCCCGCCCGCCTCTGGCTTTGCCGTCCCTCCCATAGCCGTCCCCGTCCCCGTCCCCGTCCCCATACCTACCCATACCCAGTCCCAGACCCAGTTCACGGATCTAGGGCAGACCTCGCTTGTTCCTACAGTACCAACATCTCCCGGACGATCTCCTTTCTTTCTTTCTCTCCTTCCTTCCTTTTGTTCTTTACGATGTCTTCCCCCGGTCCTCCACCACAGGGCTTCCTGGAGCAATCCGGCACGCTCCTCTTCACCGCCGCCTCCTGGATGCGTCTACCGGCCATAGCTTCGACTGTAAGGCACACTGCCTCCCTTTCTCCTGCTCCCGGTGCTGTCTCTATGTCATACACCTTCTGTTTGCTCCCCTCCGCGGCTTTACATGTCGTTCGACCTGCCCTCGCCCCGGCATCTGCCTTCCTCCCCTCCGAATGCGCCGGTCCGTGACCGACGACCGAAGGCGCGACCTGAGGCACTTCGCTAATGTGATCACGACCAAGGGCGTTGCTGCTGTGCTCACCTCCCTCCTCTACTTCAAGCAAAAGTAAGTTGGCCTTCCCCCTCCCCTCCCTTTCACTACCTGCCCCGGTCTCTCTGGTGCGGGCTGCCAACCGCCACGATCGCCCGACATGTCCAGGGTCAAGATACTGACTAGCTCCCAAGGGCCCTCATTTACCCCTCGCACATGCCACCAAATGCCCGAACAGACGTTCCCCGACCCTCGCAGTTTGGCATACGAGACTTCGAAGACTTGATGATACCCACCAACGATGGGGAGAAGCTGTCCGCCTTCTACATGCGCGGCCCGCGCCAGGGTCGCAACTCCAATGTCACCGTGTTGATGTTCCACGGGAATGCTGGCAACATAGGGCACCGTCTGCCCATCGCTCGCATGCTGATCAGTCTCACGGGCTGCAACGTTTTCATGCTGGAGTATCGAGGCTACGGTCTCTCCACGGGCGAGCCGGGCGAGTCTGGAATATGTCTCGACGCTCAAACCGCTCTCGACTATTTGCGCGACCGGGCAGAGACGAGTGATCACAAACTCGTAATTTATGGACAGAGTCTGGGCGGGGCAGTGAGCATAAAGCTCGTGAATGACAACCAGAAAGACGGCGATATTGTTGGCTTGATCCTGGAGAACACCTTCCTCTCAATGCGCAAGCTTATACCGTCGGTCCTACCACCTGCGAAGTACTTGTCGCTTCTATGCCACCAAGTTTGGCCCAGCGACTCGATAATACCCAGCATCACGAAAGTGCCCATCCTATTCCTGTCCGGCCTGCAGGATGAGATCGTTCCGTGAGTTGTTCCCACTAGCTTGTCTTGGCCTACAGGAGCACAGCAACCCCACAGAATCTCAATCCCCATGTGCCGACTTAGTACCCTCGTTGAAAGGCTTGCCACTGCCATATTACCGTGATCTGTGTCTCACGCTAATCATGTATGTCTCAGACCAAATCACATGCGCAAGCTCTACGAGTTATCGCAAGCACCGAACAAGATATTCAAGCCACTACCCGGAGGTGACCACAACTCCAGCGTGCTCGAGGAGGGTTACTTCGAGTCCATATCGGACTTTATCGCTTCCATTACCCAGGAATATCCCACTACGCCCCCCGAGAAAAGTCGCATGTAGCTACGCGATTTTTTGGAGCCGGAGCCAGATGGCTCGTGAACTAAGGGCCGGTAGCGCGGTGTCGGGCGCCTCTCACCGCCCCCCGGTGTCCGGAGCCTAAAGTGAGGTTACTCATTTCTATCACTATGGAATTTTCGCCTTCGAGTGGGAGAGCATGTGGCGACATGGCTGGCTCGGAAACTGGCGTCGATAGGCATGCATGGACGAGGCTATTTTGGCCCGTGGATTGGGAAGAAATTGCGCCTTTGATAAAGATACCCCCTGTAGGAGTTTAACTGTACAACTGTCTGCCTAGCAACCGGCTATTTCTATGTCGAACACCGGTTTTCTCCTGTCTCATACAGAGCCATACAAATTGTGGTGCTGGAGCGTCCGTGGAATGGAAGTTATCGGGAGTAGTTACTATCGCGGCGGTCCAATGACGGACGAAGTCTGGCCAGGGTTCTGAGTGGAGCCAGCAGACATCTATACAGAAAAGAAATACACAGCAGCAGTTCTGATGTTAACATGAAATGCCCACCATTCGCGGGTGTTGCTCCGGCAATCAAAAGGGAGAAATGACGGTGTTTCACAAGCAAAAAAAAAAAAAAAAGAAAAAAAAAAGAAAAAAAAGGGACCGAGGCGATCCTCAAGAATAAAGAGATGAATCTCATTGCCTCGCCCATCTCGCGTGGATTGCCCCCGGTACAAGCTACCAAACACAAGCGACATGATCTCACGGCGAACGAAGCTGGATCGACACGCTACCACAGTTCAAATGGGCCGACGAGATCATTTTTTATTATCGGCATGCTACGAACGAAACCTGCTTGGGAATCTTAAATAAGGAGATGGAAATATCCATGCAGGCTTGGTAAAGCCCGGCGCTCAATGTGAAGCCCGAACGCGCGAGAGGGCCGGGGAAAAGCGAGATTGCATCTCGTCAAACCACCCACCAACACGCGACCAGGCCTGGGGGAAAGGAGAATTTTGGCCATGTGGCTCGCTTCTGCAGGCGTTTCCTCCAACTGCTATCCTTCATCTGCCCCGGTTAGAAGCACGAGCACGTGTCTCTGACTACTCCTCCACGGGGACCTCCTCCTTGTTCTCCTGCTTCCTCGCGCCGAGCCGTCGCAGCGCGACGAATCTCGTCCCGGGGACTTTTGCGTCGATGACCGGCGCCGCAGCCCACTGCCTAGGTCGGGCGGCGCCGCGGCTCGCTACCTGTGACCACCCGCCCGCGCCGCCGTTGCCGCCCGATCCGTCGCCCTCGCGCCGTAGGACGTGGAGCGAGGTTGCGTCGGCCACGCACAGAGCCACGCCACCGGCGACGAGTCCGTCGGCCGCGACGGCTTTGGCGACCTTGGGCTTGAGCGCGGTAAGGAGCGACTCGACCTGAGCCGGAGTGAGTGTTCCAGAGGCGATAGTCGCAACGGTCGTCTTGGTTGTGGCCTTGATGAGCACCTCGTCCGTGGGGAGGAAGCTGGTTGCGAAGGCGAGGTTGTTCCTATGCTCTGCTGGGACCGCTGCGGCCAGGTCGGCGGCGACGGCGGAGTCCAGCTCCTCGATGGTGAGGCCAAATTTGGGCCGCGATAGCAGGAGCGCGTTGTACGGCTGCTGGGCGGTCTTGGGCGCCGTAGAAGTCTCTGCGCGCGCTGGCGCGGCTGCCTTGGCAATCCGCACGCACTGCATGAGTGTCTTTCTCGGGGCGGACACGAAGCGCGGGCCCTTGAAGATGCTGACATGTCGGTGGGGCTCCGGGTCCTGACTCTCAGAGTCCAGACCAAAGTCCTCCGCCAGCGCGTGTATGAACTGCCGCTGGTACGACTTCATGGGCTTGAAGCGCATGTTACGCAGGTTCGACTCGGCAAAGACGCGGAACTCGCGCTCCTGCGCCTGGGCCCACTGGGTGTTGTCCCGGAAGAGTTTGAGTGTGACGGCCTGGTAAGGGATGTGATCATCCGTATGGTCTGGTTCGACGTTGAGCGCCTCGGCAAGCTGACGGTTTCGTTTCTGCCGGGCACATTCGTCGTCGCATTTCAGTGCCTCGCGTTGTGGTCCTTCCGGATTGACTCGGGTGGATAGACACCTTACTTTCTGCTTGCGCCGTTGGCAGTCGCAGACCAGGAAGGTCTCTGACTGGCATGGTTTGTCCTCGTTGCAAGGCAATGGTGTGTGACATTCATCCACACACTCGTGGCCTTGCGGACAAGACCGTCTGGCCTTGTTGCATCGCTGCGCACAATGCGTCCCGGGGATGTTCACATCCTCGCATTCACCTTCGCGGTGACAGAGCTTTTGACATGCATGTAGACTAAAGAGGACATCAGCAAGACAGAAGAGATACAAAAGGGCTCAGCAATTCATGGAACATACCCGCATTTCAAGTCTTTCAGACAAGGCCGGCCGCAGCGAGGTTCCTCAAACCAGCACGGCTGGTTCTTCAGTATCTCTTTGCCACAGATACAGCGCTTTTCGACCAAGAATGGGCATTTCGGACACTCTACATCGTCTGGATGGCACTGGTGCTCAACCTGGGGGTGATTGCACGTCGTTCGAGGCCGGATACATGGAAATCGGCATTGAGGGGGCTGTGTACCACACTGGATCATTAAGGTCAGTGATTGTCGGACCTGCGGATGGTAGCTGGAAAAATAAAGTACGTACTGGCTGGGGAGGATAGAGCCGCGTGCGACCGCAAGCACAGCTTATCTCCTCAAAGATTGCCTCGAGGCAAGTGTTGCAACTGCCTCGATGGCAGAGTTGCTCACAGAAGTGTTTTTGACACGTCAGAAGACGCCCGCACATCCTAGAACAGATATGCTCATCTTCAACGTCTTCGGTGGCAGCCCCTGCTCTGCGCCTATTCGCCTGACGCTTGGCTGCCGCTTTTTCGCCGCGACAGCAGCGGGAGTCGCACTGATGCCTTCCACAGTTCATATTGGCACGGCATGTCCGGAAGCACATCGGTTGCTGGACATCTCCAGGCGGCACTTGTTGACAAGTAGACTCAACCGTTGTCCGGCCGCATCGACAAGAAACGTCCATCTTCTGAAAACAAGGAGGGCATTTCTCTGTGTGGCAAGTTTCCTGGCAGAAATGGCCACATGCCATCTCGATGCCACAGGTTTGCGTGCAATGGGCGACTTTATCTTGGCATGACTGTCGAGGCTCTGGCATGATCACTGCCAGGGGCGTCTTGCCACAAGGGCAATGTGTGACCATGTCAGGAGAGAGAGGACAGTGGGCTGCTTCTTCATCCTGAGGATGACACGGTTTCTCACAGATGTGAAAACCGCAGTCGTATTTCCGCCCACAACCTTGTTCGCAGGCGAATGAGCCTTCGAACCAGGTTCCAGTAGAGATATCGGGCTCTCCAGAAGAGCCGGTCTGCAATTGTCCGAAATTGTAGCTCTCGAGGACGTCCTCTCGTTTGTTGCAGAGGATTTCCTTGCGTTCCTTACCGCAGTAACAGGTCGAAAGGACCGGGACACTGCAAGAGCCGCAGAGGCCAGGGTGGCAGGTTTGACTGCAAAAGTGCTCTCCACAAGGTAATAAATCTCCGCAGACCTCGTTGCAACTGAAGCCGGTGACATAATCAGTATCCACGCATCGCTTCTGGGAGGTGTGTTTGCCGCAAAAACAAGGCTGAACAGGGCCCATCAGCGTGCAAGGAGGACATGGACCCGAATGGCATGACAACGGGCACGGGTGTGGACAAGTTGCACGTGGTTTCGAGCAAGTTTGGCCACACGAGTGAGGCGGCAGTCCGGGGGTCGACCTTGGATTCAGTTCCTTAGAGCACCAACAGTGGTAGGGTCCAGGCTCCTCCGTCAACTTGGAGTTGCAGCCGGGACATCGCCACGTGGGTTCCTGGCCTTGGGGCTGCTCGCCCTCCATCTGGCTCTTGTACCATTTCCTGGTACAGTGGTGGTGAACAACTGTCCAGCAAGTAGTGCACGCCCATATCCGCGACGTCCGAACAACTTCAGACGAGCAGATGACGCATTCGTACTGTCCATTGTCGATGTCCTCGTGAATACGCGTGGTCAAGTCTGGCGCCTCGGATTTTGATGCTCTTCTAGGGCGTGGCTTCTGCGCGTCCTGTGGTTTCGACTTGGGCGGCCTCCTCTCCCTTGAAGGGATTGGTTGACCTGGGATGAAAGCAGGAGCGTCGGCGCTGAGTGATGTTGCGTCTTGATCGACTGCAGATGAAAGATGCCCGCCGAATGCTCTACGAGGAGCCATTTGAGTCCCTTGCACAGCCTGGCCTCCTCTACCACCTCTGCCTCCTCGCCTTCCGCTCCTCCTATCACCTCGACCCCTTGAGTTTGCAGTTCCAGGCTCCACTGAGCTGAGAGGCCTTTCCCCGGAGGACGTGCTTGGAATTTCTGTCGTTACTGGGTTGGCGTTGCTGCCCGATGGCGGCTCTTGCCCGCCGCTCACATGGGCAGGAGCTCTGTGTGCTCCACGGCCTCTTCCCCGGCCGGATCTGCCTCTTCTATTTGAGTTTGGGGAGCCTCTTTGTGAGGATGACGGTTGCGGTGCCGTGACAGGCGGGCTTTGAGGGTCAGCCATGACGATGTGAGGGAAGCCAGGGTTGTTGGGTATGATGTTGCGCTTTCTGAAATACAGCGACTTGGAAATGTTTATGAGCCCTAAGGAAAATTTGGGTGACCTCTCGAAATGAAATGTCCAGTAGATTGAGGTGAAGGCGACAAAGATACAGCTGGGCAGTCAATCTTGGTGAGATGAGAGGCTGAGGTAATCAAATTGGCCACTGCAGTCGCGGTAAAACTTTGTTGCTTCGTAGGCTACGTGCAGAGAAGACAAACAAATTCCCCGCTGGTGCCTGAGTGGCGAGCTGGCTAGGTCTTATCTGGAGCGGGACCTGCCAGAAACCTCCAGGGCACAGGTGAGAAAAATAATATCTGACAGTCGTTTACCAATTCAGTTCAGTCTCCCGGCCAAAGCGAAGCCGTCTAAAGTGACTCAGAGTGAATGATGCAGTCAAAATAGACACGAACCTGCAGGACCCCTGCAACCGAACTCCGCTAGCCGCTTACGGGCCCGAGCCCTGGGCGCGCCTTGCCACCGCTCCCGCCCGGGAGTCTGGGTCCCGGTGGGAGCCTATCCCTTTAGAGCCCAATTCGGCAACAGTGGGGGATTACATAAAATCTGGCGAATCAACAGCTAAATTTGGCCGGAATTAGAGCATTTGATTCGCTAGAAGCTTACTCATCCCCCACTGTTGCCGAATTGGGCTCTAAAGGGATGGAGCCTCCGCCAGTCGCACGATTTGCACCGCCCTGCCGAAGCCACTGCAGAACCACGTACAAGTTACCTGTGCGGCTGACCTCCCACTCCAGGCCCGTGACTCCACAGGTCGGCATGGGTGAGCGTGGCGCATTTTTATCATCATCTACGCCCAGCAGCAGGTGCCCGGGAACTATCCAGCCCGGCATCCTCGGTGGTATTCAACTTCTAAAGTTCCATACCGAAGAAATCAAAGGAGGTGTTTTGATGAGATTTAAGTTGTGAGTCTTTTCATTCATACAAAAAGAGATATAGAGCAAGCTTTTCTACATAAAAAGAAGCGAAAGAGCAGAACTTTGTCAGAATACGTAGATTACTACTAGTAAGTGAAAATAGGTTGCTCATGAGCTCTTGTGTACCAATTTCACCCGGATGGACAGTAACAGGACACAAATGGGCTGAAGCTCGGAACCCACTCTTTCTCAAGTCTTCCAGGGTCGCTTTTGGCCTTGACCTTGGTCCTGTGTTGAGAAGGACGAGCGGTATTGAAACGAGCAAGAGGCAGAAGGTGTGCGGAGGGGTCTGTATTGATCAGAGCGCCCCTGCCTGCTTCTGTTTATGCCCCATGAATCACGCTCCTGCTCCTGTCGCTTGAAGCTTTCACGTTAACGATTGTTGAAACTGCAACGCGCGTACCCGTGGTAAGTAACATTGATTGGTGGGACCGCAGCGCGTTTTGACTGTGCCGCCTACCTGCCACCTACCTGCCTCCTCCTATCCTTGCTACCTACCTGGCAACGTGCTACCTACTTGAATACCATAGCGCCCCCCCCCCCCTAGTTTTTGAAGACGACACCTTCCAAAAAACCGTCGGGCGACGCATATAAATTCTTACGGTCGAAATTTCGTTATAAGGTTTTCGGAAGGCAGGAGGGTCTTCGGGTAAACGAGAGGTCTTCGAGCGGGTCGGTCTTTAAATTTATAACTTTAAGCTTACGCTTCGGCACAAAGACTGGCCGATATAGATTTCTTTCGCTATTTAAATAGTAATATTCCTTTAATAGGTAAGCTCCGAATTGCTTTCTTAATTAATAAGAACCGTGCGGTTTAGGATTTATTTAGGCATTTCCATTCTTCCCCCCTGGAAGGAAGGCGCATTCTACGTACCTAAGGGAGGGTTTTTAATAAGAAAACGGAGATTCGCACGTACAAAATCGGAGGAAATATATATAGGTCCGCTAGCTATAAGCTATAGCTAATTAGCAGCTATAATTTAACATTAAATTAATATATATATTAATCCTTTATATTAACTTACTTATTAACTTATAAAGCCCTTATTATTATTAACTTATAAATAATAATCTTTAATTAATAAATCGTTATATCTTTTACTTTTTTATTAAAATTAATTAATTTAATATTAAAAAAAGTTTTTAATTATTTAAATATAAATTTTCTTTTATTATAATAATAATAAAGATATTTAATTCTTTAAGTTTTAAAGCGTAATAATAAATTAATTATTATAATTAAAACGTTAATATTAACGTTATAAATTATTATTAATTAATATTTTTAACTTTATATAAATATAATATTTATTAAAATTTTAAAGATAATTTAAATAAAGTTATAAAATTTATTAAATTTTTAATAATAATATAAAAGTTAAAGCTAAAATAAATAAATTTAAAATATAATAAAAATACTTTATAATTAACTTTTAATTATAAAAGTTTTTAATATTTTAAATATTAAAATAAATTATTAATAATAAGTATTTATTTAAATATATTTATAATATAATAGCTAATAATAATAATAATAAAGCTAAAATAGTAGTATATATATTAATTTAAGTAGTAAGCGTTATATATATATTAGGGCCTTTATATACTTATATACCCCTTTAATTTTATATATATAAATCTCTATTTTCTTTAATAAAGGGGAGGTCTTCGACAGAAAGATAGTCTTCGACGGAAAGACGGTCTTCGACGAAAAAAGGGTTTTTGTAAGATTTACAGTAAAAATTTATATGCGTCGCCCGACCCTAAATGGCAGAAGGCCCGTTTTGCCCTAGGGAAAACCCTTTGCCCCCGGGAGATGGTCTAGAGACGGTGTTTAAAAACTGGGGGGGGGGGCGCTACGGTACCTACCTACCTGGTACTCAGGTACCTAGGTAGTTAGGTACTTACCCAGGTAAGTACTCATCCAGTGTCTGGGTATCTGATGGTACGAACCGAGCTCAACCTCGTTCGTTTGCATCCTTCTCCGCTCCTACCCTACTTTTCTCCCAGACACTTCTCTCCTCTTTTCTCGCCCAGAGTCTCCTGAGCTTTCTCTCAGACAAAGACCCAAACTTCAAATATCATGGAGAATATGGCCATCGAGCGTCAAGTTGACGACCGTGGTGACAAGGCGTGGTCGTCGCCCGACGACGATGAGTATGACGAAGGCCCTCAAATCACCCTCAAAGAAATCACGAAATCCCACAAAATCACTTATCCTCTCCGTGGCAACTACACAGACTGGCGTGTCATAGCAGCCTTCCGTGAGTTGGTTCAGAATTGGTACGTCCCCACGGTCTCCTTGTCATCCACTTGCTATACTGTCTACCATCCGTGTCTAATGCCTCCATGTAGGCGAGACGCTATCATCAAGTTATTCAAACTGAGAGAGGAGAAATTCCGTGTCGAAAGTGAAGAAAGGACCCGGGGCCGCAACGACGAGATCATCTACAGAGTGCCACGCTGTGGCGCTCAAGTTGATCATGACTGGCTTGTGATTCATTCATTTCAAGGCCCGCGATGGCGAGGGTACCACAGAAATCACTAGTCGGTCTGCTACGCTGCAGCCAGAGCATCTTGACTTTGGGGGTACGACCAAGCAAGATGCCGAAGATCAGGCCGGATTCCACGGAGAGGGTCTCAAGCTTGCTGCTCTGGTCTTGATGCGCGGCAAACAGCCCTACCATATTATGGGTCAGCCAGGTGGCTTCAATTGTTGAATTGGAACATTGCATTCACTCAACGAGGACGCCTCGCTATCAAGCTGACCCACACGGACCTGGGGAACTTTCCAAGGGAAAGGATGATGCTCGAAAGCGGCTGAGCGGTGACTTGGTTCCATTTGCATTCATGCCGGAGTAAGACATGCAATTCATCATCGGAAAGCGTTTCATAGGTCGAGACGGCGGAGGTTTCCTGGTTAAGCGGAGAGCAGTTCAGCGAGAAGACTTTGAATCCTGGACAAGGATTGCATTGTTCGTTATTGGTCCTTCGGGAGGGGCCATCATTTCCACCAAACATGGTGATCTTCTCACTGCTGATAACTTGTGCGGCAAGATCTACCTGAAGGGTCTTTTGCTTCAGTCGGCGAGCATCACACGCAAGCCTCTCAACTTCGCATACAACTTGGCCCGTGGACATACAAATCGCGACAGGCACCTGGCAGTCCGTCACTGAGGCTTCTGAAGAATCCGGAGCCATCTGGAAAATCTGGGAAGACCAGTTGGCAGCGAATCAGGAAATGATACCGGCGCTGAGCAACTTGCTCAACGATGCAAGGGAGTATGCCGACATTCTATTTGCAGAGGAGCTTTGAAGTTATGAGATTGCTTACTTGCTCAGAGGCTATCTTTTGGGGAGGGGATTTGCGAGACGTTGGTATTACTGCCGCGAGGATATGAGCACGGTACGGCCTTTCTTGCAAACTTTTGGACTTTTTTGCTGATGAATATTTGGTTGCAGAAACCAAGACTTCATCATACCATTGAAGGCATTGAGCGCGATGGGTTTGAGCTACACCGGAGGTATTGGAAAATCCTGCGGAAGCACGAGCTCATTTGGACAGCTGAGGAAGAGGAGCAGCGGCGCTTCAGTGCTGCCCTCCTAGTCCCGGTTCCAGAGACTACCTTCGCGATTTCGGTGAGCCAACTCCTGCGCGCCTGTATCCGCGCCTGTCCCCAGACGACAGACCAGCATATTGGCTTCGTCCAATCCTTCCATCTCCATATCCAGCTCTCATTTTCGCTTGAGGAGCAGCTGTTCTGTATCCACGAGCGGTGGCTTTGCATGGAAACCGCGATCAGCGTATTGGTCCTTCACGATGACCTAGAAGAAGCCGACATCGTTTCGTATACAGTGAACAGTTTATTCGCTGACGCACTGGAGCAACTACCGCGCCAGTGGTTCGTTGCAGAAGATGAGGTGAAGACAAGCGAGTGGCAGAGGAAGTTGGAGAGGTTCCAAGCGGAGCAAAGGATAGGCAAGTTTCTGCGGATGAGGAGCTGAGAATTCTTGATGCGCATGATGGGTGTCTCAAGCTGAAGTGGTCTATCAATGCTCGACGTCAACAAGACGATGCCACTCTGGTTGAGATCCAATGCCATCAAGCCTCTCGGTGCTCCAATCTTCGGGAAAACATCTAAATTGCGGCGGACGGTATATGTATCCCCGATCCTTGGGATCTGCCTTTCTTTTCTTTTGCTGAAAATATATCCTACTAGTTGATGTGGGCAAAATGGCCTGCGTTGGCCAAGTGGTTGGTTGCCCCAGAGCCTGAGCGGCAAACGGACGAGGAAGACATGGTACTGGATGTTCCTCAACTACCAGCGTGTCGGGTTCACCGATACGATAAGCTGCAAGGAACATTGAACGCATTACGAAACAGGCTTGGGGGAAGGCGAGGGGTACTTTTTGTCTTGGTGACGCCGAAAGATCCCAAATCCTTCGTTGGCGTGTCCAGAATCAAGCGCTTGTCTGAGCAACCCCGAAACCGATCGATGTCACTGGCTGGGACATCGTCAATGCCGCCATCTCCCAGCAACAGCATATCCTCGCCCTCGACCCTACTGAGCGATGCAGACTCAGGCTCAGAGGGTATCGATGAAAGCGATGAACGGGAACTGATACCTAGACCCGAGCTGAGTCCAGTAGTTGATGGGACTCCGCCGCCGGCTCGCGCGGAAGGATCCGTCCCGGCCTCCAACGCGTCGGCACCCGGGACCTGTCTAGAAGAGCTTCCCCGGCGGACTTGTTTGGTAAGTCGTCTTCTGATCAACCTGTTTGAAGTCAACACACGCTTACATAAGGTACTGCAGCACTTGGAGCCCAGCTTGTTGAGCTGGATCTTCTTGAGAACGATCGATGGTATGAAGCCGAGGGCCCAGAGAGCGTACAGGCGGTGATTGGCATCAAGAAAGGAGGGAATCACCTCCCTGGAGATCCAAGAAAGCGCCGCAGGGTGGGCTCAGAGGCTTAGGGAGGCGCTAACGCTGTTTTGATTCTCATTCTACTTTTGCTTCCAGGTTCATGGAGGGACAAGCATAGTCATCGAAAATTGGCTGCGCAGATCTTCGAAGAGTTTTGTCAGGACTTTATCCCCGAGGTTTTGGTCACTCGCCTAGCTACCGTAACACGCCATATGGCCCGATCAAAGACCACGGTTGCAGAGCATCCAATTGGAATTGAGACCTGGTGATGGTAATCAAGTTGCTCTAGGCGATTGCTCCCGGGGGCCTTAGCTTGGCACGACAGCCCTGTCCTTGTCTCGCTGCTTCTTCACAATGAAAGTGCATGCACCGTATATGGTTCAGCTGCTACCTCTATTGATACAGGACTGTCCAGAAATTCGAAGTCAACTTGACCGGTCGGCAAAGTGTCTGTGACGAGAATGAGTCCGATAGCCAACGTCCGCGGGCGCGTCGAGCGTTGGACCGGTAGCACCGAAACGAATAATAGCTTATTGAGAAACGTGATCATTGACCAATCCTTTCTCGGGGCTAAACTTTCCAATCTCCCCCCATACGAAATATGGATCTCATCTGAATGAAATACAAAAGATCTTGTTTGTCGCTACCCTTCTGCTTCACTCCATGCTCGATAACTAGCACATGTGCATGTAGTCCAAAATCCCACATGTGCATCTGGGGTCCATGAACTCCAAATGCTTATGTGTATCTTCTTATCTTAAATAGATTTGCTGCCAAATTGAAGAGTTAGCCCTCAAGACCCTTTATTCAGGGGAGACACTTGTTGTTTTTTTCTTCTTTTTTTTATGAATAAAGAAGTACTACTTTGAAAGAAGTGGGTACCTGTTGACTAGAGCAATACTACTAGACCTGGCCCCAGGGGCTGTACAACGTACTGGATTCTGCAATATAGAAGCTACAGAGCAAAACAATGCTGTTCAGTTGGGACTTCTACATATAAGACCAGGCCCCACTGCAACAACATTGTGACTACCGTCCTTGGCCTTTGGCAGGATCCATCACGGTTTCATTTTCAAGAAAGCAAACATTGGCGTCGTAATATCATATTCAAGTGGCTGGACTAAGGTCCAGATGATACGTACCTGCACGTGGTTTGCCAACCTCATTGAACAAGGAGCATAACAATGTTGGCAAGGGTGAAGGAAGATGATCTGAGGCGGCCAGACATGCATAACAACAATTGAGAACCAGTGCTCGAACACAGCACACAAGACTTGAGCCCATCCCGATCTCTCCTAAGGCAACCTTGTATTCACGTCTGATGTGGTAGCGCAACAGCGGCTTGGGCAAGTTAAGTAGGTGAAACCCGTAAATACATTGTGCAACCCGGAAGGAAAGTGGGGAAATTATGGCTGGAGCGTGGAGGGAGGAGTTGTGAAGGAGCTTGTCCAGCTTTAATCACATTAGGTCCGTCCCATGGAGATGATTAGTTGACAGGTATAATACTTCGAATCGGTGTCATCTCAACGTTCAAATGGATACAGTATGGGGGCATCGATGATAAAAATGGTCACAGCAATGTTCACAACTGGGACCACGGGCTAGACATTAAAAAACTATACCCTCCAGAGCAGTGTGAGTTTAACTCTATAAAACACAATCACCACGGCATTAGGTGATGTCTGATTGTGACATCAGAATCTTGAGGCTCGTCGGGGCGAAAATACAGTAAGTAGGAGACTTCGTGTATTGTACAAACCTATTCAAGTGTCCGGTGTTACCAAGATGAGGATGTTTGAAGGCCCCGTAAAAGTGCAGACCGAAGAAAGGCTCCGAAGCCGCCCACCTGGACATCCAAAGATCTGTGGAGCGCAACCAGGAACACAGATAAGAGTACGGGAAAGCCCGACAAAAAGTGTATGGGATGAGCGGTGGGACCTGATTCCAACCCTTGCTCAGGAACCGTCCTCCTCGATAAGCTGACTCCGAGACTATTAGTTCGAGCTTGTGATTCCTGCAGCAGGGTGCTTCTATTTGCGGAATCAACGTGGGTTGTTCTAGCATCGCGGGAGGCCATATGAGGCAAGTACCGAGGTCATGGGAGAACGAGATAATGATCAGCTGCTCTCGCGGTCTTGATGAGGGTTGCTCGTAAAAGTCAGACGGGGACGGTGGGTGTGGGTGTGAAGCAGTCGATAGTCTGCCATATAGCGCCGCGAAGGCATAGGTAAGCTTGCCACCGTCACTAGCTAGTGAGCGACTGTCTGACTGTATCGTCGTTGGTCCCGTTTACGGGCTGGGAACGGCGGCGCAGATTGAGTTCTGAGGGGGAAACATGTGGCCGGATCGGGCCAGACCAGACGTTGGGGCGTGGCCGATAATTCCACGATAGGAACCGGTGGGGTTGAGGCGGGATCCCAAAGTTCTCGCACCTGCGTTGTGTTCACCCAGCCGCGTTCCGCGGCTGCGGGAACTGGAAAGCTGCATAGGAGCTCAACGTGAGTTATGCGTGTCTCAACCTGGACAGTGGGTAGACGATGACCTGACATCTGGACTTGGCAAAGCGGCAACAAGGCTTGGGGGGCCTCTGGATGGGAAAGGATAATACTCAGTATCCTAAGCCTTTCAGCCTAGACTGCATAAGTACTTCCTCAGCGGTGTGATGCCAAAACGGCCATCTTACCTGGGATAGGTGCGCATTTCTGCAGAGATGTTAGCTTTTGTCTATGCAGTAGTACCGCAAGCCATGTGGCCTCGAGCCAAGTGTGGCTGCGCAAGTGGCTAGCTGGAGGCACCACCTGACAGAAGCTGTTGGGCGTGGGATGCAAAAAGGTCCTACAGCTCTAGGCATCAACAACGTGCGATTGTCTGGACACGCTTATAGGTCTGATAGTGGCGAGGAGTGGCGGAGGCTTTCAAGCAGGCAAAAGAAACCCCACAGCGAGTGGACTTACACAGACTGTAATATGTGATATCAGGCAGGAGCTGTTTAGATTAATGTTGAATCCGACTGCCGACAAAACTCCGGCGAAAGAGTGCTCGGGTGACACGAAGGTGACCGACATAGCCTTGACAAATCGAAGCTTTCGACGGTGCCGAAGCGCATTCGATATCTCCGAAGTCTACAGAACATACCTGCAGAGTCTCTTCGCATGCATGCGGCCGACGTCAGTCCGGTTGAAGTACTGATCGAAGATGAAGGGCACCACTCGAGGCTGCGTCTGATCCAGGCTAGTCTCGTGCAGTGCGGTTTCCAATTCTGGAACGAAGATTCGTGAACAGCGCTGGTGGTGATCAAGCTTCGAGGACCTGCATGCCAGCCAAGAACTATGGCAAGGGCCAATCCACTGGCTGGGGTCTCCATCGAGGAATGGCAGGAAGTTTCGCGGCGTCTTTGGAGTCATGCAGTAAGTGGGGTTTCAAGCATCGACGGCGTCGAGTTTCGGTGTATCACCGCAAACTCAGATGCAGCCGGCGTGGCGCATGGTAATCACCGAAGTGACCCTGCCATGTAGGGTCCCGACAGATTGCAATGTACTGTCCACCGCCCCGGGCGATCATACAGTAGCCGCGCATCAACGTTGAGAACCCCGAGTTGAGGGCGGTTGGAAGCGCGTATCGCGACCAGAGCGCTGGGGCCTTTGGGGGCCGGGTTGTTGAAGCTGTGTTCTGTGTGCCTGCATGTACGAGAATAATAACCACGGTGCGCCTTCAATTTCTAGAGATGCAAGTCAGCAAGATGAGCTGAAGATCAGGATGTCCAGTCACACAGAAAGCCAGGGCAAGAAAATGAGGGGACGAAAAAAGCAAGCCAGTTGATTAGGGTCCATCAAGCTCTGACAAAATTGAAGTGTATCTTTCACGATGCCATCAGAGATGTACCCCACAATAATGCCGAGTTGATGGGCGTTCGCTACCGGCAGGTATCGTCGCAACGGATAACACCATCTGCATCGGACAGCCATCAAGTGACCTTGGTGCCAGGCCATGAGGACGACATTGTGCAGGAAGGTAGACTACTGTAGGCAGTAGATAGCACTGGGAGGGGGGGCTGAAGAGCGGTAGTGACAACGGCAGTGGTGCCGGTGGTGGTGGTGTAGCAGCTGCAGCAGCTGCAGCAGCTGGAAGAGGAGGACGGCGGCGTGAAGGAGGATGAGGAGGATCAGAATGCTGGGCCGCCTCGTATTTTCAGGATAAGCACTGTCTGTGCACGTGTGGTCGGCTACGGATGCACTTGCCATTCTCACATGGGCTTGGATTGGCCAGTTCCCGTTTGGGCAGGTGAACTAAGCCACAGCTATCTAACATGGATGTACATTGATGCAGCCAGAGTTGGCCCACCCAGCATTTCGGTTGGCCCACCCAGCTTTTTCCTTCCGCCCAAGGCTTTCCATACTAAATACTACTGCAGTAAAAGTACCTTATTTTTCTCTCTAAAAATCTATATACTTCCAGAATACTTTAATTACAGCCGGCGCCTTCTGGCTTTCCACTGTTTCCAGCGCCTTCTGCGCCCTTTGCGCCCTCTAGCCTTCTAACGCCTTATAGCCTTCTATACCCTCTAGGCTCTAGCCTTCCAGCGCCCTCTAGCCTTCCGGTACCCTCTGGCTTCTAATGCCCTTTAGCCTCCAGCGCCCTTTAATGCTAGAAGGCTAAAGGGCGCTGGAAGGCTAGAGGGTATAAAAGGCTAAAGGGTGCAGAAATTATTACAAAGTACCACTCTATTTAGAATAACCTAAGATTTTAGAAGTGAGGGGTTAAAATTAGCAAAAAAGGTACGTCTAGGTAGGCGGAAAGTCTATAGAAAATAGATGTATTGGGTGGGCGGAAGGAAAGAGCTGGGTGGGCCAACTCTGGCTGACATTGATGATATGGTGCGGGATGTTTACCTGCATGAGCCATCCACACAACCTACCCTACGCGCTCGGCCTGCATCCCAAATCTAAAAATCTCTGATCTCTCTATCTCTCTGCCTGCCAACTGCCAAATGCCAAATGCCATCTGCTTCTGCCTTGGCTTCTCGCCTCCCCTTGCCTCGCATTTTCTCACCCACATCCTTCTGATTGCGATGTGTCTGCCGGCTTACCAAGTTGAAGGTGCCGAGGTTGTCCAGATACTTTCACCCGTGTCCGTCCATCAACGAAAAAATGCAGTCTGTCTGGAGTACTGCGAGGCAGCTAGCTACGCAGGATCGCCATGGATCTTTGAACTAGATGCCTAGGTACGATGCCTAGGTACGATGAGGCAGATCCAGGGCCTACCCAGTAATCAAGGCTGCTAGCGGGCCATTCATATAATTCAATCCTCAGCGGGACCACATAGACTAGCACACACGAAGACCCTATCCACTGTCCTGGGTACCCATACCCTTCACGCGGCAGCGAACACACTGTCCCATGGGACGAACTTCCAGATTTGCTCTCAGGAAATCCAGAGTCCGTCATGTCACGCGTTCTGATATGCAGTACCACCACCGTGGCCACACCTCCATCACAGAAAGTCCCGAAACTCGGTTTCGACATGCAGCCCAGCTCGCCCAACAATCACCAAACCACCACCCTCCCTGCCATCTTGGCAAATACGACTTGCCAGGCCAGGCCTCAACGCTCGCTTGAGCACATGTGCATGAAGCTAACCCCCAAGCTTACCTGGGAACTTGTTGCTACCTACCCATGTCCACACCTGCAGCCGGGCCTGTACCCTGTCCGCCCCGTCCCTCGGGGAAGCCAACAAGCTCGTCAATCCCAATGGTGCTGAGCTTGGTCGATTCCGCTCCTGGGCAGGGAAAGACGCCCTTATGGCCTGAGCCTCGTATTGCGCTGACTGTGTCTGCAGACATGGAACGATGCTACTGTGTACTTGAGGTTGACGGATCAGATTGGCTTTCTTATCGTGAGAATATATTCAGTCGCGACTCCCGTCTCCCCGGCCCTCGGTTCGCATCGTATACCCGTACTTCCTGCGCTCGTTGATCCATCATTCGTCTTGTTTGCGCTCCGGGGTGGACGCTTCTTTCACGATGAAGGCCACAGTCTGTGCCCCCCAAGCCTCCGCGCTTTTGCTTCTGTCCTTTGTAAGTAGCCCTGATCGCTAAGAAAGCCTTGATCTCAGCTCACAAAATTTACAGTTAGCCGCATGCAACGCCGTGTTAGTGAGAAGAGCTCTCGGCACACCGGCTACATTACCTGGAGATTGGGAATATCAAGGTTGCTACACGTAAGCGAGCATGCATGGACTGCCGCTTCGATCGATGCCGTGATTGACATTGGACCGCAGAGACGTCGGGAGGACACTCAGCGAAGCCTCTTACGTTAACACCACGGACATGACTGCTGTGAACTGCATCAGCTTTTGCACGTCCAAGGGCCTTCAGTATGCTGGCACAGAGTACAGCCAGGAGTGTTGTACGTCTATATAGGCCGCACATTTACGTGAGCATGTGCTGACTAGGTGGCCGAAAGACTGCGGAAGCCAACTTGCAGCCGCTGCAACAAATGCTTCTGAATCAGACTGCTCGTCGCCCTGCACGGGTGATGCCAACGAGGCCTGCGGTGGAGCGAATCGCTTGACCTTGTATTACAGCTCCCAGCCCGTGGGGCCACAGCCAAACCCAGGCGTTGACGGTTTTGGCTACGTTGGCTGTTATTCGTGGGTCTTTCCGGAAAGCCCTGGGCACGGGGTAGAGTTCTTTGCTAACTTCACTCTCAGCGAGGGATCAAGTGGCAGGACATTGACACAGGCCATTGGATCCGTCCCTGCGGCACAGATGACAATTGCCGGGTGCGTATCAGCTTGCAAGACAGCCGGATACTCACTTGCTGGTACTGAGTACTCAGATGAATGCTGTAAGTTGATGTGTCCTTTCATACCACGTTCAACAAAGTGCTTCTGTGCTGATGTTCCAACAGACTGTGACAACAACATCCAGAATGGCGGGGCACTGGCTTCAAGTGGCTGTGACATGACGTGCGATGGAAACCAGACAGAGATCTGTGGGGGTAGCAACCGTCTATCCCTGTACTCTCTGGATGGTGTTGTGCCTAGAGGCCCGAGTTCCACCACGTCTACCCGATCAACAACACCGGCACCCACAGGATTCCCGACAGGCTGGTCAGCCCAAGGATGCTGGGTCGACAACGTCCAGAACCGCATCCTCTCCTTCATGGCACCCGATTCTCAGACGATGACTCCCCAGTCGTGCGCCCTCACATGCAGCAACGCCGGCTACACCGTCTCAGGGACCGAGTACAGCACCCAGTGCTTCTGCGGGAATGGCATCTCAAATGGCGGGGCGCAGGCCACAGCGGCGACAGAGTGTAGCTCGACGTGCGCGGGAGATAGCACGCAGATTTGTGGTGGGTCGGACAGGCTCTCCATTGTTTCCAAGGGAGCACCTGGAGTCGAACTGCCCCCAGGGCCGATCGGGCAGGTGGGCAGTTGGACCTACCAGGGATGCTACAATGACAATGTCAATGGTGCTAACCAACGGACCTTCCCATGGCAACTCATCTATGCCGGCACCTTGACTCCCGAAATATGCCTGGATAAGTGCGCGTCGTTTGGGTACGCCGCTGCTGGTCTGGAGTATGGCCAAGAGTGTTACTGTGAGTCGTTTCTTATTCTGGTGTCCCTCGATTCTCCACCGTCGTACTGACCACATCACCTGAAGGTGGCGACCCGTCTGATATAGTCAAGAACAATGCGACGAAACAAGCCGAGTCCGGTTGTAGCACTGTCTGCGCAGGTAACTCATCGGCCATATGCGGAGGTGGAAACCTGCTCTCAACCTACTTCTGGAACGGCACAGACCCGCTCTACACCTTTAGCTATCCCACAGGCGCGGCAGCTGGAGAATACAGCTTCCTCATCGGGGGCGTGACGATCCCCTTGATGGTATCCGAGTCCATCACGGGCAAGGTCAGCTTCCTGTCCAAGTGGGGCACCGGCCCGGCCAACGAGACCGGCGCATATGAGCTCGATCTTACCCTAGTGGGTAGCTCCGCCAATGCATGGAGGACGTTGCACGTCAAGACTGATCTCTTCTGTGCGGCCGGCGTGGTCCTCCCTGACAAGGCAGGCCGTCAGTTGACCGTGGGCGGATGGTCTGGTGACTCCACCGAGGGTGTAAGGCTTTACTGGCCCGACGGCTCGCCTGGTGTTTGGGGCACGAACGACTGGCAAGAGAATGTGAATGAGCTTAGCCTCCAGGTCGGACGCTGGTACCCTTCGGCCATGGTCATGGCAAACGGGTCTGTGATGGTCATCGGTGGTGAGGTCGGATCCAATGGTGCGGCTGTGCCCTCGATCGAGGTCCTGCCACACACTGGCACGGCGCCTCTGTACATGGACGTAAGTCACCTTCATCTCGACATCTTGCTGTCACAAGCCTTGATGCTGATTTCACTGGACAGTGGCTTGACAGAACGAACCCCAACAACTTGTATCCCTTTGTCTCTGTCCTCCCGTCCGGTGGGATCTTCGTTCAATACTACAATGAAGCACGTGTCCTGGACGAGCAGACCTTTGCAACCACAAAGACCCTCCCAAATCCACCTGGTGTAGTCTATGGCGACATGGGTGGAAGGACATACCCTCAAGAAGGCGCAGCGGTCCTCCTGCCGCAGGTGTATCCCTACACGGACCACCTGGGAATACTCATCTGCGGAGGCAGCACAGTAGACGGTCCAGGCAATGCGATCGACAACTGTGTGACCACCTTCCCCGAGGACGCGAATCCGACATGGACCCTGGAGCGCATGCCTTCACCGCGTGTGATGCCATGCATGGCGCCCCTTCCCGATGGTACATATCTCATCGCGAATGGCGCGGTGCAGGGCTGGGCCGGCTTCAACCTCGCCAACAAGCCCAACCTCAACGCCCTGCTGTACGATCCCTCAAAGCCGGTGGGAGCCAGGATTAGCGTCATGGCAAACACGACCATCGCACGGCTGTACCACTCAGAGGCCGTCACGCTGCTCGACGGGCGCGTGCTCATCTCGGGGTCGGACCCGCAGGACACATCCGCGGCTCAGAACCCGCAGGAGTACCGGGTCGAGGTCTTCAGCCCGCCGTACCTACTGCAGGGCAAGCCGCGGCCGAGCTTCACGATCGCCAACCGCGACTGGGCGTACGGCGCGGCGGGGATCCCGTTCACGCTGGGAGGGGCGGCGCAGAACGGCGGCCTCAAGGTCACGCTGCTGGGCGCGGTGCACAGCACGCACGGGAACAGCATGGGGGCGCGGAACCTGGTGCCAAATTTCTCGTGCAGCGGCACGAGCTGCACCGTGGACGCGCCGCCCAACGCCCACGTTTGCCCGCCCGGCTGGTACCAGTTCTTCGTCGTGGACGGGGGCGTTCCCGCCGTGGGCGTGTACGTGAGGATCGGGGGCGACCCGGCTTCGCTGGGCAACTGGCCGAATTTCCCCGACTTTACCGTCCCAGGGGTGTGAGCGAGGGGGAGGGCCGATATTTCCTTGGATTTTGTTCCTATCTGTGCTGGTTATGATTTGAATGAACGGGTTCGATAGAGACATCTCATAGCCTGGATGGTTGCATAGCTTTTTCCCCCATATAGTAGCATCAAGAGACAGTTACATCGAACCGATTGACCCGTGGTGAATCCGTCGTTATCGCATCGGAGCTACCGGAGGTGAGTAACTAGTGAGTCCGAAGTGGCTGTTCGCGAAAGCCTGGGGCTGATTGGGTCGGTAAGCCCAGAGCTGCAGTGGAATGCGATGCTGAGCGACGGACATATCGCACTGACGCGACACTTGTAATCTCCCTGCTCGGCAGTTTCTATTCGCAGTAATAATGTTACTCCCGGAATGCTTAGCTGCATCGGATCAATCCAGAATGCCGAAGGCTTCTTGTGCCGTGGCCATTGAGTGGCGGCGCTGCGCCGAGGGGCTTAACGCCGCTTAACGCCAGGGGGATCCTTTAAGCTTCACATGCCCATGATACAGGCTGCAGGCTTGCAGTGACGTTGAACCCGCCTTAGGTCAAGAGCTCGTTTATATAGCTCCAATGCTCCCAACGTCCTCGTTCACTCCAACGAGTCCAATGCAGCATACCTAGCGTCATACGCACATCAAGACAGCAGCAGCATCAAACCTTGTAACACAATGTCTTTCTTCTACAGTCAACTCTTCGTCAAGCCGGCATACCCCACGCGGATGCTCAATGGCCAGACGGTCATAGTGACGGGCTCGAACACGGGGCTCGGCAAGGAGGCGGCGCGCCACTTCGCGCGGCTCGGGGCGGCGAAGCTGATCCTGGCGGTGCGCAACATCAAGGCGGGCGAGGCGGCCAAGGCCGACATCGAGAAGACGACACAGTGCCCGGCGGGGACGGTGGAGGTGTGGCCGCTGGACCTGGGGGACTACGCGTCGGTGAAGGCGTTCGCGGCGCGGGCGGCCAAGGACCTGGATCGCGTGGACGTGCTGTGCGAGAACGCGGGCATCGCGACGCACAAGAAGCGCGTGGTCGAGGGCCACGAGAGCACCATCACGGTCAACGTCGTCAGCACGTTCCTGCTGGCGCTGCTGATGCTGCCGAAGCTCAAGGACACGGCGCGGCGGCACAAGGGCGCGAGCCCGACGCTGACCATCGTGTCCTCGGAGGTGCACGGGTGGTGCAAGCTGCCCGAGCGCAGCGAGCCGGCCGTCATCGCCGCCCTCGACGCCTCGGACGACCTGAGCGAGCGCTACCCCGTGTCCAAGCTGCTCGAGGTGCTCGTCGTGCGCCAGCTGGCGCCTCGCCTGCGCGGCAGCGGCGTCACGCTCAACATGCTCAACCCGGGCCTGTGCCACTCGGAGCTGTCGAGAGACTCGGGGATGGCCCTGGAGGTCATGAAGTTCTTCCTGGCGCGGTCGACAGAGGTCGGCTCCCGCACGCTGGTGGCGGCGGCGCTGGTGGGCGAGGAGAGCCACGGCAAGTACATGTCGGACGGCGTGGTGGCCGAGAAGAGCCTGTCTGCGTTTGCGAAGAGCGAGGAGGGCAACAGGACCGGGCAGAAGTTGTGGAAAGAGCTCGGCCAGATACTGGACAAGATCGAGCCTGGCGTGACGGCGAGCATCTAGGAGGGGTCAGGTAGAGGATGGACGGCTGGTTGGTTGTTGGCGTTCGGGGCTGTATTTCCTTTTCCATGTCACGGCCTGCCTGTATGAGATTAATGCTTGTGATGGAAAGCTGCATGTTGGTTAATCGGGCAGAAACCCAGGATTGTATAATATCTGTTGATGTGCGGCACAGCACCTCTCCCAATTGTCAGCACTGCGGTACTTGAAAGTGTGCTTGCTACTCATACATGTTGTACCCACACTCGCTGTAGACTAATGTAGACTACAGTACATCATCGAAGGCACATTTGTAGGCAGCGCACCCTAGGCCGACATGAGTGCACACAAAATTCCACCTCCATTTTCGTATTGTCAATGAGAACCCTCGAACGCTCACCATGAGGAACTGAGAATGAGCGAGAAAGAGAAACGGCTGTTGGAGGTATTATCGTCTTGGCTCTGATCCGGCCCGAATTAATGAACATGCAGGGGTACATAGCGGCTTAAAGTGGGGCGGAGAGCCTGCCCTGGGCCCCCCGGTAGCCATCAAAAAATATGTACCAGTAGATAAATGTTCACCTCACTCCACCACATTCTCATAACGCCTCCTCTTTCCTTCTGGCCCTTGATTACAATCAACAAGCAACGGGCGACGTCAATTTCACGCCGACGACTAAATCCTGACGGCTGAGACAACTCACAATGCGGCCTTGAGCAACAGATCGCAAAAGGCTGGTCCAAGCCGTATGTGGCTGTTGATCTCGATGCTTCATCCACAGCCGCAGCCATCTTCGCGCCCTTCGCCCGTCCGCCCTCAGCACTTTCCCCTGTTAGTCACCGGTGCTTCTGGCTCACTTATCATCAACGGCAAAACACAACCAAAGCACTCGGCCGCTTTGTCTACGAGCTATCCACGCAACAGGGCGTCCCAAGCCTAGTGGCCCCGGCCTGTACCGGTATTCGTTTTCACTGCAGCATTGGAGCCCCTGTCAATGCTGAGGTGTTCGACCGCCAGGCCCCTGTTTGTTCTTGCGCCATGGTCAGGCTGCACGCACTGCACAGGTCGGTGCTACGACCCGGCCTCAGTCCCCAGGACTTTGGTCTTCGTGGATCCTCTCTCCGACGATGCAGTCGACACCGGGGTTTCGTGACCCTGGGCATCGAGACGTCCTGTGACGACACCTGTGTCTCGATTCTGCGCCCATCCAAGCGTGGTGGAATCTCGTGCAAGCCCTGGAGAGTCTCTTGTGGAAATAAGCAACACCAAGGGGTTCATCCTGTAGAAGCGGTCAAGTCTCACACCCGCAATCTACCCGCACTTGTACAGAAGGCTCTGAGAAATATTCCAACTCGCCCTGATGGCAAGCGCACACCAGATCTCATTGCTGTGACCAGAGGTCCGGGCATGACACCTTGTCTATCGGTTGGCATCTCATTCGCCAAGGCCTTGTCAGTTGCCTTGGATGCACCACTCGTCGGCGTCCACCACATGCAAGCACACGCCCTGGCTGTGCACCTGGACGCGAATTTACCGGATAGCAAGGTTCTCGGGCCACAGTTCCCCTTTCTCACTCTGCTGTACGGCTTCCTCTCTCTCGTCAATGTGCTGACAGTCGTCTGCCTGCTCCTCCATCTGGCACATATTCCTCTCTATTAAAGTTGCAGTAGCTGACGAGCAGGAGCAGTATTTCTGGTGGTCATACAATGCTGGTCTACAGCAAGTCAATCATCGAGCACAGAGTCCTGGCTTCGACACAACGCGGCATCACTAATCCGAGAGAGAAGGGTTCAGCCACTGCAATCGGAGAGATGCTCGATAAATGCGGCAGGGTTGGTAAGTGGTCCTCAACTCTCTTGCTTGGAGGCTTGGTCTGGTAAGAACCGCTCGACGCAAAAAGCATCTGCGGCCGCCTCGACAGTTTCGCCGCTTTTGGAAGCAGCAGTGGCGATATTTCACTTACACTGGCCACAGTCGTCCCGGAAAGTTCTCTGCCGACCCGCGACATCGATACTGTAGTCTATGCCAGACTCATGGAAGCGTATTGCGGAAGCGCTGGTAAATATCAGGACTTGATACGTCGGGGCTTGTACAAGGCGCCTCAAAAACGACAAGATGAGATCGAGATTTATCAATCCGAACTTGGCTCGTGGACTCTTTCTCCCCCCCTTCGGCAGTCGCGAGATATGATCTATGACTTCACGGGGTTGGGCGGCAAGGTCCGGGCAATCATGGATGAGAATCCCCAAATGGAGGGGGCGGAAAGGAGAGAGCTGGGCTACCACACCATGCGGCTCGCTTTTGAGCATATCATGAGTAGAGTCATCATGGCATTGCAGAATGACGAAGAGCTCTTGGCCAACCCGCCACAGTCATTGGTCCTCTCGGGGGGTGTCGCGGCCAGTCCATTCCTTCGGAAAGTTGCCGCATCGATGTTGGCGGCACGAGGTTTTGGTGACATGAATGTCACTGCTCCCAGACTCGATCTGTGCACAGACAATGCCCCAATGATTGCCTGGGCTGGACAGGAGATGTACAAAGCTGGCTGGATAACAGACAACACATTTCTGCCCCAGGGCGAGTGGCCGATCGAGCACATCATCACAGGCGTCGACTGCTGGGTCCGGAAGGACGATGCCGACGCCCCGGAGTCTAAGGAAAACGTGACAGCTCCCGCACAAGATACACCCAAGCCGCCGAAAATGACGCACAATCGGCCGAGAAAGGCAGCTCGCAGCTCATCACGACCGGCGAGGTCGGGTCCGGCGGTTACACGGAGCGTTATGGTCAAGAGTTATGACTATAAGTCAGATGCAGAGAAGTTCCCGTCGCCATGGCGAGTGAGTGTCCCTGGACGACTGGCGAGATCAGAATTGGCTGCTGCGAAGAGCACCACAGCGGGGCCACGGCCATCGAGCGGCCGAAAAGGGACATCTCCCCATACCAAGATGAAGAAAAGCCGTAGCACCAGTGAGAAGGGCAGACCGAAGGAGAAGCAGTTTGTGCGGCGCTCCCGCCCGCGGAGAAGGCGGTCCGGCTCCCGAGGGGTCGCTACGGACGGGGCTGAACACGCTGAGGAGATGGGCTGGTCTATAAAGGAGGCCTGAGTATGTGAGGAGAGAGATCCGAGTTGAAACTCGATCCTCCTGAGGTTATGCCAGGGAACATTGGCAGCCTGGAAGAGAGGCTTATACACATTATGGCATGCTTTGTTTTAAAAGGAAGGCAGGGTCTCGAGAGGATCCCTTTTGCCGCTTTGCCGTGTAATATCGCATTACCTGTAAGATACGTACATTGCAACCCGCATGGGAAGGCGATGAGCATACTGTACCATGAATCAACTAGCGATCGAGAAAAGCGTTAAGTATGGGAGGAGCCTAATGCATTGCAAGAAAGCCGTCATCTCTTATTGTACAGGTACTCGGGCGTTTGCTATCTCCTTCAGCCGCCATGGGTGGTACGAGATATCGAGAAAGCCTGGCCGGAGATTTAAACAGCCCAGACCCCCTGTGTCTAGCCCACCACTATCTCGAAATCGGCCATGTCCATGTCTCTATGCTCATTTCTAAGCCCCACCCCGCAACATTTGGTCCCTCCATTCTAATCCAGGTTACTTGTGACATTCGTGAACTCGCCCTTCTCCAGCTTCGTCTTCCAGAAAATGGGGTTCGTGTCGTTGAAGCCGTGCCTGACCCAGCCCTCCTCCTTGACGTGGTAGAGGTTGATGAAGCCACCCGAGTACGCGTCACGGTGCGTAGCGGCCAGGATGCTCCGGCGGCCCAGCTCCAGGGCGTCCTCGTCCGAGAGGTCGTAGTCGTACTCGGCGTCCAGCACGCCGTACGCGAACGTCTGGCCGGAGCCGACGCAGAACAGGTTGCCCGGCAGCCGCGTGCCGTCCGAGTCGATGTAGTACAGCGCGGGCCCTTCCTCCTTGGTCACGCCGGCGCACATGGTGCCCATGGACAGGCCCATGCCCTTGTACTGGTACACCAGGTTCGCCAGGATCTTGGACGCCGCCGCCACCGAGATGCGCCGCTTGTGCCGCAGCTCGTGCAGCCGGCACTGCATGCCCAGCCACGCGAGCCAGTACTGGCAGTCGGCCGCGCCGCCCGCCATGGTGCCGAGCAGCTGGCTGTTGATCTCGATGACCTTCTTGACGGTTTGCGAGGCGATCCAGTTGCCTGCCGTGGCCCGGGAGTCGGTGGCTACGATGATGCCGCCCTTGAAGCGGAAGGCGAGGGTCGTGGTGCCGTGGGCGATCTTGATGGGGCATTGGGGGTTGGAGCGGTCGTCGGTTGCGGCACGGAGCCATGAGGAGGGCTGTTGCATGTGAGTGTCAGTGATGGTTTCGTTTGTAGTGGTTTCGGGCGGCGTGAGAAGGCGTGTGGAGGTTGATGGATGCGGTCAAGAGCCGAGTAGGATGGAGCTTACCTGTGCTACTGGGGGCATAGCAAACTTCAGAGATGGGCCAGGCACGCCATCGGAAAAGTCCATCTCATCCTGCTCTGTGAGGCCCTCGTTCAGGGCGTAGGCCGGCCGGCTGTACTTCGCGACGA
This sequence comes from Diaporthe ilicicola, assembly GCA_023242295.1. NCBI lineage: Eukaryota > Fungi > Ascomycota > Sordariomycetes > Diaporthales > Diaporthaceae > Diaporthe > Diaporthe ilicicola. The sequence continues at coordinate 245,423 of JALPVH010000003.1, read as the reverse complement.
GGGTATCCATGGTGACGTCGATTGCGAATCTACGCCGCTTTCAAAATGAATTCCCTGGATGCTCGAAGGAATGAAGACGTAACTGAAAGGGATGCCGTGGTTAGGGGTGGTGGGGTTGTGAAGGCGGAGGACAAGTGGGTTGGACAAAGCGACAGTGAGGTCGATGAACGGGCTGATGGTTTGGCGAGCTGATGTCGTTGGAGCTCAAGGCAGCTCCAAGCAATGCGCGTACTGGGTACGGGACCAGCACCCTGCCGGCCGGAGGCTGCAAGTTGCAGCAAGCTGAGCAGGGGGACTCACTAGCCACCCGTCGACAGTGGTGCTGAGTGGACACCTTCCAGAGCTGCAGGGGTCCACAGCTGAAGCACAGGCCAATACTCTGTCATCTTTCACAGGCCGCGCAGACAGGCACAGGCATCTGCCCATCTCAAGGGTCGCCCGTCTCCTTTTGGCGACAGCTTGTTCGTAACTTGGCATTTATACAGTGAATCTCCTCCACGCGAAACCACAGAGACTCTCGTTCGACGGCTGCGAAGAGCCGCAACACCACACACCATGGGGTTCATCAGCGGGATCCTCTACGGTCAGTCCAAGTAGACTCGCCCTTTCGGATGCGCAAGGAACTAACGCCGTTGCCAGTTGTCATCCTTATCCTCAATGCGATGTGCATCCTCTCCGAAGACCGTTTCCTCGCGCGCAGTACGTCAAAACGACCCCGTCTCCGAATATAACCACTCGTCGCCTTGCTGTGCTTAGCAAGCCTGGCCGCGGGCCAAATCCGGCCCATGCCCAAGTGATCAGCTACGATGACCACAAGACTGACGTCTTTCAACCCACAGTTAACCTCTCACCAAAGTCCATCGACCCAACTTTCGGACAATCAGGAGCAGATGCCAGCGTCTGGAGCAAGATTGCCAGTCTGATATCGAGCGTGCGGATGGTTGTGAGGTGTATGTTTGAGCCAACATAACATCGTCCCCCCTCCCCCGACCGGGAGACTGTTGTCATGGCGCAAGTCCAAGAGCTAACATAAACAGTCCCTCTGATATTCGTAAACGCCGTGATAATAGTCTACGAGCTGATCCTAGGATGAGCGGTCCTATGGGTAATGCTGCTCGGTGCTCTACTCTACCTGGAGAACCTCGAGGCCAGGCGGATTCGCGCAGGCCGAGGAAGGGAGTACAGGAACGACTATCTGGTGACGTGACACAATTTGTGTTGTTTTGGCATATCTGGTGGTGGCCGGCGTAGAGTGGGCATATATGATCGATCCCCATCCATGATCGGAGGGTGCCACGGTGCATGGCGTCAAGGCGTTGGGAGGGACAAGGGGTGGGGCCGACGTGTTATTGAACGGCGAATTCGACGTGTTCAAGGGTCACAAAAGAATAATAACCAAAATAATGCCTCGGCGGACTGGGGACGTATGAGGATGATCCCGTTTCAGGCATCCTCAGCTCAGAAGTGGCTAATTCCAACATACCTTGTTCTACAAATCTTCAAGTACTGAGTCAACTTGTTCCACTTCGCCGACCGTTTAATGCTGACCAATAAGTGGTTGCTGCCTTCTGAAGGTTCATCGACGCGCAAAATTGTCAGTCCGCTTGGAGGAAGTGCTAAAGATTGGCTGTACTGTCACGAGGAACCCGTCTGATTTGGCATTCGCATACGAGATCTGGGCATTGTGTTTCGAGGTGTGGCATTACATTAGTGTAAGCGCTCGCTTCCGTGAACGGTGCCACAGACACTGTACACCAAGGAGAAACCCTCGAGAAAAGCCATCCGGTCTAGGCGGCTTCCATCCATGATGCCGCCCATACAAATCTGTATTGATTTTTGCTCTGTTCGGTATGTATATACCAGCCGGCCTTCGCGAAAGTCGCGCTGTGCCAAACCGCCAAGCCAAATGCTGACTAGTTTCGCTATCCGCAATCAAGTCCGCTCGAGGTGATCCAGGTGTACACAAGCCACAGCCAGCCTTTCGCTGTGGTGCATGACTGCTCCTTGAGCCATGCTAGCAGAGCCAGGAGCTTCAACGCGGCGGCTTGGCTTTTGCTCGACCCATCTATCTCCGTGGTTATCCAAGCAACCTCGGGCAACGCCCACGCAAGCGGAGTCATTCCGGCTAAGACCAACCCAGACTTCCCCTTCTACGAAAACACATTGCTCTTTTTCCTCCCGATGCCGCTGATACTGAAACGCTCTTTGAGAGCATGCTTTTCAGGCCGGTCCGCGGTGGATGAGGACCTCGCCTCGCTGCCATTCGCATCACCCACTTCGGACGGGCCACCGTCTGGCTTTTGGATCTTGTCGTCCTTCGCTTTGTCCTTGGAGCTTCCTGCGAGCCAGCCCATAGACTTACGGCTCAGTGATTTGCTCCCTTTGTGCCCGCGGTGGAGGAACTTGGGGCTCGCGCTGCTGGTGGCGATTGGGCTCGACGCAACTACGTCCTTGCCTTCCTTCTTGCGCTTCTTCTCTTCCTCCACTGCCGCTGCTTTGCTCTCAGCCAGCGCTTTCTGCAGTTCCTCTTCATTGGTCCTGCGCGCCTCCATGATACGTTTAGCATTTTCCTTGCGTCGCTTCTCTTCCTCTTTGGCTGCTTCCTTCTCAGCAACTTTACGTGCCTTCTCAGCGGCCTTGAGCTCCTTCTTCTCTAGTTTCTTGTCCTCCTTGACCTGCTTCGGCGTATGGGCATCATCGGAGGGCGGCGCAGGAGTGGCAGGGGTCCGAGGCTCAACGGCTGGTGCTGGCGGCGGTGCGGCATTCAACGAATGTGTCTGGATGGGCTCAGGTATAGTTTCCGGAATAGGTGGTACGGGGGGTGCGTGGTCAAAAATGCCGGGCGCAGTTCTTGCGTGATCCAGCATAGCGAAGTGGTCCTTGTCGTCTATTGGCGAGACAGGTGTGGTGATCTGCCTGACCAGTGGTGACTTCGGCTCTCCATTCGTCTTCACACGATCCAGTGCCAAGTCGGCCTTTTCACGCTCCAGCCGGACTTCCTCGAGACCCTCGGCTTCTTGTTCTGCCATGACCTTCTCATGTGTCGTTTCCTGGTAGAACAACACATATGCGCAAGCCATGCCGGGCTTGTCGCCGAAGAAATTCCGGACGAAATGCTTGTCCACCGGCTCTACCATTTCATCGTCGAACAATAGCCATCCTCGGTCTGGCGTTTTGATGATTGATACGTAATGTCCGTGGTAGGCGTTTCCTCCTATGTGAACAACGACCGCGTACAGCTCGTATAGCCGATCGGGATCCTCTGCGTCGTCTGTCGTATTGAACATGCGCAGGTGATATGGGTAGACCACTCGATGAAACAACTTCTGCAGTCGGGTAAAATCTTCTGTGTACTTAAACCGCTTCAGGTGGAGGGCCAACACTTTCGGCAGCTTCTTGATTTTCATCCTCTTCTCGGCTTCTTGCAAGCCACCGCACTGGTCACAATGGAACTTGTTCCGCTCACAGAGCATCTCTTCGTCGGAGAACTTTCTCAAGCAGGCTGTAACGGAAGAATGCTCCTCGAGGTCGATGGACAAATCCAGGAAGGTTTCGTCTCTTTGTGAGGTGGTCTCGCAGGATAAGCATTTCGTTTCTGATGTCAGAACCCCCTCGAATATATCGTGAACCCAGCCAGTCCCGGGTGATGTCGTCCCTATCGCCTGTTGAGCTTTCATCAGTGCTGTCGACGCCCCGATGGCGTTTCCAACGGAATTTGCGTAACCATTTGCGTTCGTTGTTTCGAGCTCCTGGAACCGCATCGCATTGGCTTCCACGCTCGATATGACGTCGTTCAACACGAGACCATAGAACTCGTGTGCATCCTGGTGGTTCTGATTCCGGAAATTTTCATTATCGCGCTTGAAAATTTCAAGAAAACGCTGAGGGCTGAGTACGCCTGTCCGGGTATTGCTCTCGATCAGAGCTGTGAAAATGTCCTTCAGCCCCGTGAAAGTGCACTCGTCCATGCCGTAAGCTTCGGTATGGTCCTGTGCAAGTTCTAATACTGGGCCCTTGATCATCGCTTGCTTTTTCTTGTATTCAGGGGAATCCGGCCTGTCTTCCGGCTTCTGCTGCCCGGGCGGTAACTGACCAGCACTGATCTGCTGTCTCTGCTTCATGGCTTGGGTGGCCGTCAACGGCTTTTGCTTGTTTGCCGTATTGGCAGCATTTCCGTTCATCGGCGGTCTGATTGTGACCTTGACTTGGTTTGTCTGTCCATTCGGTGTCCCTACAGGCGTGTGCGGTGGATAGCTCACAACATTAGTTCGGAAGGTCTCGCAGTAGTAGAGCGCCTGGACGATGGAATTGCAGTAACTGTCCCACAGTCAGTGTCTTGGGCCCGTGATCGTCGAATGCGGTGTAAAGTGTCTCGTACCATGTGTTGCCGAACTGGAGAAACACCAGATTAGCTCGTGTCCGAAGCAGAGGTCAAGCAAGGCTCGCAACGCACATTCTCAAGGCCAAAGAACTTGTCACTTCCGTCTCGTCGCACCGGCCCTGCGTTTTGTAGCAACTTCTCCAACGGGGTCAATTCTTGTGGGGGTTCGTCCTTCTTGGATTTGAGTGTTGGGTCTTTGGTAGCAGTCGAAGCGCCCTACAAGCCATGTCGATGTTGTGTTAGCCTTGATCTGGGGAGGCGGCGCACTCGAGGGCTACACCGAAGTGTTGGACCACGAGTGCAAAGCGCAGAGGGTCGGTCGCGTGCGACTCACAGTGCTGGCGCTTCTCAGCTTCTTCATGAAGCCCGCCATTATAGTATATCAGCGAGTGTGTGTATGGCCTGAGCGAGCGAATAGTGGGCGGGAGAGAAGAAGGGTAAGCCGAACCGGTTGACCGGCCGAACCCAGGAGTTCAGGTGAATGGGCGAAGTCGAAGGTCCAACATTCGGGATGTGCGCGAAAGACCTGGGACTTTGCCCACTTGGTTCAGGCCAATTCTCGAGACGGGGTTTTCTGGCCGGGCTGGCCGTAGTGGCGGGTGTGTGACAATGGGGTGTGCAGTCCTGCGGCGCGGGTGTACGTCGAGCTTCCCATGCAACGCAGCGCGGCGGGCGAGCGTGATTCTCTACTTATCTCGGCAGGCTGGTTCTCGGGCGGGCGTATACGAGTGCGGTGGGCGAGGGCGTGGGAAGGACGAATTGGTTCGCCAGAGGTCGCGAATCAAGCGGCAATATGAGCAGCAGGGGGCAAGCTGCCTGGTTGACCGGATAAGCGAGGTGATCTGCGGTGGTAAGGAGTGCGGCAGCAGCAGGCGCAGGAGGAGCAGCACGAGGAGGAGGAGGAGGCGGCAGGTAATGCGCAGTTTGTCGTAGCCAGTCAGACAGTCGAGGGAATATGCGAAGGCGCGGCGGAAGGAATCGTTACAAGTGGTTACTAATGCTGCAAGTCCGGGGCAGTTTGCCTATTTCCCCATGGACTTGGGGATCGGTTCATCCGCCAAAAAGGGTGACTGGGCAGGGGGGTTGGGTTGGCTGTGGAGTAGCTTGAATTGACTGCAGACAGATGGTCTACCAGGTACTCTGCTAAGTACCAGAGGCAGTGAGTGACAGACGGCGTACTGTGTGGCGGGGCTTGTTCATACACCGTCTCGAACCAGCCTGGCTTGACTCGACCTGATGATGACAGGCACGAAGGATCGTCCAAAAGAAGCGCACAAAGCTATGAATGTCCGGGAGGTTGCAACGAGCAGGAGAATACGGCTGAGCCATGCATCAAACGAACAGACTGGACCACCAACCTGCAGAATCTCCAATGCGGGCGGCGGGGTTGGAGGGGGTGGGACTCTTGGGGGCCCAGCAATACCCGTTACTTGAAGGTCGACAGGGCCTCTGCTGTACGCACGCAGTACAGACGGAGTACTCTGTACGCAGACAACGATCCTGTCGGGAGATGTCGCGAACTCCGCAGCATGCCTACTGCACCTAGGCCAGAGCCTTAGGGAGCTAAAACTCCTTAGCCGGGCTCCAAAAAAAGGGAGCGATTGATTGATGCGCCGTTGGTTCTAGAGTCGGGCTGGGGGATCAGTGTGATAGGCGCTGCGGGTGCAGGCGGGATGCAGATGCAGATGCTTCCTAATACAACTCTGACGATGCGGCAGGTGCTTCCCCTGGACAATCTTCTTGAGCAAGCAAGGTGGTGGTGCAGTGTCAAAAAGTCAAACCCGGACCCTCAAAAGCAACCCAATGGGCAGACAATAAAAGCGTTGTGCCAATTCGCCAGCGACAGGCCCGAGCCCAAGGCAATTGGAGGTCCGAGCAAGTTGGCAGAGCAAGCGCGTGGTCGCTGCTGTCATTGGAAGGGGTCAGTCGAAGTTACCCCTCTCTGCCAGACAGCTGGGCCAAATCAGAACACAACTCTCTGCACACTGTGTGGCATGTGGCACGGAACGGCCAAGGGAACCCATCTGAGGTACATCGAATGCAGCACGCACCGTGTCGACACCCGACGCCACATGGCCTGTCCCAGGTTTCCAGACCCCTACTTCTCGTTTTCTGGACACTACTATGGTACTAAAATACGGTACCGCAGTCTCCATCTTTGAGTGTGGCCCCATTGAGGTTTCCACGCGCCTGTTCACAACTTTCCCAGGTTCCCAGAATATGCCGCGTTTCTCGTTTTGTCATTCATCATCATCATCATCATCATCATCATCACCAAGAGTGGTCACACGCTTCGGTTCGATTCGAATTCAACCGAGCCTGAGTGTCAACCCGGGGCTGGGCGCCGCGCTACTATGCTAGACGTTCAAGAATCGACGACCGGCTCGAGTCAGCCTGCGACTCTGTTTCAGCAGTGGCCCTCGGACGTCGCAGCAATCCGTGCTAGCAGAGGACCTCGTGACCTCTATGAGCGACTATCGTTCTCTTACATTCTCTCATGCACTCATCCGTTCGCTCTACGGCTGGCTACTCAAATACATTCTGGATCTGGGGGGGGGGGGGGTGTTGTTGATGAGCTGACTATCCCGATCTGGCGGGACGCACCATCTAGAATCCCGCGCCTGGATCGTCGACGACGTTACATTGTTCCGACAGGCGACACACGCCAACCCTCTCTTGTGCATCGGCCCAGCAGCACGTTTCTTCCGCCACTCGGTGCTGCATTCTCACGGCCCGAAAGTCGCCAGCTCTGCGTGCTCCGAACCACTGTGTCTGTCTGTCCGTTCAAAGCACGAGATGTACATATGTGGTCTGCAGGATGTCGTGACCCGCGCCACACAATCAGGCCGCAGCCTCAAGTGCCAGATCTGCTTGTCGACCTTGGGAACTTGTTTACTTATCAGGTGCTCTAATAAGCCCAATGGCCACAGCGATCCCGTGTGCCTTGTCCAGAGTAGCCGCCTGCTAACGCACCAACCACCACTCACAAATGTCTGCTTGGGTAGACTGTGGGGTACAACAAGACCGACCCGACGGTACTATGTATCAAGCTCGGGCCCAACCTGGAAGCTCCGTGCAGCCATGCCCCGAAACTGAAAATATCCCGCACCATCAAAGCTTCTCGAACCACGGTGCCGTTGTCTTTTGTCCGTCATTTCCGGGATCACCGTTCGACTTGCCCACTGCAAGCCCGGCCTTTTCTGGCAGATGTCGGAGGCTTGCTTCCCCCTTGCGTCTCATTAAAAAAGTTATCTCGCTCTACATGGCTCAGATTAAGCGTCCCCGGGCCTCCCCGCAGATCGTCATGGGTCGGCTGTCGCCGCAGCCCACAGTGAAGGATCTGGTCGTTCACACTGCCCACTTGCAATGCGGCCCACCTCCCCGTCCTGTACAGCACCTCCACACCAGAAGCATGACGCATTGCCTCACCCTGCTCTGCCAACCATCTTGCATCGCCCTACAGCATCTTCCATGAGGAGGACCGAGGAAGCACCGTGATACCAATCAGCCACAGCCCGCCTTTCTGACAGAGGCACAATCGGGCAGGCCATAGGGCTGGCTGGTGGGCCCCGGCTGGCATGTTGTGCCATCGTCTTATGTACCGATCGATGAGACCAGAAGCCGCTGTGTGTCTGTCAGACCCGTCCGTCCATTCATACTGGCGGTCGGGCTCTAGGCGACTTCGGCAAGCCACATGTGCATCCCATCCCACACACCCGCACACGAAAGGTTCGAGTCTTTTCGCACGAATAAAAAGGTCCTTGCCTCGTGCCTGTCCAGCCACTGCCCCTCCAGCGGCTCGTCCTCACGAGGTCGGCAAAAGGGTGTGTGTGTGCACGGTACGCCAAGGCCCAAGGCGAAGGCGAAAACGGCAGCGAGTGACCTACGTACACGCCTTGCGCGGCTGTTCATTGCCTGCCTAGTTCACAGGCACAGGATTCAGCCGCTGCAAATTGCCGTGTACACCAAGGTGCGACGGGGAACCGGACAAGAGCACCTCCATCGTAGGGCTCCTTGTAGAGCGGACTCTTCACTGTGGCTTGGCAGAAACTCATGTATCAAAACAAGGGACCGTTGACCGATGGCGTTGTACATTCATGATATGCCTCCAGTTCCTCGGTCGAACCTCAATGTGTGATGCAATAACACTTTGTGATTCTGCAGCTGTACATCACGATTCTATCATCATATAGTCCCACGCCGCACACGCTCTATGGGCAAGATGCGAGGTGAAGGAACAGAGGCACTTCAGCTTCCTCCGCATCCGCAATTGACCTACCGGCCCCAGAGTGCCGCCTGAAATAGATTCTTGGGCCCACTAGACGGACTAGTTCTTCCCCTGCTGCTGTTGCTCGACGCTCTTCTTCACGCCCTCCACGAAAGCCTCCACGGCGTCACCTCCGCCGAGCGGCATGCTGCCGCCGCGCATGTACCCGCCGTTCTCGACGCGCACGCCCAGCGCCTCGGAGACGGACGGCAGGCCACCGTCGCGCAGCGCCATGGTCAGGCTGGTCAGCGACTGGTGGAACTGCGGCGACCGGAGTACCTTCTCCAGCAGCGCCTTCTTCTGGCCCAGGCTCATGGTCGCGATGGCCGCCGCCGCCGAGTCGGCCCCGGGCTCGTTGTCCACCGCGTCACCGGGCCCATCCGCCCCCTGCTGCGCCAGCACCAGCACCACCGGCGGTAGGAAGTACAGCAGGCTGTCGACGTAGCCCTCCTCCGCCGTCCGCACCATCGGCACCGTCGTCGGCGCCTCCAATAGGTCGCTCAGCAGCGGGTACACCTTGCCCTCTGCCGACTGCTGCCCGCCCGGCATGCCACCTTTGCCTCCCTGGTTGAGGGAGGCGAGGAAGTTCCGCACTGCTGCGGCGGCGTCGGGGGCCATGTTGCTCGCACTGTCGCACATATTAGCGGGTGGTTCACTTGGGAACATGGAAAGTGCGAGCGAGCGAGCGAGGACCCAAGCAAAATGGCCGAAGTCTAGATCCACAGTATGAATTGTTTCCCCGTGGAAGTCATGTCTATGAGTACATCTTGATATCGTAAACTTTTCTTGGCCTCGTGGCTCACGCTTGAAATGCCCAAGCCCGAAAGACTTCTTTTGCATTCTGTCTCCAAAAGACGCTCTTTCATGGCACAATGCCGCCATTTTCGCTCGCGGGATCCGCGGTGCTGGATGTGGCTTGTGATACTCAACAACAAGAGGGGAGAAGGAACCTACGCTCTTGCGCCATCAGAGCCACCCTCTCGCGCCCCCTCACCCTCTTCCCGAACGTCACCGCCCGTGGCATCCGCACCGGCACCGCCGCTGCCAGGCTCATGATGGTCACCGCTCTGGCCCTGAGCGTCTTCCATGGACTCATCGCCGTCCCTGTCCCGGCCGCCGGAGCCTCCTCCGTTCCGCACCGAGGCAAGCTCCGCGTTCACGTCGACCTCGTCGCCCTGCAGCAGGCTGTTCACAATCTCGCCGATCTTGCGGTCGCGTGGGGACAGCCACGTGGCGTCGCCACTACTGCTCTGGGGGTGTGATTGTAGCCAGAAGAGGTGTCTTGTGGAGGAGGACTCGAACTTGAGAACGAAGATGCGGCCCTGGGTCTTGGCAGACGGGGTGTCGGAGGGGGGCTCGACGGGTACAAAGGTGCCGTCACCGGGGATCATGGTGAGGTCTAGTTCAGGCTGGTCGGCGGGGACGCTGCGCTCGCGCCAGCAGAAGTGAAGGAGGTCTGCAAACGGGGGAGTTAGGCTACAAGTCTAGAGGGGAAGGCGGCGGCATGTTAGTGAGGACGTCATTGCCTACCATCGTCGGAAGCTTGGTAAAGGTAGATGTAGCCGGACCGCGGTGACGGTTTCACCTTGTATGGCTTGTTGGATTGCTGCTCTGCGTGTCAGTGTCCTGTATGCGCGCCTGCGGATATCATGTACAGGCAAGGGAACTAACGTCGACCTCGCAGATGCCGGCCTTAAAGGTGATTATTGGCCGGACAGACATGGTCGGTTGACTGCTCAAGGAGAGATGCGAGTGTGAATCGGTCGGCCAACAATGGTGAAATAGAGAACGTCCAATGTCAGGGAATCTGTTGGTGCGAGCAGTCTTAGGTCGTGCGCGTGTAGAGCGTTGGATTTGTCTTGACGGGAAGGCAGCTTTGATGGAGCTCCAAGCAAGCAGCAGGAAGGCTGCGGTCCCTGACGTGTTGCTGACAGGGGAGCAGGGGTCGGTGGTCCAGGTAGTCTACTTTGGGAAGGGGACGAACCCGCTATCAGGTCGCCAGCTGGTGCCGGCTGCCGTAGAAAAGTTCCCAGCCGCCCGCTCAGGTCCCTGCCCCACCCACCCATAAGTCAAGCCTGCAACAATGCTGGGGTCGCCCCCTTCTCAAAAATCGGAGCTCTAATTATTCCGTTCGCCAGAAATTGTTAGTGGGCGGCCACCCCCAGTTCCGCACCAAGTGGTTTTCTCGATTTTCTGGCTTATCGCGAATCCGACCCGCCCCCCAGCAACACTTTCCAAGACGACGACGACGACAGCACCACCTTTCGTTTTCTTTCCTTCTCGCCTTCACCACCAACCCCCCATCAATTCAAAATGTCGGCGAAGGTTGAGTCCAAGAAGTTCGGCAAGGGCACCCGAACGGTCCCGCACCACTCCGAGAAGGCCCAGAAGTGGTACCCTGCTGAGGCCGATGCCCAGCCTCGCAAGGTACGTTTGCGATTTGTTCGAGATGAGATTTCCCCAGTTATTCAGGAGCTTGGGGTCTACGGACACGTGGAATTTGGCGGCATCAAGGGCTGCGGTGAGACGAGTAGGGGCGCAATGATGGCCATAATACTCGGCAACGACGACAAAGACGACAACAAAAGCAACAGCAGCATCAGCGATAATCAGACCGATCCTCGATTCCCGGAAAGGCCTTCCAAAATCACGAAAAGACAACGCAGGAGACAATGCGACGGGGAAGGCGGGATAGCCTGGATTTCATGCATTTGGTTGGATAAACAAACCATACGGCATGGTAGCTAACATCGGCATCAACACAGGTCCGCAAGGCCGTTCGCGCTTGGCAACCCCGCAAGTCCCTCCAGCCCGGTACCGTTCTGATCCTCCTCGCTGGTCGCTTCCGTGGCAAGCGCGTCGTCCTCCTGAAGAACCTCGACCAGGGCGTCCTCCTCGTCACCGGTCCCTTCAAGATCAACGGCGTTCCCCTGCGCAGGGTCAACTCCCGATACGTCATCGCCACATCTCAGAAGGTTGACCTGGCCGGCATCGACGAGAAGAAGATCGAGGAGGTCGGTCAGGCCAAGTACTTCGTCGGAGAGAAGTCCAAGGAGAAGGCTGGCGAGGAGGCTTTCTTCAAGCAGGGAGAGAAGGCACAGGTACGACCGAACCCGAGCCACTAGCGCCCATGAACCCAAGCAATGTGAATGGGTATACACGAGGGATAGAAACTAACAGGACTGTGAATTCAGAAGAAGGAGGTTTCCTCCACCCGGGCAGCAGACCAGAAGGCGATCGACAAGTCCCTGATTGCCAACATCAAGAAGGTCGAGTTCCTCGCGAGCTACCTGGCCTCTTCCTTCAGCCTGCGCAAGGGCGACAAGCCCCACGAGATGAAGTGGTAGATACGTCAAGCTGTTGTTGGTTGGGAGGGGCGTGGCGCACGACGACACAAGAGAACACCCTCCGGAAAAGATGAAACTTTGCTTTTAGGGAGGGGTTTATAAAGCGGCATTCGTGGAAATCGGAATTAGGGATGACCTACGGCTAGGCCACTTGCATCTTCCAAGTCGAAGATTTCGGTTCATTGCGGCGTCTGTAATGAGGGAATTCTACCAAAGATCACAAAAAACCAAACAGAACCGGTCAACCAGATTTCCGGTGGTTCCACGTGCCGAAATTCACGAATGAGGACATGAAACGAATTTTGACAAGAGGGAAGAGCCGAAGATATGAGGTTGCATGTGATGCGAGTGAAAGAAAGGACAAACTCCACTCCGGGAACTGTGTAACCTTGCCTGGGTGATGAGCATCGAGAGATATTCACAATCCGAAGACGCTCACACCAGAACTTGTGAGACTGAGCAATAAGCTCCGAGCTGCAGCACTTCTTGCTGCGTGGGTGTTTCTTATACGTCACGCATCGCATACATGACATGTGATACCTATAGATTTAAGTGGACTCGGTGGTCTATTCATCTATTTGCCGCGGCACATGTAGACTCAGCTCAGCTACCTCGTTCCCAGCCGGTATCCTCAGGTTATAGCAGAGCGCGGGTTCCGCCTGCCGGTCGAGGCCCGCTTTCTAGGTTAGAGCCCGTCATCCCTATTGCAGCTCCTCACGCTCGACCCAGCTCTGGATGATACCCTCGAGCGAGGGCTCGTACTGCTTGCAGGTCACCTTGCCCGTCGCCTCATCGAGGTACGTGTTGGCCTGGACAAAGACCTTGCGCGGCTGCGCGTTGGCTACGACGACCTGGCGGACCTTGGTCCCCCAGTAGTCGAGGCCAACTGCAGACATTTCTTCGGCGAAATACTTTGCGCCGTGTTCGACATCGGCGGTGGACTTGTACACGTGTATCTTTTGCAGCATGTCTCCGACGGCTGGAGTTGACATTGTTAGCGCTGGAATTACCCATTGAAATGTAGATTGGGGGCTATATTCGGAGTCGTGGGAGTTATACTGACCCTTGCGGCCCTTAGTGAGAATCAAGTCCCGGTTGAGCTTGATCTTCAAGTCCGACAGATCATCGGTCGAGGACTCTAGCTTGCAGAAATCTTCACCAGCCATCAGGAAGCTCCTCAAAATAGCGAATCGTGCCTGGCAGTGCGGTTGTCCCCATTTCTGGCTCTTGGGGTCCCAGAACTCGACCGAGGCCAGCCCGGCCCGTGCCATAGACAAGTACGAGGCATACAGCAGGTCGCCTGCCTCGCCGTCCATCTGTTTACTGCCATCGCCATAACCAAAGATCTTGAGCACAGGGAACTCGCAGCTCAGGTACATGGCAACCAGCTCGGCTCTGCACTCCTCGTAGGCCCCGGCGAGGCCACCGAAGACGGAGCCCCAGGTCTGCCCAGGCTTGTACCAGGACGTGACGGGTTTGTTAGTGAGGGGGCTAATTGGCGGGTTCTCTTTGTCGAAATTGAAGACCCCGGGAGATGTCTCCTGGAGCAGCTTGCCACATCCATGACCCGTCAGCTCGTGCAGACCAACCTGGACCTCAAAGGCGGCGTCGCGATACTTCCGGTACACCTCAAGGTCATCGTCTCGGATGAATGGGATCTTCTCGTCAGGGGCTTTCGCACCGAGAACGTTGCCGAGAGATACGTTCTTGAATCCCTCCGACTGTCTAATGTCATCATAGTTTGGAATGTTGATACCAGCTGGTATTCCCGATCCTGCAAAAGACAAAACTTCGAGAGAGGTGAAGTCAGGGGCAAGAAACTTGTCCTTCTCAAAGTCGGCGCTCCAAGGCAGAAGGGGGATCAGCTTGGGTGCTGAGCTGACGAGCTCCCCAAAGGCACGAGTCCGCTCCTTGTTGACCATGGCGGCGAAGCCTTCCCACTCGCCACGGACACCTGCGGGATCGCGATATGTCTCAATGAAACCAATGTTGGTCTCAACGTCGGGGCCTTTGTCCCTGATCCAGTACCGCTGGCTATCCTTGAAAGCTAATAGAGAACCGTTATCGAAGGATTTGGCGTACTCGAGATGCATCTTCCGCTGTGTTTCGTTGTCTGCATTTTCGGCAGCCTTAGAGATGTTCTTCGCAATGATAGACATCTCCTTGGCATGGTCTCCATAAACGAGCTTGACGGTCTTTGCAGCCAACACGCCAGTGTCCACCTTGAACTCGGTTTCCTTTCCGATGTCCCCTCCCTCAGCTGGTATGCTCGTCTGGGCTGATGCGATGAGAATCTCAAAGACTCCGTCCTTGGTCTTCCTCAGCCTGGTGTTCTCCGGCAAAAGGCCATTTTTCTCCATGAAGTCGGCGATGGCTGAGACCTCCGCCTTGGTGACATCCGGAGAGTCCGGGTAGTAGGTAGTCAAGTGTCCAGCATCTGGGTAGCCCAAGTGCATCAAGCCTGGGCTGCTGGCCGAGAAGATTCCGCCCTTGGTTAACTTGTAGAACTTTTCGGCCTCAGGTGACGTGGCGGCCAGCTTGTCGACATCGCTCTCTTGACAACGGGGAATAAATTTGCTGTCACCGAACGACTTGTAATTGCCACTATTGCCCAGGAATTGAGCGGCCCATTGCAAGAAGAAGGTCAAGTTTTCCTCAGTGACGCCGGCCTTCTGTGCGAGTGACCTCCAGTCTCCATTGCAGCTCTTGTGCAGGGAGAGGATGAAGTCAAAGATGGGCTCAGACTCTGGAGACACTTGTCTCAGGGTGATGCGCTGGCCGGCAAAAGAAGCTCTGATTTGAGTGTCAGCGAAATGAGAATTGTCGCCCAGAGGAGGGGATGATTTATGAGAGCGTGCATCCCACAGGGAGCTATTTGTATGCCACAGGAGGTGATCCTGTAGGAGGAGATCCCCGGGGATGATGGGCCGCGGGAGGGCGTCGGGGACAGAGGTGAGTGTTGCTGGGGACACTTACTTGCTGATGTAGTGAGCATATCTCTTCTGCTTGTCTGTCAAGGCGTCAAAGTGCTTGGCAATCTCCAGGCGCACGACGCTGGGGGGCGAGTCGGCCAGGTAACTGGAGAGCTCCTTGGCGTCCATGTTGAAGTATCGTCGGGTTGGGTCTGTGAGGACAAGCGAGGGGACACGTGAGGCTCTGGGGGCAGCAAGTGTGGGTGTTTTGGGCGCGATGGTGCTCAAGACGAGTCTGCGACCTGCTGTCTTTGCGGAGAAGGGAAGACGATGCATTTATTATCACGTCTCCCGGCCTGTTACCACGCAAACTCAGCCAACGTTCCCACTCGTGCCGGCCCGACAACTTGTTTTGCTTTAGCTCACGGATGGTGCTTTAGGTCATAGGTCCCTCGCGAGAGTGCCTCAGACGGGCAGGTCCCCTCGTCTCAGGATCCAACAGTCTAAAAGGTCCGCTTGTTAAGGCTTTACCCGCAGCTAGCCGCATGCCTAGACCCAGGCACCTGCTCCAGATGCTATCACTTAGAAGACTTGCCTGACAGGAAAGCATATCATACCAAATTAGTGGGGGTATTCCTCCCTCTCGAGCTCTGGAACCTGGCAGAACCATAGTCTGCCATGGGCTACGCAATAATTTGGGCTTGTCATCTAGGCTGCAACATCGAGTGGTGGCCGTCCATTTGTAGGCACGGCATGAGAGGGGACGGTCAGTCGGGTCTGTCTTGCCTGGTGTTGCTTGTTCAAAAACACGTGGCCTCAATTGAAGTGCATGTAGATGCCTAGACAGGCTGTCAATAACACGAACAGCAGAGGCGAGCCCCGTCCTTTGCACCTTGCCTTGCTTAGCAGCAGCAGCAGTAGCAGCTGTGGCATCGACGGCAGTGTTCCACAGGGATGACATCTGCTGTGGCAAGACAGGCCGCGAGGTAGCAGTCTAACAGAATCTGGGGAAGCGGCTCAAGATTGGCAGCCGCAAGCATCGACAGGGGGCCGGGGACCTCCAGGGATTGGAGGGGCGGCTTGAGGGGCACCCTTAACGTCGGTGTAGCTAACAACCTCCAGCACCACCAACGTCCACCTCAATCGCCCGGCCTCACGTCTATACACCCAGCTGCGACCTATCAAACCTGTCCGGGATCATTTTCCACGCCAATCCTACACCTCGAAATAGGCTTCCGGAACTTCTGCAAGGCCCAGCCCATCTCAGATCAACATGTCCTCGGTAGATCCATTCGACTCGGCCCTGTAAGTCCAATCCACCCAACCCCTGAGAGGCCAACAGCCCGCTGCTGTGCCTGCACCTGTGCCGATGGCCGTGTCCCTGAACTCCCCAAAGGCTAACTCCTGAATGCCACCCTACAGCGACCTCCTCCGCCGCCTCAACCCCAAATACACCCAACGCAACCTCGACTACATCATCCGCCTCGCCCCAGACCTGACCGAGGACCTGCTGTCGTCCGTCGACCAGCCCCTCGTCGTCAAGCGCTGCAAACAGTCCGGCCGCGACTACCTACTCTGCGACTACAACCGCGATGGAGACTCTTACCGGTCGCCGTGGTCGAACCAGTTCGACCCGCCGCTGGACGAGGGCGGGCCCGGCGGCGCAGGCGCCGGCGGCAACGACGGTGCCGGAGAGGGCGCTGTGCCGGGCGAGCGTGTGAGGAAGATGGAGGTCAAGGCGAACGAGGCATTTGACATCTACCGCGAGCTGTACTACGAGGGGGGGGTGTCGAGTGTCTACCTGTGGAATCTGGACGACGGATTTGCTGGCGTTGTACTGCTGAAGAAGTGTGAGTTCAGTCCCTGTGCCCTCGAAGAAATGTCCTGATGGGACGAGGAGGAATCGGCTACAAGCGAGGGCGCGTCTCTCGCTCATCAGCGCCTTTCCTCCCGAGATTCAGTGTCTCTCCCTGCCTATATCACTGCGCTTGCAGCTGAACTGACGTGTCTCACCTCGTCCAGCCTCCCCGTCTGGCGGCAGCAGCAGCGGTGTGTGGGACTCGATCCATGTCTTCGAGGCTTCCGAGCGAGGCCGCACAACCAACTACCGGATGACTTCGACGGTGATGCTCAGCCTGGCTGCCAACGCAAACGCTACCCTGGGCGATATGGACCTGAGCGGCAACATGACACGGCAGATCGAGCAGGAGCTGCCCGTGGAGACTGACGAGAGCCACATTGCCAACATCGGCCGCCTCGTCGAGGACATGGAGCTCAAGATGCGCAACCTGCTGCAGGAGGTCTACTTCGGCAAGGCCAAGGACGTGGTGGGCGACCTGAGGTCGGCTGGCAGCCTGAGCGAGGGCCAGAGGGACAGAGACGCGCAGAGGGAGATCATTGGCAGTATGCGGCGGTGAGGGGACAAATGTGCCATATCTGTAATTGTACAGGCGTGACGTGGCGTGACGTGACGTGACGGGAGAAAAGGCAGGCTCATGATACACGCGGGTTCTTTATTGCAGGAGTTGACGCTATTCCTGCCGGACATGGAGGATACGACACATGCGTCATGCTCTCATTACACGGAGATGAACGATAGACCATGAGACGGCGTTTTCGTGCAACGTGTTGTTTCGAGAAGTATGATCCCCCCCCCCCCCCGCGCGCGTTCCAATACGCTTTATCTCAAAGGTAACATGGTCGTGTCCTCCGAGGTTTCGTGCCTGGGACACCCGATTTGAGCGCGACAGATGTCGGCCAGAATGGCGGCCAGATTTGATCCCGCCATCCGTGGCATAAGTATCAGTAAGGCATCGGAAGGAGGGGGGGGCTTTCTTGCTCTGTGGGATCGCCGGTAGCGGAATGACTTGCATATACATACACACTCACACACTCACACAAATTGATACAGTCACTACACCCGGTGGGCGAGCGGATTTGCCTCATTGGGAAGACCCATTATCCCCTGCCGTCAGATGCAATCCTTTTAGACTTTTCCCTCACTCTCTGCATGCAATGCGCGTCGGTCTAGCTTGGCGGTACGCAGTGAACAATAGTGTCCGTTGATCTAGGCTCGGCTCCGGCCGCTGTGACACTGCACGCTCTCTCCCCAAGCATTGCGTTCACCGGCACTCTCTCCCGGGTAGCCGGCTTGTTCTGCTGCTCTGGGGGATCCTGACAAACACCATCATCACCGATTGCGGGTGTGCGGATGCTGACAGGGAGCTCGGCAGTCCTCGGCTCGTTCTGCTACGTGAGCGGTCATTGTCTGTCGCCATGATTGTCGATTGTCGGACCCTGCGACAAGGACTGCGGCGAGGACCGAGTCCTTGGACCCCTGGGTCCGCATCATGTCTATGGACCGTCCAATGCAACGTCTATCGACAGCCGGGTCGACGTCTAGGGGGAGATGTGGTAGAATTCGGCGAAGGGCTCGCGGTTCTTGGTCTCATGTCTCGGTAAAAATAGGCGACAGTTCCCAAAGCGAAGACCAGACAACCATCCGGCATGCAGAGGACCTATTACATAGCGAAGGGGTCCAAATCCCAGCCTTGCTTCCAAAGGCCGGCGACTTGACCAGCTCCTGCAGACAACTCGCGCATGCGCATAGAGTTCGCAAACGCCGAAAGGAGTCTAACCAGTACTCTGTCCCTCTCGCTCACCCTGCGCTTGTGTCTGTGTGTGCCTAACCCACCGCCGCAGCTGCCAGCAGGGCCCCCTGAGGCTCGGCGTGGGAAAGAGACTTTGCGCTTCTGCACGATGAACGATCTACTGAGACAGGCTCATCCCAACACTTTGGTCCCGGGGTCGGGGCCTGGCCCCTTTGCGCTATCAGACACAACAGGTTGCAAGGCACTTGCTTCAAGCCCACGCAGGGCTGGCTAGATCTTTTGATTCACACAGCCAAAAGGCTAATTGGGGTTTCCGGTGCGGGTGGGAAGGCCGAGAAACGAGATGGAGGCCCGTCCTGCGGGACGCAAGCGCTGCTACTCTCTCGGTGAGCCCGTCCGAGCGTGTGAATGTTTTTCTGTGGCCGCTGGTTAGACCTCCTTCTTCAGGATGGTTCGCGGCCGGTGTTCAGGCGGCCTGCGATGCAGCCGTCGGGCTGGATCGTCATAGTTGTCCGAATATTACTGGCGCAATATATTGTGTTCGGAGAGTCCTATGACCGGGGGAGATTTGATCCCAATCGAGCCTGTACACGTCGCCGCTTCCTCACCTCGTGCCTCGTGTGCCAGCCTCCTGGTGGGGAGGAAAGGAATGAGGGGCTGCAAAGATTTCAGCCGGAGAACTGCGTTCGACAAGACAGGAAGGAGGATGGGAGTGAGAGAGGGATTTGGCTGGTTCTTCCAGAGCCGAGAGGTCTTGGAATGTTGTCCGTAGTGGAAATGGTGTCCTACAGACTAGTCAAATCCGGGGCCCCCATTTCTGGAGATCGATGGAGGCTTCTACTGCAGACTTTCTGCAGGGGAAATTGGACGACAGACAACTCCTGCAGCAAGAAATTTGCACAAGTGTCTGGTGACCCCATCTTGGGTCACTCTCTGGCGTGTGGCTATGCTAGGCTAGGCTTCAGGCTTCAGAGTTCAGAGTTTCGGTGACGCTCGATCAGCAGGCGATCGTGTTCCGTCTGTAAGATGAGAAAGGGGCGTTGAGGACCGGACCTCTTCGCGATGGAATCTCGCCATGTCTCTTGGTCGAGGCCGTGGTGGTACGGCGATTGCGAAGTATTTCAACAGTCATCTGATCCATGGATAGGGCGTGGCATTGGCCTTGTCAAACCTTGCCCGCCTTGTCACCGACATCTTGCAGCCTCGCGAATCTTGATGAACAGGGTGAAGTGACGTTGCCAGGGGAAAATGTCTGCAGAGGAATTCCTGACACCAGGCCTTCCGTTTCGGGTAAGTCCATAGAAGGTTTCTAGAAGCCTGACCTGTCGGAGGACTGGGACCACCATCCACAGGCACTCTGCAACAGGCAAAGAATCACGGCGGAGGAGACCGAAGTAACCCTCCCCCCCTTGGGCCCCACACACCAGGGCATCGTTCTGCCGCATTCTCCCGCCCTTCGACAGAGGGCATTTCATGTCGCGTTGTTCCCGGGTCCCCAGAAACTCCCCTCACTAACGCATGCTCTTATGCAGGCCTGAAACTAGAGGAAATCCTGGGCGGGAACGCCGCGGGCCAACAGGCGTGACATGAAAATAAGTGTGCCCTTATGATACTGCGCGTGGAGATTGCAGGTTGTGGGAGGGTGTTGCGATTTGGTGCCCGTGAGACAAACGCATCTGCCCAGATGGCTGTCATTTCGTCTCCCGTCGCCCGGTGAAAGTGTGTGTGTAGGTGTGTGTCTGCGTATGTCTGCGTGTGCGTGAGAGAGACAGAGAGATTATAAGCATGATGAGTACTGTACGTGGTAGAGATGGTCTTTGTGCGGCTCCCTGTTACGGTGCATCGGCATGGTTGTCTCAAGTCTGTCCTGCACTGGAACCCCAAGTGCTTCGTGCCACAGGCGGGCATTCTCATGTAAGGGGTCTGCGGTTGTGCCAGATCATCATCATCGATCATATTTCCAAACCACGCTCGAGAGGTCGACGGCTGCACCCCCAAGTTCCAAGTCCCAGCTATGGCCATCTCCAACTCCAACCTGCGCGGCCCTTTCCAACTTTTGGGCTGCAGTGGTACAGATGGCACGCGTCTGGTTAATTTGTCATACAGCAACTGCACTCCCAACGACGCGCATGTCATCCCCCAGAGCGGGCGTTTCTGTCACATCTCACATGCGACGAGGGCCTCGACAGGGAAGAGGGCCCGGGGAGAAGAGAGCTCACAGAACCCCATTGTGTCACACATACCATTGCAGCCGAGAAACATTGAGATTCGGCCTTTGTGACTGGAAGAGGGAGATTTCGGTGGCGTTGTAGACGATCAATCCTGACGAGGTCTGCCTCGATACTGAGCCGGCGAACCAACGAGCCCCGGCTCCTGCAGCATCAGGAACCAGGAGGCCTGGCATCGTGCGTCCGCCCGCCCGTCCGCATGCAGTTGGGCGTGCAACTATGCCCTGCGCCTGCGTTCCCTGCGATTCAGAATTGAGGTGATGTGAGACCTGTGACTTGAAATATGAGAACTTGGGATGGATGGGATGGGATGGGATGGGAGCGAGGGAGCGAGGGAGCGAGGGAGCGAGGGAGGTAGAGGAAGACAGCTGTGCCCGCGTCTGCCCTACAGCACTTGCCCCAGCGACTGTGCGATGCAGTGGATGCAAGCAAGTAGATACGTCTGTAGTCTGTACAGCACAGGCGGTAGACTAGGTCTAGGTACCTAGGTAGTCTACCTAGGCGGGCAGCCTACCACTGCGGGCAGCAGTACATGGCACGTCTGGTAAAATCTCCGGATCTTGGTCGGCCGAAATCTATGCTCAACTGACATCTCGCCAAAGTAGGTAGGTAAGTAGTTTGAACTACTGTACTGCACACACACACACACACACACACACACACACACACACACACGTACTTGGACAATCTGAACCACGTCACCCACCTGGCATCTGCTGATACAAGGACCCTGCCTGAGACCGAGAGGGTGGTGCTTGTGCCTGCTTACCCGGGGCGCGAACCTCGAAGTAGGGGCTCCAGGCCGACCTACAGGAAATAGTTGAAGTAGGCCAGTCTCCCCTTCCCGACCGACTCAGAAGTGGATGGTCCGGTCCGATCCACTTACACCCGCCCGCTGTCTTTCTCTTGGGGACATCGTCCATCCCAGTTGGCTTGCCCGTCCGCGATTGAAGAGGGTAGCATTGATCAGACGACGTCTTGCACGCCCAGTTCGTCCTGACCGTTCCGTTCGTTGCCCCCCGAATCAGACTATCAGCCCCCTACCCCATTCTAGGCTCGCTCGAGGGAGCATCAAGGCATCGAGCAGCCGGCGTCTTTCCGAAGTCGGGCTGGCACTGGCTTCCGCAGTTGGCTTGACTTTCTCGACGAAGCGAGCGATCGTCAATCCCAGGTGCCCATCCATCCTGGCACCCGGACGGCCGTCCATCCACCCGTCCATTGGAACCTCGAGATTGCCTGCCCCAAAACCCACCCATCCACCCATCCACTCCTCCACCCCAGCAGGACCTGACTGAACAAACCCCCCCAGCTCGACCTGGATCGTAACGACCGTGTTTTCGCTGCTCCCATGATAGCTTTAATCTCGCGTATTTTGCAGCTGCTCGGCTGCTGACGACCAACCAATTTTCCCACGGCTCCCTCCTCTTGAGTCGACCTGTCCCCCCACACCCCCCCTTCAGGGCGCACCCAAAACCCAGCATCCCATCCTCACCTGCACTTGAGCATCACCCCCAGAGGAAACCCTCATCAGCTATATACCTGGTGCCCGACGTTGGACAGCGCCCTCCCGAACCACAAGGCGACAAAACTCCATCCCAGCGTCCGTCAAGTCGTCCTGGGCCAACCGTTCGTTGAATCCCCCTTCCAAGAGTTACATCGATTGGGACAAGAGCCCCGCCCAGGCACAGGCATACGGAATTTGAGCCACCCCTCCCTCAATCAACCTACAGCATCCCTCGCGCTCTGCAACAAAAACACCTGAACCGAGCGTCACTGCTTTGCTGGGTGTGACTCGTAGCGAGAGCCCTTGCGCCGCCGCCCCCTTCTGTGTGCCCCATTTTCCTACGCATCGGTCCATGATGGCGGAGAAGCCCTCGGTGTTGATCATTGGAGGGCTTGGATATATTGGCCGCTTCCTGGCCCTCTACATCCACAAGAACGACCTGGCCTCTGAGGTCCGCGTCGTCGACAAGGTCCTGCCGCAGCTGGCATGGCTGGCACCCGAGTTTGACGAGGCCTGCGCTGGCGACAAGTTTTTGCAGGCCGACGCCAGCAGAGAACGTAAGCTACCGCTTCTCCGAATCTGACCCTTCCATTCCCTCGTTCCAAAAGGCAACGTGTCTGACAGGGTCGATCCGCTCTATACAGAGGCACTAGCCCGGATATTCGACCGAGAAGGCGGCAAACAATTCGACTACGTATTTAATTGCGGCGGCGAGACCCGGTATTCACAGGAGGATGAGGTGTACAAGCTGCGCTCGCTAGGCCTGTCGCTGGCCGTCGGCAAGGAGGCGGCCAAACGAGGAGTCAAGGCCTTCATCGAATTGAGCACGGGTATGGTATACAAGTCGGATTCTGCGTTGAGCAAAGAGACCGACAAGACAAAACCTTGGAGCAAAATCGCGACGTTTAAGCTGCAGGCTGAGGAGCAGTTAGCAAAGATACCAGGGTGAGCAAGCACAGGTCCCATCAAAGCGGAAGTCGGGACATCCAGCTAATCACGCGCGCCTCTTCCAGTCTCAACCTTGCTATCATCCGTCTCGCCCATGTCTACGGGCCCTACGCCTCCCAATGGGTCGCGACAGCGCTCTGCATGGCGCGTGTCTACAAAGCGCAGAACGAGGAGATGAAATTCCTCTGGACGAAGGACCTCCGGACAAACACAGTACACATCGACGACGTTGTGCGTGCACTTTGGTCCGTGGCAACTTGGTATGCGGCCGGCAAGAACGGCTGGGACGACAAGACCATGGGCGGGCCGGTACCGATTTTCAACGTCGTGGACAAGGGCACCACGACGCAGGGAAAGATGGCTGAGCTGATTGGCGCGATCTTTGGCATCAAGACAGGCTTCCAGGGGACACTGATCAGCAGCTTCGCCAAGCTCAATATGGATTCTGTGGTCGAGGACGTGAATGACGAGCTGCTCGGTCCCTGGGCAGACCTTCTTGAAGCTGCTGGCATCACGAGGCCAGGGCCGCTGACGCCATACATGGAGAAGGAGCTGCTCAAGGACACAGACCTGAGCATGGACGGAAGTAGGCTGGAGAAAGTGCTGGGCTTCGAGTATCAAAAACCCAAGGTCGACAGAGAGCTCCTGGAGGAAGTGATTGAGAGTTATAAGAAGATGAAATGGTGGCCGTAGCGAGAAACCCTCGAAAAGACACCATAAGGAATAAAGCAACAGCTTTGAGGGAAAACGATGTCAGGCTTTTGTGGTCGAGGGTGACGCCCCGGGATATACCAGGTGACTTCCCAACAAACTACTCCGGTGGAAAAGGGGGCGGGTGTATGGGACGAATGCCGACAGACAACCAGAGTCGTTTCCAGATATGACACCACGAACGGAGAGAGGGACCAGCAGCGCCACGGCCGAAACCCTCGTCGAATGTTGGATATCTTGTCTTACCCACCGCTAGCATCCGCAGCATCACGGTCCGAAACAATTTTTCTTAGCCTATATATGTAACATTAGGATATCCGGTTTCCTTTGTGGTCTCCTGATCTGCTCGCTTGGGCTCTCCTCTCTACGGTCGAACACATCAGACTCGTACAGAAGCGAAGGGTGTTGGAGAGTGGGATATAGCAGTGATTTGGACTCGACGCCAGGTTTTCTTCCCCCTCCAGCCGGCTGAGGAAAGGCAGAAGAGCGAGGAAGAGCAGACGGGCGGGTAAGCGTCTGCGCTTCGAAGTCGAACGAGGGGAGTAATACAGACCAATATATACACGCGCGCACGCACACTCACGCACACTCACTCACTCAAACACATACGACAAGCTCTACAGCGAATCTGGTAAACGGCCTGCAGGTGCTGGCCGCGCGGTCTTCTGTCACGTTTCCTTCATGTCTTAGATGATCTTTGACTGGGCGGCTTGAATTTTCCGATTGGTTATCTCGCATGCGATGCTACTGCGTGCGCTCTCGTGTATCACAGTGGTCATGTACGGGCAGGGCGCGTAGCCTGTGCGTGTGAGTTGTCGGGTAAAACTGGCAATACGCCAACCCCATGTATATATGCACATGTCTTGTCTTCCTCCCAGCCTGCCAGCCCAGCCCAGCCTGCCGCCCATGGCTCCGCAGAGACGGGTGATACTATATGTAGGGCGGCCCCTCCGTAGCACTCTAGATCTGCCCGTATCGCTCCCACCGCATGCGACCTCTGAGACAGGCCTCGATCCGGCACCGTCGCTGAGATAACAGAACATGCAGGTGATTGGGCGACTGATCAGAGGATTTCACCGTTCATGGGGAGGCAGTAGTGAGGCATACATGAAAAGGATCTGTCGTATGATGCCGAGATGTTCAAAAAGAAAACTGATGGAGCCGACCCATCAGGCCAGCCATCCCATCCTGTCGGTTGTTGCTGGGATGGCTTTTTGGGAAACAGGCTGCCATGGCACGGGAGGAACGCACCGTCCGGGGAGAGAATTTAGGAACCATGCAGTAGTAGTTGAGTTATTAGCCTGCAGGCCGGCGAGACAGGCCAGCCAGGGTGGTGGGGGCGGATCGAGGTGAGCCCCTCCATCCCTGCAACTGCAAGGCGACGCTCCTCGATGAGTGTGCAGTGAGAAATATCCTGAAGATCTCCTGAGGCTGCTTACTGCTGAGGAGCGGAATTTGGTACCGTGCCTTTATGTTGGAGGGGGGAGGGGGTGAGACCCCAGTTGGTACAAATAGATGTAAATTACACCTAGCATGGAACGTACGCGATGACATGCGCAGCGTCGAGGCTTCTTCGGGGCCCTTTTCCCTCCTAGGCGGGCCCTCGAAGGCCCTTTGTAACAATTGTGATCACGAGATCAAAGAAGATGAGATACGAGGAAAAGAGTACCTCGAAACCGTTGAGCTTTTTTCAAGGTTGGACCCAGCAATTTCATGTCAAGTACACATTTCTGGTGCGTGGCGGGTCGGTTCGTCGCCCATGGCTTACTGGGGAGGCGGTTCAGCAGTCTGTAGCTCATCTAAGTCGTGGCTACCTAGGTACCTAGGTACCTGGGTACGATTTTAGATGGGCAGCCCTGGGGTTGCCCATCTGCTGGCTGACAACCCGCCTGGTGGGAGCTTCTTGCCCCTTTTGGAGAGCTCCCGAGGCCAATGCTGGGCGTGCTGGCGGGTGTGAATGGTTGATGAGTTATGTGTTAGTGACATGAGATGTTCACTTCCTCTTCGGGCAGCTGGGCCAGTGGGCTGTTACTACACCTCCTGGCCCGTCACCTTCCCCCGAGCGAGGTTCCATCCAAGAGCGACCGTCAGGCGCGATGCATCAACCCGGCTGCCCGGCAGACCCCCAAAAGCCTCGGCCGCTTGTCATGCAGGTTCTCTTTTGCCTTCTTGTGACAGAGCTCCCAAACCCTTGCACACCCTCGCTCGAATCCTGTTTGAGTAACTTTGCTGAAAAGGACTGTTTCCTTCGCTTTGGAAAACCACCTACAAATCATACTTGCTTGTCTTCTCTTTGCACACATCGGTATTTCTTCGTCCCAACACTGAAACAGTGCCTCGCTCCAGAGTAGCGTCGTTACGAGAAACAAGACCCAATCTGCCATTAACAACTCACCACCACGACCTTGGAAACTCCTCAATATTATCACATACCAGAACTTTAGACCCCAGACCAAGACCAGACCAACCATAATGGCTGCCCCCGCAGAAAAGACCCTTCGAAACCTAGATGGCACATGGGTCATGGTAAGTGCTATTAGTCGTGCGACATGGGTCGATATCGGGCTCGGGGTTATGCCACAAGCCAACCTCAAAGCCTTATTTACAGTTTATTCTCACCCCACAGCGACCGCTTCCCACATTCATCGAGTCGAAGCTAACCCAAATACCAGAACAAGTCCCTGTCCGACTCGGCCGACCCTGCTCTTGCGCTTCAGGGCGTGGGCTGGCTGACCCGCAAGGCCATCGGCCTGGCCACGGTGACGCTGCACGTCAAGGAGTACGTGGACGACGCCGGGGTGACGCACGTCGACATCCAGCAGACGGCGACGGGCGGCGTCAAGGGCAACACGGAGAACCGCACGCTCGACAACACGTTCCGCGAGCACAGCGACTGGCTGTTCGGCAACGTCAAGGGCCGCACGGGCTGGGTCACGTCCAAGGACGACATCGCCGACGGCAAGGACGAGTACCTCAAGAAGGGGTGGGAGGCCGCCCAGACCGAGTTCGTCGTCGGCTACGTCGAGAGCCTCGACCGCGGCTGGACCGCCTGGCAGGTCTGGGGCTTCCAGGAGGTCAACGGCGAGCGCAGGTACGCGCGCAACATCGTCGTGGCCAAGGGCGATGAGCGGGTCGAGATGAGACTCGTCTATGACTTTTACTCGGCGGAGCCTTAGATGACATGGGCTACATGACTAGAGCAAACGGGCGGGCATCATTTCCTCATGCTAGACCGGTGGGCTGCGTGGGATCACGAGGCTGGACTCGTCTCGTCGCTACCAACTGTGTGTTGGTTGTTCGGCTTGTAAGTTGGTGGTCGAGGGCGGAGTATTTTTTCCCGAATGCTATTATCTAAATTGTAACCATCCTCTCGCGTGTCCCATGAATTTGATTGACCATTTCCGCGTTGGACCTTGGGTATAGGCAACAGGGGTCTGAGTATTGACAACTTGTATATAAAGTAGTAGGCTATGATCTCTCTTTCACGGTCGATCCAGAGAGTTGTTTGGCTCTCAATTCTTCGTCTCATCGTGGGCAGTCAAAGACGTATATGCTACTCTGCTACGGCTAATTCCAATATCACACACACTCTCTTTTTTTCTCTCTTATCTATCTGTCTCTCTCTGGCTCTCCCCCTTTTTTTCTCTTTCTCTCTCTTTTTTCTCCCTCTTCCTCTTTCTCATCTCATAAAATAGAAAGTAAGCCGGATGATCAGTGGATTGGTAATCTACCTGGTAGCATACACACACCCTATTCCAGATCCTGTTCCCGTTCCTGTTCCTGTTGAAGGGACGCCATTTGTGAATGCCCAAATCTAAGAAAAGATACCCATGCCACGAACGCCCATAGATGAATATGCATTCGCCCCGTTGTTTTGAGACTTGACCTTTTTTCTCAGCTCTATCAGGGTATCTTTTTCTTTGCGTCTCTTCCCTCTTTGCCCGGTCATTACGTCACATGCATGGCCCGGGTGAAACTCTCCACCCTGCCCTCCGTAGACCGTCCCCCGACGAACTCTGATGCCTGCTCATCCCCAAAAGCCCTCGTGTTCCGTCACATGCTTTCCGCCCGGCCCGGTAGGTAGCGCCCGCTTCAGCGGCAGGAGGACGCGGGCAGCCTACGCCGGCCTCCTCTTGACGAACTCCTCCAGGTCATTTTTGGTGGCGACGCCGAGCACGAAGCGCCTGTTGTCATCGGTGATGACGGCGAACTCCTGCTTCTGGCCCGCCGTCTCGGCGCCCTCGAAGAAGGCCTCGAGCTCCTCGAGCGGCGTGTCCATGGTGATGACCTTGTACTTGCGGCCGCGGCGCTGGAATCGCGTCATGGCGGCGCCGATGGGGTCCGCGGCCGCGACCTTGCCGCCGTCGAGCAGCGACTGCAGGTTCGGGATCGATATGTAGCCCAGCAGGCTCCGCGTCTCGCCGTCCACGATCGTCAGGTGCGTGTAGTCCCGCTCGAAGGCGGCCTCGAGGGCCAGGGAGATGGGGTCCGACGGCGTGAGCGAGAGGGCTGCGGGCGGTTGGAGGTCTTCTACTGCGGCCTGGTGGGGTGGTCATCCATCGTCAGCTCGTCCGTCCGTGTGTCGGTGTAGGGCCCTGAGGGTTTGTCCTCGTCTCTCAATGACTTACCCCGCGGTACCGGCTTGCCCACTTTGAGACAAACGGGCTTGAATTCGCCTGTGCGGTGCTGGTGGACGGATGTGCCATTATGCCTGTTGCCATGTTTGGTTTGTGGAGTGGCGGACTTGGGAGATGTTACGGAGCTGCGAGTTGTTTCGTGGGGCGGGCCAGTTCAAGTATAGGTAGGTGACTGTCGGTTTGCGATGGGTTGAGTCGGCCTGCTTGGTTCTAAAATGGGCTAGATTTCTGTTAGTTGCAGGCCGGCCCTTGGCACCACCCTGATGTCCGTTGAATGGCGGGGTGTGGGGCCGTGGGCTCCGCTTGCATGGGCGACTGGTCAGGCCAAGACACTTCAATCTAGAGCATCTTTGTTCACCTTATTGAAGACCGTGTTTCGGAGAGAATTATCGACAAGATGCCGTGGGCCTTTGTTACTATGCAGCTGATACTCCCTCTCCCGATGATTGTTTGCAGTGAGAGATGATCGTCTATTGGGATCACCTATGTCTACTGTCGGCCTGACCTCAGAATACAGCTTGGAGTAGATTGCTCACTGTGCTGGCTATGTAGACTCTGGGCTACAAGATAATTGCATTACTTTGAGGTCAATTGTCTACTGTGATCATAATAATCAAGACTTTACGGTGGACACCCTCACTTGTGTATGCGCTTGGCCACTTGGATAAGGAGCTGGATAGCAGGATTCACGTCGAGAGCCTGAGCGAAGATCTGCTATCGGTACACCAAGCGCCGCTGAACAGAGTATTGGAGGTTGAAGATCCTTCTGCATGCTACCGACATGAAATATACTATTTGAGGTGTCTGCATACCTACCTAGGGATACCTACTTAAGTAGATACTCAGGCGTACAAGTAAGAGTAGGAGCAACCATAGCTCCAAGCACACCGACGTCATTGTTGGAGATGTGGTGGTGACAGATGCGTGCAAGTGCGTGCAAGTGCGGCAGCGAGCAGCGAGCCGGTTTCTCCTGCCGCCGCCAGTTGGGTGTGTCCGACAGCCCGGTGTTATGTCTGGGACCAATGGCTGGAAGGGGCTTTTAATAAAGTGCGGGTGGTTCTCCATCGAGGAGGAGCACCAGCTCTCTCACAGCTTCTCCAATCTCCCACCTGCCACCTTCAGGTCCCCTAGGTAGGCTTCATCTGCTGGACAACTCAGGTCAACTTTCACGGCATCCTCTTTGGGACCGACGTCTCAGGGTTGAGTTACAGGCACGAGCTGCGATAGCTGCGAGAGCTTCTGTCCGTCTGTCTGCTCCACAGCAAGTCACCTTCAGCTTAGTTGTAAATTCCGGTCTCTGATAACTCCGGGCGGGGGCTTCTATCCTGCACGTAAGCACACCTGCTGCCATCCCCATTTCTCTCTGACTGCATCATGCTGATTGGATATTCAAGTACGTTTCAAAGGCTGAAAGCGGTTCAGTTTCATTCAGGTTTTGGTTGAGGATCGGACTCACTTCACAAGATGTCTCACCTGTATCCCCGTTACGACACTCTCCAGAAGACCTTCCACCACCAGCCTCAGGATGGCTTGAAGGCGCGAGGGAGCAAGGCGACTCCTTACCAGGCCCGCATGGACTTGTATTCCGCCTACTCTACCATCGAGGACAAAGCCAAGAAGCTCAGCGCTGAAGCCGCGGCCGAGTTCAACAAGGCCAGCGCTGTTGCCCAGGACAAGACGGGCAAGATTGAGCTCTACTCCGGGAAGTACTACGCCGCGTGCACCTTTGGAGGGTTGCTGGCATGTGGTCTCACACACACTGCTGTCACCCCTCTTGATGTGGTCAAGACTCGGCGACAAGTGGATTCGAAGCTCTATACAGGCAACTTTCAGGCCTGGGGCAAGATCTACCGGACTGAGGGCGTCCGTGGGATATTCACGGGTTGGTCTCCAACCTTCTTCGGCTATTCGTATGTATAAGCCGCCGCCCCTGCCACAATTACCTGTCCATGCTTCACTAGAAGATTCTGAGATTCGTTCCTTTGGGCGCCGCAGCAGGTGATTAACACACACTAGAGCACAAGGCGCCTTCAAGTACGGTTGGTACGAATACTTCAAGAAAACGTACGCGGATATCGCGGGCCCGGAGAACGCGTACAAATACAAGACCAGCCTGTATCTCGCAGCATCTGCTTCTGCAGAATTCCTCGCTGACCTCGCTTTATGTCCGATGGAAGGAGTTAAGGTCAGGATGGTGAGTCCTGCTACAGTTCCCAATGCGTCTTCTACTAGACTCTTCAAGAATTGGTTGCTTTGGGCTTCGTTGCAGGTGATTAACAAATACTAGCAAGCGACGATTCCTCCACCTTATACTGGCACCTTCGACGGCATCAGCAAGATCACTGCAAAGGAAGGATGGGGTGGACTGTACAAAGGTCTATACCCACTCTGGGCCCGGCAGATCCCTTACACAATGATGAAGTTTGCCTCGTTCGAGACCATCGTTGAGATGATCTACGCCCGCCTGCCCGGATCCAAGAATGACTACAGCAAGGCTGCGCAAACCGGTGTATCCTTCACAGGTGGATACCTGGCCGGTATCCTCTGTGCTATCGTCTCGCACCCCGCAGATGTCATGGTCTCAAAACTCAACGCTTACCGTGAGCCTGGCGAGGCATTCGGAACCGTCCTCTCGAGAATCTACAAGGACATCGGCTTCAGGGGCCTGTGGAACGGTTTACCAGTGCGGATTTTCATGATCGGAACCTTGACGGGACTGCAATGGATGATATATGTAGGCTCCTCCTGTTTTCTATGATCTGGCTTGATTCTGCGTCGAGGATATTCGATCGCTGACTCCGTGACCGCAGGACTATTTCAAGATCTTCATGGGTCTACCTACGACTGGAGGTCAGGCGCCGGCGGAGAAGCAACAAGAATAGTTCGTGAGCAGTGATTACTGCGGAAACACGCAACATACGAAGTGTCAGGGCACACCTGGGCAGCCAGCCCACGTCAGACAGGTTTTGTAGGAAGTATTTGTTTCTAGAGACACGGTGTTATCCTTCTTTTTTTTTCTTTCTTTTTTTTTTTTGCTTCTCCCCAAGTGGTCAGAACAAACGAAGGGAGCAACTAGTCGTCCTACGTCCAATGCTACTTACGCAGGGAGCAGTGCTGTCTTGGGTCCCAGAATCGGCAAATTTGGGCCAAAACAAGCAGCACAACAAAAGACCTACTCATTGCCTGTTTGCAGTCCGCAGGCCGCAGCCCACTTCGTAGCAAGCTGATGGACGATGATTACGCAATGAACTGATTTGTACACTTGTGACAGACTTGTGGAACGTAGCAATGTTGTCGTGGCTGCGTGAGGGTAGGAGCATATCCCGCAGACGTGTTCCGGGGAAATATACCGATGGCTAAGCCCTCAGGGAAGGAAGCAATAGCTGCACTGTAAGCAGGGGAAGTAGAGAGATGATGTAGGGAGGTCCGTGCGTAGACTGGCCGCGTCAAACCCCTGCCCCGTCTTTTCTGCTGGGGTATTTCTGGAAGCTTTCTTGCTGCTTGACTCCAGGAACCACCACAGCTCTCTTCATTCCTACCCTGAGGGCTTACTACGTTGTGACGTACCTCGCCACAAGACACCAGCTCCCGACAACATGGCAGAGCAGCCAGTCGCGGAGGTCTTCACCTTCCCAACAGATCCTGCGGAGTTTGAGAGTGACGATCGCATCTCGTTCTCCAAACTGGACAACAAGTTCATCGCTGTCCAGGAGTCTGACGGCACCGAGTTCGAGTTTGATCACCAGCTGAAGCGATGGATCCCAGTTGCAGATGAGGATGAGGAAGCCTTCATTCAACAGCATCAAACCGCATATGGGAACGCCCAAGACCCAAGTGCAGACAGCAGTGCCCAGCCCAGCAACGGCAGAAAGCGGAAGCAAGACCAAGTCGAGGTAAGCTGCGCACGCTGGTCCGTCCACAGCGGTCGAGACAACCCTTGAACACTACTTCGATTGAGCCAACTCGCCTTGCAATCGCACCGTATGAGCAAATGGAGAAGAATGTGCAACAGAGACCAGAAGCAACAGTACCTACCGAGTTCAATTGCTTATGGGAAACAATCTGGTGACAAACTGACACGCACCCCGCGCTACTCCAGGATCAGGACAATAATGGCTCCTCCTCTGCCTCCAACAACCACCGCAAAAGCAAGAAACAAAACACTCAAAAACAGCCACCCCAGAACAGAGCCATTTACGTCACAGGCTTGCCTCTCGACGTGACAGTCGACGAGGTCGCCGAGGTGTTCAGCCGCAAGTGCGGAGTCATCGCCGAGGAGATCGACAGCGGGCGGCCTCGGATCAAGCTATACGCGGACGGCGATGGCAATTTCAAGGGCGATGCGCTCGTTGTCTTCTTCAAGCCGCAGAGCGTCGAGATGGCCATCATGCTCCTGGACGACACGCACTTCCGGTATAGCGATTCTGGCTTGGGATCAGGCAAGATGCGTGTGCAGGCTGCGGAGTCCAGTTATAAGAAGACCCAATACACTGATGGCGCTGAGTCCGCTGAGGCCAAAGAGCAAGGGGCAAAGCAGCAAAACAACGGCAAAGGCGCGGGCAAGGACAGAGAGAAGGTGATCAAGAAGACGCAGAAGCTTGACGCAAAACTGGCCGACTGGTCCGACGACGAGTCTGCGTACGTTCCACCTGAGCAGCGCACGGGCAAGAAGGACAAGATGGTCATCCTCAAACACATGTTCACGCTGCAGGAGCTCGAGGAGGACCCGGCAGCTCTGCTCGAGATCAAGGAAGACATCCGCGAGGAGTGTGAGAAGCTGGGCGAGGTGACGAATGTGGTGCTGTACGACCTGGAGCAGGACGGCGTGGTGAGCGTCAAGTACAAGAAGCCAGAGTCGGCCGACGCGTGTGTGCAGCTGATGGATGGGAGGGCGTTTGGCGGACAAGTGGTCGAGGCCTACATCCCCAGTGGGCGACTCAAGTTCATGAGATCCAAGGACAATACCGACGATGCGGGAGAGGATGACTGAGAAGTCCGAGGCATGAGGTGAGTTAGTAATGACAGGGTGCTCCTCTTCCTTTCACGGCGTACACTGGAAGACCTCGATGGCACAACACGGCTGGCACAACTCAGGAGGGACACGAAAGTGTTGAACGGTTTGCTGCTACATAGTCGATATAGGTACCAATCTGCGACGATAGAAGAAGTTTCGACAAAACACCTTGACTCCAACTCCCAGCCATGAGCCAAAAGCCAGTCCCCAACGCCATATTCGCAATTTGGAACTCCCACTTTCAGTAACCCATCTCAGTCCAAACCCGGATTGATTCTCGCAACAGATTGAATGCTCACGGAACCAGACCATCCCTGGAATGTTAGGGATCAACAGTGGAGGATGTGAAGACTCACAGTCCAGGCGATAGATAGGATCAAGACCACACGACACGCGGTTTCAAAACCGTCGGGGCCGTATAAGAGGGGTCTGTCGCTCTGAGAGAGGCAGGCAGGCAGAAACGAGTGACTGTCGCCCGGCGTCAGTGATTGCCCAGCGCAAGCGGTGGAGCTAGGAGGCCTTTGTGTCTTTTTCCAGGTTTTGGGTCCAATTATCTCTTCCTGTCTTTGGGCCTCAGCTGGATCCTCAAAAAAAGCCCAAGCTCTTAGGACTGCTGCTCCAGCAGGGGCTCGAGGTCGACACGCTCCTCGACCGTGTACCAGATGGCGGATTCGATGATCTTCAACACCACACGCAAATCGGTTTCGTCTTCGGGACAGTTAGCACGTTCGTCCCACCTCAACCCCTCGCATGGGAAAGGGTCGGGGCACCTCGGAACTTGGTTTGGGTGGGAGGGGGTTTGTGCTTGCTCACTCACCTCGCGGCGCGTAGACCAGAACGAACGTCTCGGGCAGCGGGCTCCTCGGCATCATCCAGGCCCTCGCGGGGCTGGCGGCCTCGTCGCCCTTGCCCCAGGCCATAGGGTGGCGCTGGCCCCAGCCCTTGCCGAGGACCTCGGCGATGTCGTCCGGGTGCAGGTTCATGTGCATGCTGCGGTCCGAGTTGTGGATGTGGCAGACCTCGCCGTTGCCGCAGACGTTGACGGGGTGCCGCGCGAACAGCGCGAAGCCGTGCTTCTCGATGCACGAGGTCGCGATGCCGAACTTTGCGGCGTGTGCCGCCGACAGCCTGTTCATGACGGCCTTGAGCGCGGCGAAGGCCGCCGCGGAGCCGTGCTGGTTGAGCTGGCGCTGCGGTGCGAGGCCCGCGACCGTCGGCCGGGGCCCGGGCCTGTAGGGGAGGTTCTGCGGGCCGAGGACGCCTGCCGCCGGTCGGCGGACGGCGTCGGCGGAAGGGGGGCTGAACGGGTCGCGGAGCACAAAGAGACGAAACCAGGCAAGCCGTGCGTAGCCAGATAGGGTAGGCGGAGTGCCGCCTGGCCCCAAGCGGAGGAAGTTCTGGTAGTCGTTCCAGACGAGCAAAAGGATTGGCACGGCGAGTATAAAGGACTGTAGGAGGTATTGAGGGACAAAGTGCATACCCGTGAGGAGGAAGACCGAGCCGGCGAGGAGGGCGTTGGCGTCCAAGGTCAGTGAAAAGGGGTCCTGGCGTATCACCATGTTCACCGCTGGGCCTGGGACGTTCTCGGTGGCCGAGCCAGGGATGAGGCTCTTTTTCTCGAAGCGAGGGCTGGCCATGTTGGCTGGAACATCGGTTGCAGTCTCACTTGATGCGAGCTGTTCCGTCTGAGTGGTAGCGAACAACGACATGATAGACCCGATGAAAGCCCTGAGGGGCACGAGGAGGATTGGCTTGTATTACTGGATTTGTGCCCACTTGGTAGGAATGTGTGGTATCAGGGGCCAAGGTGAGAGCAAAGTAGTAGGAAGGCAGTCTAATAACTGGAGTCAAGTAAAACTTGACAGTATCATCGAGGCACACACGGTGATAAAGAGTCTGGCCAGCACGCACGACGCTTACAGAAACAAAAATATGAGGTGGACTTGATACCAGCAGGACGGGGTGACGGAAGGGTAGGGGCTATATGTGGTCACAGGGACGTCAGTTTGAGACCGGGGCGATCGTCTGTCAAGCGAGGAGAGATGCGGCCAAGGGCCTCCTGAGGTGAGGAAAAGGGGCAATAACCTTCCCGTTGGACAACCTTTCGGGCGGGAAGCGTGTCTTTGAGCTCACCGTTGGCTCGGGCAACGCAAATACGGGACAAATTCGTTGGGCGTGTTTGAAGGTGAAAGTGTGTGCGTTGGCGATAAGCTCTGGAGCCCAAGTCAGGCGGAGAGGTTCGTTGTCAATGCAGTAGGCCGCAGCTACTAGGTTTAATAAGTTCTTTGGCAAACCCCACGAGGCTTTGCCGTCTCGTGCGGCAGTCGGTATGGAAGGCGGCAGAGCGAGTTGGCATGCAGGATGAGGTTTGAAGTCGGGAAGCTGCCAGCTGGGAGCAAACGGACGGACGGGCAGAGGCTGCCGTCAGCTGCCAGCTCGGGCTCGAATCCGACTCGAGAGGTCCCCTAATCCCACGCCTACGCGGGAACCATGCAGTTTGATACTCAACAATGCGTTTGTGGCTCTGCGTGCGACTGTAGGGACGACGTCGGACGCACCAACTTGGGCATGTAAAAAGGGGGGGGGGCGGCCAGTGGCATAGCGGGCCAAGTCCTCCGGCACAAGGGCCGCCAATCTGGGGACAGGTTGGGGTAGACTAGGTGGGCGTGCCCCCGCATGGTGATGCTCAAGGTCAAGGCCAGCATAGACCGACTGGCTGGACCTTATAAGCACGGGAAGCGGCTTAGGGATGGAGTCTGTGCCAGGTTGCGACGCGGCCTCTCACCTTTGAGGTCGATCGTGAGCACGAGACCATGAGACCATGAGACCAGCAGACACGAGCAGCGGGCTGAACGTGGCGTCGTCGGGTCAGGTTGAGGGAAACCCGCCCCGACCGCATCTTTTACAAACACGAACTGCATAGCTCCTCCTCAGTCCTCCTCAGTCCTCCTCAGTCCTCCTCAGTCCTCCTCAGTCCTCCTCGCCCCTTGCCCTGCATTGGAGCGAGAACGGCTGCTACAACTGGCACATCGGCACACCGACACGAGGACGTCTTGAGCCATTGTTTGGTTCAGCAGCCAGGTCGTCGACTACCGTAAGGCAGCGGAGTCGTGGTGGTGGATATGGAGGGGGAGTTGAGGCCTACTGTATGGAGTATAATGCGGTGCGGAATGACGTCGCCGCTGGATCTTTTCGAGGCTCCACTTCCACTCAGTCACAGAGCCCGGGATGCACAAGCGTATGCAAACGTTCTGAAGAAGCGAATGCATCATAACGGATCACTTGCAAGTTGGCCATCGCGATGCTGCAGTGGGGGAATCGTAAGAGCCGCCGGCGACGGCGACGCTCCCGAGACTCGGCCAGTGACAATCTAGATGTCGGTATAGCCGGCCTCTGCTGCGAGAAATCTCGGCTGTTGTTTCTACCTACGTCGAGACTGCAGCATGCAACATACGAAAGACAGCCTGGATCTGGCTTAATTAACACAGGGTCGCTGAGAGTCGTTGAATTTCAGGCCGGAGGTTTGCTCGTATCCACGGCAACGTCCTCGGAGAACTTCTGCTGTGGCAGTCAAGACAGTGGCAGGTGACACTCGACGGCGTGTCTCTGCTTCTTTTGCCCCATAGGCTTGGAGAGAGTGAACACAAAGCAAGCGCAGGCCCGTTGCACTGAGCCACACACAATCCAGAAACAGAGGGTGCCCGCAAAATTCAATGCTTCAATTAGGGTTGGTGGCATTTGCTGTGCCTGGTTCGGTTTCACCAAACAGGAATAGCGAACAAACTGCCGCCGCCCTTTGCCCAGTCAGCCCAGGCCGCCTGGCCGCCAGGAGAGGCGATTGCAAAGATGCTTGTTAGGACGGAAGCCCAATTCAGACGAAGGCCTCGCTGTGGGTGTGATGATTGGGTTGGTTGCAGCTTGTATCTACAGTGTACCTAGGTAGCTTGTTCGCCGCCGATCGTCCGGAAAAGGAGAAGGGTGGGCGACGCGACGAGACAAGGCCGGTATCAATGCTGCCCGTTGCTTGCACGAGACGAGACGAAAATAGAAACAAGATTTTTATTGCCCTGCGTCCGCAATATTGCGTGCAATTGAGGTCGAGTAAGATGCGTGGCAGGGCGGGCGGTCGGATATTATTAGTCGCCATCAAACCTTGGACCCCCCCCCCCCCCCCGACAGGCCAGCAGGTCCAGACTCCCGAGGTCAAGTTGAAGGCAGTGGCAGTGGGCAGGTCACAACTGCGACGGCGTGTTTGTCCTTGGTCTCAGGGCTGCCGAGTCTCAGGAGGGGCCCCCAGTTTTTTACAAAACCAGTTTCGCCAGAGACGGGAGAGATGCGCGTCCGTCACCCAGTCATTTAGAAAAAAAGAGGAGCCACCCCAGGGCACTTGGCAGCCAAACGCCCGCAGGCCTATGTAGGTATGTACCGCATACATAGTAGTTGCAGCATGCAGTGACGTCTACATGATTATCATCAACCTTTGCTCCGAGTCAGGGGGGAGGAGAACGCAGCAGGACACTACCTGCTTGCTGTACAGGTGGTGGCAATTCGGACACATATACTGACTTCTCTTTTGAGAGAGGGGGAGCCTCCTCCCTCGCTGCCCCTTTCTCTGTCATAGGCCTGGAACGCCTCGTCAGCGACCAAAGAAAAAATAGTGACGATGTGCGAACTTGCTGTTGTAGTGTACAGTACTGTCCCCAAGATCCTGGACAAGGACAACGCTGTAATCTTGAATTGTATTTGGCAAACTGCACCCGCACGACCCGCTCCCGATGGCGTTCGAGCCCTGCAGGAGCTCGCAGAAAAGGATGGCGGGTTGAGGCTCTGATAGGGTGAGGATAGCCGTTGCTCAGCAACTTTTCTTGCACAGCAAGCAGGTCCGGTGTGGCTGCATCCCAGCCTGATCCTGCCCGCGCATGTACCCACAGGTACTATCACCTGCTGCGTCTGCACCCGCATGACGATGGCCACTCACGGTCTCCAGAGTCCCTGCCAAATTTCACGAGAAATCACTCAATCGATTGTCCGTCGCCCGGCAC
This sequence comes from Diaporthe ilicicola, assembly GCA_023242295.1. Lineage (NCBI taxonomy): Eukaryota > Fungi > Ascomycota > Sordariomycetes > Diaporthales > Diaporthaceae > Diaporthe > Diaporthe ilicicola. Next base: position 206,821 of record JALPVH010000003.1, on the reverse strand, counting down.
CCATAGGGACTCCCAGCCCCCCAGGTACCCACCCAAATCTAGACCCACCGCTAGGTACTGTGCGGTACAGCGGCTGCTCTTTGTCTTTGTCTTCCAATGTTTGGATCCGGCGACCGTCTCTGTCTCCATACCCCATCTGCGGCACTGTTTCCTCGACCAGGGACGACTAGTTACTACCTAGTGTGGTAGTGTGGTACATCCAAGCTAACCTTAACCTTGAACTTCCATCCCAACCACACCCCCGACTTCTACAAGTCTACAACAATCAGACTGGTTGTTTTGCGCTTGCACATCTGGACATTCTTGCAACAGACACCTACCGTCTTCCTCCTCCTCCTCCTTTTTTTGAACCCAGCTAAGGTGTCGTCGTCTCAGCGACTACTTTTCGGGTCGGTCCAGTATACCACCGCCGGGTACAACGCACCCACACCCCATAGTCGCAGATCCCCCCTTCACGACTAAATATCTCCAGCCAGCATCCCTACGACACTCCATACCATCCCAACCGTTCAATCTACTCCTGACGTCTTCTGTCAACCTCCTTTCCCTCTTTACCTCCTCCTGCCCCTCCACCGACAAGACATAACCTCAACCCCCGCAAGTCTGGCCCTCTTTGTTACCACCATTGCTCCAGTGATAGTCATCACCTCGAAGTTTGACCGAAACGTTCAACCCAAAATCTTCCAGGGCCAGCCAGGTTGTTGTTGCCCACCGTAAACCTTATTGCGGTTTTGGGAACGGACACGCTTCAGCTCCTCTGTCTGCCTTTCCGGTCAACGCCACATGTCTGAGCTGCCTCCCCGACCACGTTCCTCTTGACTGACCGGCTGCCACCACTGGCACGGCTCCTAAATTGCCCTGATACGTCATGGGGTTCTCTAACCCCCTCCGTTCGCGGCACGGCCATGGACCCCAACTACCTGTTTACGAGAAGGTCCCCAAAGACCAATTGTCCTCGCAGGAGGAATACGATTCCGAAATCACAGATGACGAGCGCGAAGACGACTCCTCGGCCGCATCCTCGCCCAGTCGGGACTCGAGACGGACAACGTCCTCGCTGTCCTCGAAAACGAACATGATCAAGCGCAAGCTCAGCGTCAATGCCAATCTGGCACCACCAACAACCGCAGCCAGCATGCTGAGTCCTATAGCCTCCAGGCGAACCACCTTCACCCTCTCGCGCCGTGGCACCGGGTGGAAACTCTACCGACTCCCTCACAAGATCACACGTCTGCTCTGCCTCGGCCTATTCGCAGGCATAATACTATTCATCTCAGCCCTATACCATGCCGGCGTATCAGAGAATCGAAGAATAATGAAGGGCGAATTTCCGCCACGGCCACCGGGTCCAAACACGTGGGAATCTTTCAGCTTTCTCACACGGTATTATGGGGGCATCAGGACGCTGGTGCCCTTCAAGGATAACATACCTCAGTACCCACGACCCGTGGATGAGCTGCCCTTCAATAACACGGGCGAGGACGGGCCGGCATTTTTCACCGGCGCCCACGAGCCTGTTGAGAGCGGCGCCGTACCTCCGAGCAAGGCATTTGTCTCCGAGTACAAGAAATCAGTCTTCGCCAAAGCCGATGCAGTGAATGAATGTTTCCTGGACAGCGAGCAAACCATCAAAATTCCACACATCCGATATTATGATGGGCGTCCCGCTGGGTTTCCTCAAAACGTCCTAGGTTCCTACGAGCTTCTGGATCTTCCCGAGGATATTTGTTTCGACCGCCATGGCAGGCTCGACCCATATGGATTTGGATACTCAGTCCGGAAGGGTGGCCTAGGTATTGGCGAACACGGAGACAAGGACGGCTCGCATCTCGTGTGGGGGGATGGTCAGAAAATTGACTGGCGCGGCACCGACTGGGCTGATGTGCAGCGTCGATGCTACCAGTCTAATGCAGAGCGCTACAAACCACTCACTCGCAGGCATCACCCCCCTCGTGGCTTTTATATCAACGAGAAGCTCGCCAACGAGACCCTTTTCAGGAGAGATGACGGTATCCCCAAGATCGGGGAGGCACAGGTACCTGGCTCGGTCGCGGACATCGCCAGGCCTCCGCAGGATGGTACAAAAGGCAAAGCTGTCGACGACGCAACTGACAAAGCAACCCAGAAGCCGAATGTTGGTGATCTGCCCCGGACAGCTATCGTCATTCGCTGTTGGGATGAGTACGCGTGGAGGGAGGAGGACATCCTCTATCTGAGGACGATCATTACCGAGCTATCTCTTGCGTCCGGTGGACGTTACGACGTCCATCTGCTTGTTCAAGTTAAGAACGATGCAGCATATCCCATCTGGGCCGATGACGAAGTGTACGAGCAGAGGATCAAAGACACGGTCCCTGAAGAGCTGCGGAACATGGTTACTCTCTGGACTGAAACGCAAATGCTTTCTCTGTACCAAGGAATCCACGATCTGTGGACTCGAGGAATGGACTTGCCTGTTCATGGAGTGTACCGTGGACTGCAAATGGCCATGCAGTACTTCGCATATAACCACCCAGAGTATGACTACTTCTGGCAATGGGAGATGGATATTCGGTATACCGGCCACTACCTCGATCTATTCACAAAGATGGAGCAGTGGGCTGTTCAGCAGCCGAGGAAAGGTCTTTGGGAGCGTAACGGCCGCTTCTACCTACCAGCAGAGCACGGCACATGGGAAGATTTCAAGCAGATGGCGCGTGTGCAGTCCGAGATGGGAATTCCAGGCGCCGACAGCATGTGGAATGGTCTGGGAGGCAAGCCGAAGCCACTGGAATACTCGCGGGGGGAGAAAGTAATCTGGGGGCCAGTCCGCCCTCTTGACGACAAAGATTGGTTTGAGCCCGAAAAGGACCCAGTCCCGCCACGAGCGTACGAACATGACAAGTACCAATGGGGCGTTGGTGAAGAGCCCGACTTGATCACCCTGAATCCCATGTTCGACCCGGAGGGCACGACGTGGCTGCTGGCCGACGATATCACCGGGTACAACGAGTCTGAGGGTATTGGCAAGCCTCCCCGTCGCGCCCAGATCATAACGGCTTCCCGGATGTCTCGACGGATGCTCTTGACCATGCACCGTGAGACAGCGTTCAAGAAACACCACGCGTTCCCGGAGATGTGGCCCGCAACGGTAGCGCTGCAACATGGATACAAAGCGGTCTATGTCCCGCACCCGCTGTATGTCGATCGCGAGTGGCCCACTCAGTACATGGCTGGAGTTTTCAACGGCGGGAAGAACGGCGGTACAGGCGGCTCGAGGACGTCTGTATTCGGCCAGAGAGAACACAACCTCCAGGGTCTGTCCTGGTTCTACAACTCGGGTTTCGCGCCAAATCTGTACCGTCGCTGGCTGGGGTTGAAAGTCAACAATGACGGCGGCGAAGAATTCGAGCAGGTCAGGGATATGAGCAAGGACGAGAGCACCGTTGGCACAATGCGCGGCGGTGAGGGGCGCATGTGTCTCCCACCGATGCTACTGCATCCCATCAAGGAAGTTGAGCTACCGGTCGAGCAGGACCCGGTTGAAGTAGAAGTTGTCGAGTCGGACCCAGCCGCATAAGCAGGAGGGATGAAATGGGCGCATATGTATCAACGGCGGAAGGATCGCTGTGCTTACACAGCAAGGGTTACACTAAAAGGCCTCCTCACTGATAGAGGTCTCACACGGCCGAAAGGCCAAACGGCATTTGGAAAGCACAATAAGGAGTTCTTGGCGTAATATGTTCGAGGGGCGACAGGGCGGGCCGTCATCAAATCATTGAGGCTTTTTGGCCTACGCTCACAAACACGCTCTTGGAAGCATACATTGTCTGGAGCAGGGGAACGGGGCGTCTGGGCGGCCATGCAGTTGGCTTTCGACTTTGGCTATCCTGCTGCGCTTGGATCTTGCCCGCCTGTTGAAAATTAGGTGGCTTTTAGTTTGTTTTGTTTTCATCCTCCATGCCTCTCCTTGATTTCCCTCCCCACATTCGCAGGGGAGATGCGATCCCCATCGCCACAACTGTGCGCGGGGTTCCATCAGAGGCGCTGGATAGAGAGGCATGTATGTAGATACTCTTTATGTGTTTGATAGAATTGCACTACGGTGCTCTAATGATGAGTGATGAATGAACCTGACACCGTGTCCTCGTGGACACGCTGGCCTATGATGATGAGACCGCATGCTGTGACTTTTTTGCCAAGTAGGATGAACTATTGACCGGACTTGATTTCGTGATCGTCGGTCTCTACATTCCGAACGCGCACAGGGTGTCTCAACGCTTGCTTTCGCGATCGACAGAATGGGCTGAACATGAAGATCTGCCGGCACGGCTTTCAACTTGTCTATCATTGTTTCAGTGCTCGTCACACAAGGAAGGGTTCAAGCAGCTGTGTATTGCTCGAAGATTCTTTTTTTGCCAGCTGCAGCAGTCAATGTGTATGACTGTGTATATGACAGTGGTCCTTGAATTCGTTTGTAAGATCCGGTCTATTGATGCTGAATAAAAAGTGTGTGATCTGAAGCTCTTTTCTTTCGCCCGCCAGTCATCTGGCCTGACTCCAGTCATCCGGGTGACGATATATATTTAATATATAATGTAAGTACGTTTATGCTCATTGACGTGACTGCTGAATGACAAGGACTACATGATCATGGGTTGATATCACATAGGGCCCGTTTTTGCCCACGCTGTTGCTCTAATGTCTTCCCGTTCACTGGACAATTGAAGAAGGTTCCTCTACACGCCGAAGGACACCATATCTACTGCATCAGGCTGCGTTTCCTCGGAGCTGCTCTCCCTAATGTGCAACCCCTCTACTGTCTTTGACAGTCCATTTTTTAGGCCCTCCATAATTGCTCCAATGGTATTTTGAAGGGCTTACAACATGTATGTATAGAAGCTTTAGCAGCTGACAATATGTTATGTCCATGCAAATTGATGATTGTCACTTTTTTCATAATGTCCTCACAGTTGAATCCATGGACGTCTGCCACCTGGCATATCTCTCGTTTGATTTGTCCACCACGGATCGTCGAGACCTTATTTGCGGTGCTCCACTGTAACATCTCGTAACCGATGGACTATTTGATACAAGCTTCTCAAGTGAGCCTCCAAGAATATCGTAGTCATGTGGGTATCCGTAGCAGACGAAGTCCGAGGAAGTGAATTAGAACGTTGAAGTTGTGGCCGATAATTTCTCAGGCAGGCTGATCATCCAAGTAGAAACAAAGGCTTTAGGCTCGTACAATAATACTTGAAAGTTCCCATCATGATCTCTTTCTGCTTGCCTGCAATCGTTACTCCCTTTTACGCCTTTTAAGTGCACAATGCGACGACTTGCAAGTCCTTCGTCTTGGGTATTGAGAACAGAGCCCGCTCGTATTAATCAACTATCCGTTAGCATCCATCGGCAAGGTCTACACCACCCTCTTGACTTCGAAGAACCTCCTTAGCCACCAGACCTGGAAGACAGATTCGCCGATCACCACGCCAATGATGAAGACGTTCCACCACTTGACTCGGCTGTTCGTGCTCTCGGCAGTGTTTCGGTGGGTGCGCTCGCGGACGACAATGTACGACTGTTCATCCTTGACCTGCGCGAGGACTTCCGAGAGTTTGCGGACTAAGAAACCGTGTTAGTAAGAAATAAGAGAAAGACCAATTGAGTATCGCAATAGGCAATGTGTCTCTCCATGCGCTTACTTTCAGCCTCGAGGGGATCCTGTGGCGAGTCTGACTCGGAGACGTAGACAACACCATGGACGTTGAAGGAGACCTCCTTGCTAGAAGAGCCCCAGTGCTCGTTGCCGAAGCAGTACATGTATTTGCCGTCGTGCTTGGCGTCGAAAGAGTGGTCGCCGTTGGAAGTGGACTTCTCGAAGACTTCGTACTGGCCGACTGGGTTCGTGATCTGACCAGGGGTGCCTCGGGTCAGCAATGGCAATTATGTGCTGCTCGCACTAGGCAACAGGATAGATAGAAGAAGCACATACCCAAAAGTCAATCTCTAGGTTGCCTGCGCCGCCGAATTCCCTGTCGCCAACCTGGAAGGACACGGTCATCTTGTCATCCCTGTGGAGGGTCTCGTGGAAGCACTCCCGGCCATGGGCTGGCAGCTGGATGTTGTGTGCTACTGCGGAGGAGAAGAGCCCGGCTGCCAGGAGCAGCGACGAAGCTGAGAGAAACTGCATCTTGGGCGATGTTGTGGGTCGGGGTGGTGGTGATGTCTGTCGTCGCGGCACGGAGCCTCCAGCAAAAAAAGGGACAAGCTGGCGATTACTCTGTATTCACAAGCTTGGAGCTTGCCCAGCAGAGACTCGGCAGGCCCAGGAACCTTGGGAGCAAGCGGATCGCGTGTCCTTCCGCCGATTGGGTGACTTCTCCGGGTGGAGAGGGATACAGAGCTTGGGATGAGAGCTACCTAGGCCTCGCCTGTAAGGCCGTAAGACAATGAAGTAGCTGAGAAGGGGGCTCGAGGTAGATTTGGGTGGGCCCATTGGGAGAGCAGGATTGGGGAGCACGGGTCCACCTGCCCAGGTAGGCTGGGCTGAGTGGCGTGGGTGGGCAGGAGAAGTCCACAACCCCTCGCGGCTGCATCTGAGTGCCCAGGTGCTCTGGCTCTGTCACCCGGTATTGCGTAGAGTAGTGGAGGGTGGCCGCTGGTTGGTCTGGCCCCCTCGATGCCTTGCTTCTGCTTCCAACTGCTCGCCGAAAATCTGGGACGCAGTGGCTACCACCGGGAGGTAGTACTGGGGTACTAGGGGCATAGTCCGCCTCCTGCCTGTTACTGCTGCCACTGCCACTCCAGTAGTCGCTCGCTGTCAGGACAAGGCCAAGGCAAGTAAGGCCTGCCTGTTCCATTGCCCGAAAAAAAACCACCAATCTGTTCTCATTCAACTGGCCCCGTTATTTTTCTACCGCCCAGTCTCACGTCCAACCCTCTCCCTTCACACCGACAGTATCCCAACGACACGACACGACAAGACCACGAGCATCACCTCGCTCGACCATTATCAACACTGACACTGTGAGACCCCACTGCATGTGAGTTCGACCTGGCCCCTTTCCTTTCCTTGACTGCCGGCTTTGTCTTGTGTGTCTTTCGCGACAGTCCACCTCTATCATTATCATCGACATCGTCATCGTCGCTCTTCCCTCGTATCAAGGGGCAACCTGCAAACAACACGCGTGCCTCGTGACCGTCACCTCAATCCCTTTCTGCACACTCTGCCCATTTACCTGTCACCTTCACCTTTCTCAACGGCAGCCTGGCGATACCTGCCCTGCATCCTTGCTGCCTTGTCCACGAGTCTTCCCTGCGACGGCTATTCTTGCTATCTGTCATCTACGCCGCCCCCGAGTACAAAGGTGTGCTCTCTCTGCCGTGGCATCAAATACCGCGTCGCCCATCCATCGCAAACATTCCGCCGCCATTCTGATCAATTCGAGTATCCGCCTTGCTGACCCCGAACCGATCGCGCAGATAAGGGTCTTCTTCTCGCCTCCCTCAGCATATCCTAGCTCAGCCGTCGTCACACATCGCCAACATGGGTCTCTCCATCTCAAAGCTGTTTGACCGTCTGTGGGGGAAGAAGGAGATGAGAATTCTGATGGTTGGCTTGGACGCTGCCGGAAAGACTACCATTCTCTACAAGCTCAAGCTGGGTGAAATAGTCACAACCATCCCTACCATCGGTATGTTGGCCCAATCCACTCAAAAATCACTATCAATACACAAACAGGGAGCGACAGGTATGCTGACTCCCATCAAGGCTTCAACGTTGAGACGGTGGAGTACAAGAACATCTCCTTCACCGTGTGGGATGTTGGTGGACAGGACAAGATTCGACCTCTGTGGAGGCACTACTTCCAGAACACCCAAGGCATCATCTTCGTCGTCGACTCTAACGATCGCGATCGTATCGTTGAGGCTCGGGAGGAGCTGCAGCGCATGCTGAACGAGGACGAGCTGCGTGATGCCAACCTTCTGGTCTTCGCCAACAAGCAGGATTTGCCCGTGAGTACCGATCCTACGATCGGCCATGTTCCTCCGAACTGATGCCCTTGCTAACTACTTTGTAGAACGCCATGAATGCGGCAGAGATCACAGACAAGCTTGGCCTCCACAGCTTGCGACAGCGTGCTTGGGTAAGTCGCAACGTCACCGTTCTTTGATCCCGGCGCAGTACACTGACCCACGAACAGTACATCCAATCCACCTGTGCTACTTCGGGTGATGGTCTTTACGAAGGTCTCGAGTGGCTTGCCACATCGCTCCGCAAGGCTGGCAGCGCCTAAGATGTCACGTTCGACGGATATTCCTCGGCGGTCCGGATTCGGTTGTGCATCACAAGTTACCTCAACGCAATCGATTTAGTTTAAGGACATTGAACCAGGACATAATGCATCGCAAGGTGGTCACGAATGAATCAGTAGAGCCGCTAATTGGGGCAGTTGAGGTCATTTCGCACGCTTGGTCTTTCGCGCAAAGAAAGGCGGGAAAAGGGGCGCAACGGGGCAAGGAATCTTTGTACGATTTGAGGAAATGATTCCGACTTTTTCAAGACACGTCACGTCCCTCTTTCATCAACAGCATTGATACGAGGGAGGGAGTGGGTTACGAATCAAAACGAAAGGCATTATACTTGTCTGGTCTTCTAATCCTCGCCGCCTCTCGAGCTTTAGATATGCGAGTGGGAGAGAAGGAGGAATCAGTGGTCCACCCTTGCATCAGCTTGCTCCCCCCGTCTCTCAGGCTCCTCCTCGGTACGCAAAGCAGGAGTCTTTTTGTTATCGCCGTTTTACATAGACTGGTTTTATCTGCTCTTCCACCGCGCCTCAGTCTTTCTTGCATCCGTCATGGGGAAAAAACATACACCCTCCTGATTCCGTTAATCACTGTCTTGTGTGAAAGGCTGAGTCGGGGTCGGCACTCGTCCAGTCAAGTGAGAGAAAAAGTTTGCAATACAATTATGATATTTCCAAGCACTCGAACAGCTCCTGTTCGCCGGGAAGTGCTGTTCTGTTCTGTTCTGTCCGCAGACCAATGCTTGGTTATGGTTCAAACGGTTTAGACTGCAAGTCCCATATGAGCATTGGCGGTGGAGACTGTCAAGGAAGCTTTCTAGAAGCGAGAGCGAGCCTCTGGTCCCTTTGTGCAGGCCCATGTCAGCATCTGTCCGGCTCGGATGACCGCACTAGTAAATTCTTACGTTTCAAGCTTCATACAGTTTGTCCCTTAACCCCCCTTGTTGGTCGAGATGGGATGAATGGTCTGGATTCTTTGGTGGATTTATCACCACGACTGCTGCCTAACAATCATTCAGTATCAACATGGAGAGCAAGTAGGATCCAATTGGGAAGCCTAAAACCTGCGCGGCCAGGGCCTCAACGGCTAGCAGCAGCTCTTTGCGGGCGAAACGAAACAGACATGGACAAGTGGCCTCTGCTGCGATCGACTCCCTCTCCAAGGCTCCTTTGTCTCGCCCATCCCGCTTCGACAGAGGTTTGACATGCTCTGGGCTGCTGCGCACAGTTGTCTGAAAGGATGGGGTATCCCAGATCTTCGTCGACGACATCGATCCGTAGGTGGCTTGTATGATACAAGGCTTACTAGGCGGTAGGACTTCTCCTAAATACTGGGCAATTGACGACCTTCATGGGGACATTGCCCAATTGGAATTCGAATATTGGATGCTCATGATTGATATCTGTGGTGTCAGTTTCACTTTGGCACATAATCACCATAGTTGAACAGGTTCGGGCACGGGAGTGACTTTGCAATCATCTGGGTGATCTGTTGCTGCTGGGTTCAAAGATTGGAATTGCTGGTATCATGAGAAGAGAGGTAAATAAATATATCTACAACAGAACGCCAATACATGCCACTGCCGCGATTTTTCCAACTGGACGCGGGCCCTGTTCCGAAACGCCACCATGAACCGTCAATACGAAAATCTTAGATACTGTTCTCGGCATTAACCTCAAGACCAGAGTCATCTTCCTTAATAGACACCACAGCCGTTTCACCCATCTTGATATCGCCTTTAATAATCTTGTCCGCCAGGTTGTTGCCAATCTGGTGCGTGATGAGCCTGTTCAGCGGCCTCGCTCCATACTTGGGCTCGTACCCCTTATTGGCAAGCCACGTCCTCACCTCGTCGGAGACGCTGAGCGTTATCCTCCTGTCGTTGAGGCGATCCTGCAGCTCCTTCAGACGGATGTCGACGATGTCCCGCAGAGCCTCACGAGACAGCCTCTTGAAGAAAATGAACTCGTCGAGTCTGTTGATGAACTCGGGCGGATAGTTTGCGCCGACGACGTCCATGACAGCTTTCTTAATCTCCGGAGAGATCGAGCCATCTTCGCTTTCTTTGTAATTGTCACCAACGATGATGTCCGCGCCAAGGTTGGAGGTTAGAACGATGATGGTATTCTTGAAATCCACCTTGTGGCCCTGCGCATCGGTGAGGTAGCCCTCGTCAAGAACCTGCAGCAGTAGAGCGGAGATGTCGCGATGGGCCTTCTCGAACTCGTCAAACAGCAGCACCGCGTAGGGTTTCCTCCGCACAGCCTCAGTCAGCTGGCCGGCATCTTCATACCCAACGTAGCCGGACGGTGCACCGATGAGCCGGGAGATGGTGTGCTTCTCCTGAAACTCGCTCATGTCGAAGCGGACCACCGCGGACTCGGTAGAGAAGAGGAAGGCTGCGAGCTTCTTGCACAGCTCCGTCTTGCCCACGCCCGTCGGACCGAGGAAGAAAAAGCTGGCCAGTGGCCTGTTCTCGCCCGAAAGGCCGGCACGCTGCATGCGCACTGCGTTGGCGACCGCCTTGAGGGCTTCGTCTTGGCCCTTTACGGATTGTCGGAGAGTGTCTTCCATGTGTACGAGCTTCTCGATGTGCCCCGATGTGAGCTTGGACACGGGTATGCCCGTAATTCGAGCGACAACTTGAGCGATATCGTCCGCCGTGACGCTGTCGTGGATCAAGGTGCCATTCGTCTTCGGCTGTTCACCCTCCTGGGGTAGCTTCTGCTCCAAAGACGGGATGACGCTGTACCTGAGTTCGGAGGCACGGCCGAAGTTACCTTCTCGCTGGGCCATCTCCAACTCAACCTTTGCCTTCTCAAGGTCTGCCTGTGTCTTCTTGATGGTCTCAATCTCGCCGCGCTCACTGTCCCAGCGCTCGTTGAGCGTCTTGACCTCGTCTTGCAGCGTCTTCAGGTCGTTTTCCAGCTTTTCTCGCCGCTCCCGACTTGCAACGTCTTTTTCTTTCCGCAAGCTTTCCAACTCGATCTGAATGGTCATGATCCTCTGATCGAGCCTCATTATGTCCTCCGGCTTGCTCTCTTGCTGCAATCGCAATGAGCTCGCCGCCTCATCCATCAGGTCAATCGCCTTGTCAGGTAGAAATCTGTCCGTGATGTAACGATTTGAATATGTGGCTGCCGCGACCAAGGCTCCGTCTGTGATGCGAACGCCATGATGGACCTCATACTTGTCCTTGATACCGCGCAGGATGCTGATTGTATCCTCCACAGTGGGCTCATTGACCAGAATAGGCTGGAACCGTCGGGCCAGCGCAACATCCTTTTCGATAAGCCGATATTCGTTCAACGTAGTTGCACCACAGCACTGGAGCTCTCCCCTCGACAAGGCTGGCTTCAACAAGTTTGAAGCGTCAATTGAGCCCTCCGCTTTTCCGAGCCCAAGTAGCGTATGTAGTTCATCAATGAACAGGATTACCTGGCCCTCCGCATGCTCCACCTCGCTGAGCACCTTTTTCAACCGCTCCTCGAAGTCGCCGCGGAACTTGGCGCCAGCGATGAGACTGCCCAGGTCCAGCGTAATGACGCGCTTGTTCTTGATGGACTCCGGGACATCCCCCCTGACGATCCTCAAAGCCAGACCCTCCAAGATCGCAGTCTTGCCCGTGCCCGCCTGGCCGATCAGGACGGGGTTGTTCTTGGTCCTCCGCGAGAGGACCTGGATCGTCCGTTGTATTTCTGCGTCTCGGCCAATGACTGGGTCGAGCTTGCCTTCTTTGGCCTTGGCTGTAAGGTCGATTCCGTACTGCTCGAGGGCCGGCTTCTCCTCACCGCCACCACCCAGGTCCATCCGGTGTGTACCGCCCGGGGGGTGGGGTCGGCCGTTCGCATAGCATCGGACTGCCGAGACGGAGGGGAGAAGTCGCAGTGAGTTATATTTGTTTGCCGTCGCCTGTGTTGAGGCTGAGTCGGCGATATGTGGTCGAAGGGCTAATGTTGTCGTGCTAAATCGAGTGGTTTGCGCATTTGCGATGCGCCGTGTGGACGATAGAAGTTGTCTTCTCGTTAACATGACGAAGAAATTGTGTTTTCTGGTGATATACGCTATAAGAGTAAGATTTGACAGGAGGGAAATGCCAAAAACTCGCCATGAAATAGGTCGTACACTGGTGGGCCCCCGCGAACCAATATTGAAATGCAAAGTCTAAATCACACTATGACGCCGACAAGACTGGATATCTCGAGAAGCTTCGAGCTCCGGCTGCAGCTGCAGCTTTCAAGACCCTGGTCCACGTCTTATCGATAAGCATGTGGGACCCGCATCCTTGCTACTCTACCCATAAAATAAGTTTTCGATCTCACCTTTTCCAACCGCCGTCCTTTCACATTCTCAACACACAAGGGAAGAGCAGCACCTCAAGCAAGCGTCTCGAGGTCGCAAGTTGCGACGCCTGGATCATCGGTACATCAAGGGTAAGCGATTCATCACACATTTTCTTACTGTACAATTCTTTCGTGATGAATAATTTGGTCCGTGTTTCTGAGCAGCTTAAGACCCTGTTCATATGAGGAAACAAACAAGCACGTTCAGTGCGTTTCTGATCTTTGCCTTACATTGCACTTCTGCCACTTTGTTTAGTGACTTATCGGCTTGCTGACAACCGCATCAGGTGTTTCCGAACATATTGCAGAGCAGGATACTCGGAACCGCACGGCCATTGCGCCGCCTATCCGGTGGTGCGCCGGACCTGTGAACATCGAGGACTCAAGACCGTCTGTAACGGCTTAAGCACGAGTGCTTGATGTGCTGTCTGCAAGCCTAGTGTGCTGCTGTCTCAGGACTGAGCTTGGAGCTGCTGGCGACAGTTCAAAATATGTAGTGAAGCGAAGAAATAAATACCGAAATCTAATCCCTACTTACAGAGGACCTCTCGTAGCTCCGGCCTGGCAATGTATAAGCGGGGTTGAGAAAGACATCTTGCCTGCAAAGTGTATTTTTCACATTCTGACGAGATGAGGACGCATCTCGCTCAGACTAGGCGTCTCGCCGTCTGGCCACAAGCCGGTTGGTTCTTCGTGCCAACAAAGGCTCCCCATGCTTCTTAGGTGCTGCAAACGCGACAAGACACTGATTACTGGACTTGGACATGGGGATGAGAGTTTTGAGAAATGCGCCTAACCACTGAACGCCAATACTCATTTAATAAAGATGTTGAAGGCTCGACAGCCACAATGTTGAGGTATCTTTCTGTCCTCCCCGCTCCGTGTCCCATGTGCCCAAACCAGTCTCTGTCTCAGCGTTTCGTGATGTCGTAGATAAGCGCAAATGCAAGCGTGTCCAAGTTTCGAAAAAGGGTATCTACACCGTCTAACTCATTTGCTCTGCACCCGCCCAAGAAAGCACCCTTGCCCGGCCTTTCAGTGGTGGAAGAGGCGGATGTTCTGCTCTATGAAGGTGATGCCCAGGCTCTCGGCCGTCTCGAAGACGGGCTGGTCATTCTGGCTGCCGCCTGGGGCCGCGATGTACTTGACCCCTGACTTTGCAGCACGGTAGACATTATCAGTGAATGGGAACTATAAGGGTAGTCAGTATTCAAGCTCCGTCGAATGAAGTCTGGAGTGAACTTACAAAAGCATCACTCGACACGGCAACATCCGTAAGCTTGCCGAGCCACTCCTCCCTCTCCTGTGGGGTGAACGCCTTGGGAACCCCGTCGAAGGTTGCCTCAAAAGCCTCCCTCTCGGGTCCATCCTTGGGCAGTTGACCGCTGACGAGCAAATCGATCGCGTTGCTCTTGTCAGGGCGCTTAGTGCCCTTCTTCCACTTGATATCAAGGACGCGAGGGTGGAAACGCAGCCACCAGTTGTCAGCCTTGTCACCAGCCAGACGTGTGCAGTGGATGCGTGACTGCTGGCCAGCGCCGAGACCGACGACCTGACCCCTGGTAGCGTAACAGACAGAGTTACTCTGCGTGTACTTCAAGGCGATGGTTGCGATTGTGAGGTCACGTAGAGCGCCCTCAGGAACGGTAGCATCTTTGGGTGTGATGACGGTACCGAATGACTTGGGGCTTATCTCAAAGTCGTTGCGCTGTTGAGCAAGCGTGATGCCATAAACAGTACGCGTCTCCTTGGGGTTGGGCTCAAATTCGGGGTCCATCTGCAGGACGAGGTATTTGCCGCCCTTCTTCTTCTTGAGAATCTCTAGTGCCGCATCATCGTAGCCAGGGGCGATGACCCCGTCAGACACCTCCTTGGAAATGATGCTGGCAGTGGCCACATCCACAATGTCGCTCAAGGCGATGAAGTCACCAAAACTGCTCATGCGGTCGGCACCACGAGCACGGGCGTAGGCCTGGGCCAGGCCAGACTCGTCGATGCCGGGAATGTCCTCCACGAAATATACCTTCTTTTCGTCAGCTGTAAGAGGGAGACCGATAGCCGCGCCCGCAGGCGAAACATGCTTGAAGCTTGCGGCTGCGGGCTTGCCCAGGGCGCGCTTGAGCTCCTTGACTAAAGGCCAGCTGTTCAGAGCATCGAGCAAGTTGATATACCCCGGAGAGCCACACAACACCTTGAAGGGAAGCTTTCCCTCCTTGACATACGAAGCTGCGGGTTTCTGGTGGGGGTTAGCACCGTATCGGAGGGCCATGTATTGCAGGCCGTCGGCGGCATACTGCTTTCGGAAGAAGTCAGAAATGGCGGCATCGTAGTCCGCGGTATGCTCGAAGGCCTTGAGGGCGTACAAGCGGCGGCTTGACTCCTTGACCTCGCCTGCCTCGATCTCCTTGAGGAACTCTGCGTAGTCGGCAGGGTCTGAGAGAATTGTGACGCGCGAGTGGTTCTTGGCTGCTGCCCGGATCAGCGTGACGCCGCCAATGTCAATCTCCTCGACAGCCTCGGGAACAGTGACGTTGATCTTGGCGACGGTGTCCTTGAAGGGGTACAGGTTGCAAATGACGTAGTCGACCTTGTCGATGCTCTGCTCGGCCAGGTCCTTCTCGTCCGAGGCGAGGTTGCGCGCGAGGATGCCGGCGTGGACGGCAGGGTGAAGGGTCTTGACGCGGCCGGCCAGCATCTCGGGGGCCTTGGTGATGGCCGAGATATCCCTGGAAGAGAAGACCATAAGCAAAACTTGTACAGCGACTATACAGAAAGTTGATGGATGAAGGACTCATTCATACTCGACGGGGAAGCCAGACTCGCGAATCATCTTGGATGTTCCCCCGGACGCGAGAATGCGAACATTTTGCTGGACCAGTCCCTTGGCAAGGTCTAGCAAGCCAGTCTTGTCATAGACGGAGACAATGGCGATGCGCTGCCCCGCGGACCCTTTCTGCGTGGCCATCTCTTTGGTGTTGACTATTGTCTGCGCGAGATCGGTGGTGATTGAATTACCGGTCGGTGTTCGAATGTATGCAAACAACCAGCCAGGTAAGGAAGACAGCTGCTGTGAGGACAATTCTGAAAACAAAAAAAGCTTACAGCAGTGGCTGAGTCAAAAGTCTGGAGATGGTGCAGGTATTTCTCTGCTGCGGCGGTGGGAAGGGGGAAAAAAAACCTACTACGTTGACTTTGCTCCCCGCGGGGTACACAGAAATTTGGAGGGGCTTGTCTCGAGCTTGCGCTCTACTGCAGGGACTGTGACGTGCTGCCAAAATCCTAAAGTTGCTGCTTTCATTGGGCGATCTGACCTATGGCCCTGGACATTCTAAACCTGAGCTCTGGTGCCCCCTGTCCGTAGGTCCCAGGCTGCCAGGATGGAAACTTCCGGTCCTAGCTTGTTACACGGACTGACAGACTGGGGTACGCGACAGGAATCTCCAAACGCTCATTATCAGACGCGTCGTACAACCTCGTGCCCCAAGGACCACCTCCTCTGCCTCCAAATTTGCTAAACCCGCGCGTCGAGCCACTTGTTCGCCTTCCGTAGCGGCACATGCATCCCGATGCCTATGTACGGTGATCAAGGGAACAAATTGGTACCGACCCCTTTATCGGCACATCAGCCAGCCCGTGACTTGAATTTCGGATCTGACTGACCAGCTCATTTTGCAAAGGTCGGCCATGCCAAAAGGACACAGAACCTGGCACATCTGCCTCCATACCAGACCGAGCTTGTTCGCGAAGTCGCCCGCGAAGTCCGTGATCTAGATCGCGATGTCGCCAGTCTTCTCGAGCCCTTTCAGGGGTCCTTCGACCCCAACGCCGACCAGGCAACGGCGTGCACGCTCCTTGTCAACCACCTTTCCATGAGGCGAAACAAGCGGTGTCTGCTCGCGTACCACAAGACAAGATCCGACAAGCTCGAGGAACTGGTCTGGGGCGGCGTGGACGTGGTTGACCTGTCCGGACAGCAGCTTAGGGAAGGGGCTGGTTCTGGTTCTGGCGGGGCCGCCTTACGCTCTGGCGACTCGGGAACCAGCAGTCTCAGCCCACAGGAGGAAGATTATGTGAGGCAGTTCGGTGACCTACTGGCGGCATACAAGGGACAGTGGACCGACATTGATCTCACCGGGAGCCTCGAACCTCCACGAGACTTGTTCATCGACGTGCGGGTGTTGAAAGACGCGGGCGAGATCCAGACTGAATATGGGTAGGCCAGAAACACAGTCTATGGCCAAGATTTGTGATTGCTAATATTTTTGTGCAGCGCCATCACTCTGACCAAGAACAGCCAGTTCTACGTTCGACAAGGGGACGTGGAACGTCTCATCGCACAGGGTTACCTCCAGAAGCTGGGTTAGAGAGCGACATCGCAAGACGTGAAGCCACTCTACCTCAGACATTGAGTGGTGTGAGTTTTCTACAACGTTGCGGGGCGTGCCATCGTCTTCGGATAAAGGTCCATGCACCCAAAACTCACAGATCAGCGAGCTGCGCGTCGATTTCCGCGGAGAGTTGAAAGGGTCAACCAGAGAGCTCGGCCAGAAGGAGCATGTTGCGATGTTGTTTGTCAGGTTGTCGCCTGCATAAACTCTGCATTGCGGCATTATCCAGCAATGAGGGCAAGATGCGCGAGACCTGACAGCAACACGAGATGACGGAGCTCTTGGCTCCCGCGGTCGCATCCAAGCCAGGCATTGTCACCGGATCCTGATGATAGTTCCGCACGTCATGACCAGCCAGCATGGTAGGAGCATTGAAGACGAGCTTGCGCGGTCGGCGGTCTCGACTGTTGGATCGGGTTACAGGCAATTCACATGCATGCATGAGGGGCTGTGCGGAGTGAGGGGATTAATGGGCTGAGTGTATCACAGTCGACAGTCCTACCAAGCGGGCCGCGTGAGGGGATATGCACGATGAGCCTTGCAGTCAAGATGGTGACCAAGTTCCTGCAGGAGCGGTTCACATGGGCGACAGAAAATTTCCCACACAATGTGCAGGCGGCCGTGGGGGAGCTGGGGCAGTAGCTACTTCGGCTAGCAGATCTGCTGCACGTATGGTGGGAATGGGGGCCAAATATGGCTTCGAGCTTGACAGGCTCTATTCTGTACGTGTAGCTCTGGGAATGGGCAATGATCGCCGTGGAAAGCCGTGTCGCCAGAAATTGCCTTCCGTGGGTGGACGCGGTGCGAGGATGACCCAGGCAAGGGCTATCGGGACATAAGATAAGCCTGTGAAAAGAGACTGAGACAGGTGCCCGATCAGAATTGAGATTATTAGCACACGCAAGATCAGAGAGGATCGGTGGATTGGATCCGAAGGGCTGAAGGGGTGAAACATGTTCTCCAGACGTTGCAAAATGCACACCCCACCCCAATCGCCATCCCCTTTTCACAGCCCACCCCCCGGTCTATGCGGTGCCCCTGTTCGCACTCATGGATGCTCAGGGTGTTTCATTCGCCAATGGCCTTTGCATCTGACATCGGCCCCTCCTTTGCTGCGGAAAGTTCTCCAACTTCACGACGTGATGTGTTGTCTGTCGTCTAAAGATCACGTTCGTCGTTCGTCAAATCACACCCACCAGTCGTTTCTAACCTCGCATCTTGGACAGATGCTGTGTGATGTCTGCTGAGCTTATTGCCCAAATGCTCGGTGTTAATGCGCGCGCACACCCTCGCTACGGCGGGCAAAAGCTCAGCTTGCGACACCGCACTAGTAGCCTGCTTGCCCATCGACGCTTCCGGGTGCATGCTGTGAGTGGGCCAAAGTTTTGCTCTCTGCCCAGACAGGTTCTAGTTCCCACCATAGTACGAGTCGAGGTCACCAAATGAACAAGGCCAGGCCACGCCAGTTGCAACTGCTTGCTCCTCCTCGGGGGCCGGTACCAGTACCTGGGTGTCTCTGCCTGGGTACTGCACACTGGCGCGTCGCTAGCCGTCGCTTCCCATTCCACTGCAGGTGGCGCGGCCCCCGGATCCTTGCTCATTGAAAGCTTTTGCATGGACATCGGATCCTAGACCGGAGTGGCATTGGCATCCACATGCTTTTCGACGGGAGATCATTCTTCAATTCTACCCAAGCTCCAATCCAGACCAGTCTCTTGCTCTGCTATCGTCTGCATTGGATCCCTCAGACCGGACATCTCCTCTACCACGGTACCGCATTTCGCCATTCTTGCTTCTCTTCTGCCCGCTGTTGTTCCCACTATGCTATTCTGCCGACCACGATCCCTTCCCTGATCATTACGACGATCGCTGCAGTTGGGCTGGCTGCCGCATATATTCCGTCATCTTGACTGCTGTGCTCTGTACACTTTGATCCGCTGTCTCTATATACACCTGGAGAGACAACCGGTGCCACGCCCGGTGACCAAATACCCGTGGAAGCCTTATCCAGATTGCATCATATTGCCATCCGAGACATAATTTTTGCTCATTGCTCCTTGCGAGGCCCCGGTGGATGATGTGGCTCTGGCCTTCTCGACTCGTGAGATAACACCACAATTGCGACGATGGCATCACCGTCTACCGGCTCCTCTCCATGGCACAGGAGGGCCCAGTCTGTCAGCTCGCAGGACAGGGACACCTCGACCCCTACTCCGGCTGTGTTGAGCTCCCCTCGTGCTAAACCACAGAATATTGGTGACGCACGGCTCCCGTCCTCGTCGAGCTCAACCGCCCACAGAGAACCCATACGCTCTTTTATCTCTGGCAGTGCCCGAGACAGTCCAGGTGAGTACCTTGATGTCCTCTGCATTCCAGTCTTCACATGGTACACGGTCTGCCGGCTATGCATGCATGTATCCAATTTATCGCAATATGTTTCTGTACTTCACATATCTATATGACCACTTAACTTACTCACTCACTCCCCTCGCCCCATTATCATTTTCATCACTAGTCCCAGCCCAAACAAACATGGCAACCACCACCATACTAATTCAAGCCACAGCACCAATCGGCAGCGCACAATACGCGAGGAGCGTCCGGGAGGACTCGGCAGAGCTCGCTTCTTATTTTCTCTCTGACAAGAACCCACGTTCTAGTCCAAACTTCTTGTCTCGCCAGAGATCTCAGTCCTCCCAGCAGAGGACTGAAGATCTGCTCGTGGGTGAGGATGACGAGGATGACTCCACCGCAGGCGGGACGGCAGACACCATAATCGAGGAACCTGAGCCTCCCTCGCCTGAGAACCTCGAAGACCCGCAACAAGATGACGGGCCCTCGATGCTCACAAACATGCTGAGGAGGTCGCCCCCGGAGAGTTACAAAGACGCATTCATGCCCGAGGATGTGCAGCCTTCACACCATGAGCAGACCGCGGCTCTATCAGCCTCCTTCGACGGTCGCCCGAGAACAGCGAGGCGCGACGACAGCAAGCTCTGGGCGCCAGGTCAGGACATAGTATTTGAGGATGATACAGAGAACACGCCTCTCCTGCGAAACAGGTCACACGCGAGTTCTTATCTCCATAATGGGAACGGCGCTGCCGCCGGAGTGGATATCGAGAGCCAGAAGCCCCTTGAGCCACGGGGCTGGCTGGCAGAGAGAGCGGGCCGTGCAAAGACAAGCTTACAGGGTCTTACAAAGGCAGCTCGTGATCCTCGATGTTGGGACGGCAAGGCGCTGCTGCATACTTTGGTTGTCGACCCCGTCAAGACCCTGCCAGCAGTTGTTGTCGGTCTCATCCTCAATATTCTGGATGCTTTGTCGTACGGTATGATTCTCTTCCCGTTGGGCAACCCCATCTTTGCAAATCTCGGCCCAGCCGGAATTTCGATCTTTTATGTCAGTACGATCGTGTCACAGGTTGTCTTTTCAACAGGTAGCATATTCAAGGGAGGCGTGGGGTCCGAGCTCATCGAGGTTGTTCCATTTTTCCACAACATGGCCTCGACCATCACAGCACTCGTTGGGGAGGACAACCCAGACGCAGTCATCGCCACGACCATCTTTTGCTTTTCTTTCAGTTCCCTCATTACGGGCGCCGTATTCTTCACCATGGGTGCACTCAAACTCGGGGGCTTGGTCGGGTTCATCCCACGACACATCCTAATCGGCTGCATAGGCGGTGTCGGTTGGTTCCTCGTCCAGACCGGGTTTGAGGTGTCCGCAAGGCTTGAGGGAAGTTTTCACTACGACTTGGACACTCTTCGGCTTCTCTTCCAGGCAGATAATCTTCCCCTCTGGACGATACCCCTAGGCCTTGCCATCATTCTGTACTTTCTGTCGAGCACCAAGAAGCTCAAGGACAATCATTATGTCCTTCCTGTTTTCATCTGCTTGGAGCCAGCCATCTTTTGGTTCTTTGTTGTGGTGCTCGACTCGCTTGAGCCCGAGCCACTTCGGCACAAGGGCTGGATCTTCGAGGCACCGCCTGCTGGTGAACCTTGGTGGTATTTCTATACGTTGTTCAGTAGGTGCAAGTGCTTCCGGCCTTAATGATGACATGACTAACGGGACGGCAGACTTCAACCTGATCCACTGGGAAGCAGTGGCAGAATGTATTCCAGCCATGCTGGCTCTCACCTTCTTCGGGGTGTTGCACGTTCCCATCAACGTGCCCGCCCTGGCTCTTCAGACCGGAGAAGACCACGCAAGTCTCGACCGCGAGCTCAAGTTGCACGGTCTCTCCAACTTTCTCTCCGGCTGTGCAGGTAGCATACAGAACTACCTTGTCTACGCCAACAGCCAATTTTTCATCAAGTCCGGTGGTAACAGCCGGCTTGCCGGGTATCTCTTGGCGGTATTTACTGCCATCGTCATGGTGATTGGCCCAGTAATCATCGGATTCATCCCGGTCATGATGGTTGGAACCCTTATTTTCATCCTGGGCTTCGAGCTACTTTTAGATGCACTCTGGGACCCTAAATCCAAATTGAACAGGCTCGAATACTTGACGGTACGTGCATTCCCCCAGCATAAGTAACACCTAGTGCGCTAGCTGACAACTTCTCTCAGGTGGTCGCTATAGTGCTAGTGATGGGCATGTACGATTTTGTGATCGGCATTGGGGTCGGAGTTCTCCTAGCCTTCGCATCTCTGATCTTCCAGGCATCAAGAGTTTCTGCCATCCGTGCGACCTACTCCGGTGAGGTTGTCGGGTCGACCGTGCGAAGGAACCCATCACAGCAACATTATCTCCAGAAGGTCGGCAACCAGGTTTTCCTGATGAAATTATCGGGCTTCCTCTTCTTCGGGACAATCGTCGGGGTCGAAAATAAGATTCGCAAACTCATCGCCGATGAGGAATTCGCGAGACAGCCCATCAAGTATCTGATACTTGACCTCCAGCAGGTCACGGGTCTAGACTACTCTGCTAGCGAAGCCTTCAGCACAGTCAGTCGGTTACTTGCGGCTAAGGAGATCATTCTCATGCTGAGCGGTGTGGACACGGACGGTCCGATGGGTCGTGACCTGCGCGCCGTGGGCTTGGGTACGAGCTCCAATGGCACGCAGGTCATCTTCAGCCCGAGTCTCAACTCGGCACTGGAAGATTGTGAGAACGAGCTCCTTCGCACATTTTACACAAGCCAGGAGGCCTTCAAGTCAAGGACCGCCGCGACGTCAGGCTTGGACGTTCCGACAGGGAAGATCCTGAATGCCGACAGCAACCCTCTGAGCGACAACTTGCTCGGAAGCTCGCCGCGGCGCAGCCACCTGCACAAGGCAGCACAGGAATCGCTGACGCAGCGCGAAGTGGCGCGCCTCTCGCGGTGGCAGAACTTCAAGGAGCCTCTGCGCCTGATGCTGCAGATCTTCCACGACTTGTCGGACAGGAACGAGGACTTCTGGGTCCGGGCCAAGGACTTCTTCGTCAGGAAGGAATTCTACAAGGGCGACGTGCTTTTCAAGGCGGGCGAGCCGGCGGAAGGGTTCTACCTGGTGGAGAGTGGGATCCTCAAGGCTGAGTACGACCTCCCGCAGGGGTGGCTGTACGAGAGCATCGTGGCGGGCACGACGTGTGGCGAGCTGCCGTTCTTCTCGGAGACGAACCGCACGGCCAAGGTGACGGCGGAGCGGGACTGCGTGGTGTGGCTGATGGACCGGGAGAACTGGGACAGGCTTCAGAAGCGTGAGCCGGATGTGGCGCAGGAGCTGCTGAGGATCGGCCTGAAGCTGACCAGCGAGAGGATGAGCAGCATCACGAGTTATGTGCTGACGATGGCGGGATGAGCAAGTGGTGAACGGGGAGGAGAGGCATGGGTGGGAGTGAAGGGAGTGAGATTGCTTTGTCCTTTCTCTTCGATTCCACTCCCTCCTCCGCCCTCCGCCCTCCCCCCTCCTCTATTTGACATGTCTGCATATCAGCGGTTGAATTTCACACTGGCGTCTGGATACAAAAACGGGGCCCAACGGTTTGGAAAAGCGTTGTCTTGATTGAGATTCGACACCAAGGTTGCTGTACTGTACTCGAGATTTTAGCAGATATCTATTTAATTACTGGCTGCAAGATGTGACATCCATGGGACTTTTCGGGTATGAGGTCTACTTTGCTGTGCCCTGCTTAAAATTTTGAGAGCGGGGAACTATGTGTGAAAATTCATGCCTGCATCTCTATCTGTTCGGGTGTCCTCGATAGTGTTCGGCGCGGCACAGCCAAGGTCGGAAAAGCACATGCGTTATCAACCCGGGCCCGATCTACCAGTCATGTCATTGGTGCTGGGTGCCCAGTTGCATGCATCCACAAACACCCGCCGTAGGTTGAATGTTGTTGCCGAGATCCTCGAATTACTTGCCGAGCAAGGTTTGAGGCTCTGTGCAAGCTGCAAGCCACGGCATTGTCTCATTCCAAACTTCGATTGCGAGTGCGTGCAGGGCCAGGGTGAGGTTTGGCGGGGGGGGGGGGCTGGGGCTGTAGTGTGTTGTGTTGCAGTGCGGTGGCATAATACCTAGGCGCTTAGGCAGTGTGCTGGGTGACATATTATGGTTATTAGCTACTGTCTCTCCCAAGCGAAGTGTTACCCCCCCCCCCGGTCGCTTGACTCGGGTGTGCACCACAACCAAGAAAAACCCAATTTTATAAAAAAGCAATTATAAGGCTATATAGCATTACAAAAAATAAAAATAAAAATATATTTATGTATACCTTTTCCTAAATAATTTAAATATCTTATTTATTCTATTTAAAATAAATTAAGTTTTAAATTAAATATAATAAATTAACTTTTTTAAACTTTTATACTATATAAATTAAATACTTTCTAAATAAAAGTATTTATAATACTTTAATAAATACTATATTATAAAAGTTTTATATTAATTTTAATTTATTAATATAATATAAATATATTTTAAAATTAAAATATAAGAAATAAGCTTTTTAAATAACTTAAGTTTATATTTTATTATATAAAATTTAAGATATTAACTTTATAATATATTATATTAAAATATTATTTTTAAGTAATATATTTATATATTAACTATTTAGAAAACTATAGTTTTTATTATAGTTTAATAGTATATATAAAGAAATATAGATAAAAAGATATATTATATAGAGCATTTTAATAGCTATCGAACGATATTATTTTAAAGGTTTAATTTAATTTCGCTATAAAGTTAGAAAATAATAAATATTTTTAAGTTTTTTTGGGGTGTGGCGTACACCCGAGTCAAGCGACCGGGGGGGGGGTAACACTTCGCTTGGGAGAGACAGCGGTAGTAGGCACTAGCTAAAGAGCACGCACAAGACCTTCGCAGAGTGTTTAGAACGTTTTCGCAAGATTTGTAAGGACAGGAACTCGGTTGTCAATACTCACAAGAGACCTGTAAGAAAAATGGCTAAAACACCCAGCTTTCTTTTTGTCTGTAACTGAAGGGCCAGCACGGAACTGATGGGAATAGTGAGAACGTATAAATCAGTGACAGCACTGAATATTCCCTGAGCTGCCGAGATGTCGAGATTTGGCTGGCCACAGCGGTTGTTCTTCTTGGCTGCCCATTTCGTTGGGTCTGGGCCAGGAACCTGCTGGTCTACTGGGATGCAGTTGACCAGCAGAATGATTATTGTTATCAGGTAGAAAACAACAATGACCACAATACCGGTCCATGCTAGAGTGTTCGCACGATTGTTTGGGCGAAAGATCCGCAGATAAAATACCAGCAGCGTCGTCTTGACGAACACGGCCGCAATCGAGTACAAGATGATGGAGACAAGTGAGCCCTGGCAGAAACTCAGTCAATGAATGACTTGGGTTCCTGGGGAGATTTGAAGAGGTAATCGTGCAAATCACATACCGTAACATACTCCAGAGTTATTGCAAGTATGGGCACGTTCCACTGGTGCCGTCCAAGTGTGTCCGTGATCGCTGTAGACGAGGGTGAGTACATTTTATAGACGTACAGCTCGGTTTCATTTGAGGCGCGACAAGCCAACTTACTAGAGACAATGACGCCGCTGTAAGCAACTACACTGGCCGCTGCCGCAATACAAAGATCTGGAGAATGTTATCAGTCGACGTGTTCGGGTCCTTGGAGTGGATGCCTGGGTTTCTGCATGGAGGTTCACTTACAGTCATCGGCATCGAATGAGCCAATGATCTTCAGGCGAGTATAAACACGCAAGGTCAGGAAGACCAGCATAAGAGCCATGGTCACACAGGTAATCGATCTCACTAGAGGAGCTCGTGTTTCCGCATTGATGAAGTCTGATACAACGCCCGCTGGAGGCGTCAAAGCCGGGATCTGGCTGAGATCGGAAGACGTTGATGATAAACCCATAATTACACAATTTGATCCGATAAGATGGAGTGTTGATCGATGTAGTGAGGCGGGAGAAGGTGCCACTCGAAAACAAAGGATTTACTGGCTCAAATCGGTTGAGTGGCACAAGTACACGGGAAACACGTTTAGGCGTGGTCTCTTTCTATTAATTTGTGCTATTGGGCCAAAACCTTTCCCGGGAAGCCCTGCATGGCTGAATCAATGGAGGGGAAAGGTGTGGACATCTGCATTTGATCCACACATGCGCTGAGTCGGACCCAGAGCCAGCGAATCCGCCCAGCCACCATAGCCGCATGACTGCATTATCGTCAAATCAATAATCTTCAGCAGTTCATCAGCCCTTGTTGGTGAATCCGTTTAAGAAAAAGGCCCGGTGTGATGGAGCGGCTCCACAGCTTCAGTGACAACCCGATTTGGCTTTTTTTTCTTTTTCTGCAAGCGGACGGCGCAGCCAATCCTACTGACACAGTGTACGGCACAACCCGTAGGCAACTACACTACACAAACGTGGTAGCCAAGCCTAATAATAAATAGCCGCCAGGGTGGATCGCCCTGAGATGTAACGATTGTGACGGTTGGTGGCATCGATGATGGGGCATCGTGAGCAGCACCGCCGACAGCGCTGCAATTTATTGTTCGCGTGTTGGGGGTGCAATATTCCCATATCGACTTCAGTTGCACGTGTTATACTTGGAGAAATTCGAGGAAGTCCGGGGCTCGCAAAGATGGGCACATATGTAATGGATTCCTTGACTCTATGCTCGGCAAATGCCAATTGTCGAAGAAGAATCGTCACAATTCCAACTTGTTAGTTAAGCGGTGGTGGATAATCTATGTCTATCTGAGTGTTCCATTCTCGGACACTTGACGCGGTACGTTTCATGTTCCGGCTGTCTCCAGAGAAATCACACCCGAATCATTCATCCTATATTATCTGAAAATATCAACGACACGACTATGAAGTTGTCGAATCTCTACAAATACATCATCTCCTGCCTCTGGAGGGAGCAAGCCGCCGGCCGGGATGGAAGTGTCGGCGTGAGGAAACCGAGGCTCACTTTCACCAGGCCGAGGAACAAGCCTAGTATCAAACCGGAAAATCATGATGGCCAAGAACATGTAAACCTCTCTTCTCGCCAAGAATCTGCCCGGACAATGGGTTTTTGCACCCCCAAATGGCCTCCAGCTAGTGCTGCGCTCCAGGTTCTTTTCTCTCATGAAACGCTGCGCATCAAAGCTGCCCGCATTAGCGCCAAAGACGCCAGAGTCCATGTGCAATTGCTTATATGGCATCAGGAGTTTGCGGCCCGGCTGCAGCTCCTTGCCACCAATCGTGACAGGCTCGGCAACCAGTCGAATGCCGACAGGTCTGCGGGGAATGGCTGAATTAGCTTGTCGTGAATATCAATCGGGAAAAGGAATATCATACTCGTTGTTAATCCTCAACATTTCTTCGTAGAATGATGCCAGGAGCGGGCATTTCTCAAGCAAATAAGTCATGTCGACGGTGTTAGTTTTCCAAGCTGGTCGCATTTCTCTCTTGATCTGCTCCAGAAGCGTACGGTCGTGCAGAAGGTACGCAGCACACCAGAAACACTGCCGATATGCATTGGTATTAATTCTGCAGTGTTTTTCGTCAGTCCGGGAACTTCAAGCGAGAGTCTTCAAATAGCTTGCTTACAGATTTTGCACACTGAATAGCATCGCACCGCATTGTGTCGGCTCTGTGATACCCGTGATACCCATCTCTTCAATACCTAACTCGAGCTGCTCGACGAGCCAGCAAGCTCCCGATCTTTGCTCTTTCGGAAGCGACAGGTAGTCGCTGAATGCTTTCACGCTCCGGTCCTTGGCTTTGAACGCTGCCGGTGCCGCAAACCTAGGATACTTCGAATGCATCTTCCAGGCTTCCAGGTTGAAGGTCCAGAACTCGTCAAGCACATTGGGAGCCACTTGAAAGATAGCATCGCCAAAAAATGCTTGGGTTGCAGCTTCTGAAAGGACAATCCAACACCAGTTCCACATTGAAACTGTCTTGGAGTGCTCAGTAGATCTCAGCAGAGACGCACCCGAGATCGATTCCCAATTCATGAGTCGATCA
This sequence comes from Diaporthe ilicicola, assembly GCA_023242295.1. Lineage (NCBI taxonomy): Eukaryota > Fungi > Ascomycota > Sordariomycetes > Diaporthales > Diaporthaceae > Diaporthe > Diaporthe ilicicola. The sequence goes on along the minus strand of JALPVH010000003.1, from coordinate 179,357 downwards.
ATGTTGCCCAAGAATCGGCCCTCGACGCTTTTGAGCCGATCTCCTGGGTGCATCTGAAACTTGAAGTCATCATGAGTTTTGTCCATCCAGTGCTTTGGCTTACCAGTAGAGTCGAACATTTTCTCCAGCGTTTGTTCAGTGCATCCGAAGTCTCGCATGACATCCTTGATGAACGCATCAAAATCAAGCTTCTGAGTGTCACGATATACAGAGACAACGTCAGCAGGCGAGGTAGCGATGTACATGTCCTCGCCCATAACCGTGACTGTGAAAATCTCTCGAGTGTTTCCGAAATAGTCCCTGAGCCAAGATCAGCTTGTGTATACTGGATGCACATGCTCAGGAAGTTTTCTGATGCAGCAAATTAATGCAAGGGCTGCTGGACGAAGAAGACTTTGTCTCACCTGCCACGTGTGAACGTCGCGCTTGCGTTTTTGGCCATGGACATGAGATGTCCGAAGACTTCAACGTATTAACTATTAGCTTCTGGGTCTAAGCCAAACGTGAGCCGAAGAGTTAACACTCACATGGCACCAAATATGGCAGAGGTTTGGGACGCTTTGGGTGCAAGGCGGGCGAAATAGAGAATCTCCATAGTCTCCAGGTGGCATAAAGTGCAGAGATTGCCACGATAGTTGGCAGGGAGTTTTGTATGCCCTCCGGCAGAATACCAACCAGCTCGATCAGGGCCATCATTGAGCGTAGAAAGAGATGTCTGAAAGTTTCCCAAGTCAAAGACAGTGGAAGTTTCGAGTGAGGACTTGAGGATTTCAGAATTGAAAGTCTGCCTGTTGCTTGTGGGCTTTGGGCCAAGTTTAAACGCGAGCAACGGCGAATCACATCGGACTCAATGTTACTGTACTCCCCGAGCTGCAAACGCACGCCTGTACGTCGGGTCCGCTTTCAAAGACTCAGGGCCCACCAACAGTCCTAACCGAGCATGCTACCGTACTCCGTAACATTAACCAAACACGATTCAGTGCTGCGGCGCAGCTTACAATCCTGCAACCGTGCAATGGGCTGTTGGTAATCAAGTTACGCTGCGTGGGCCGAGGACGGTACTTTGTCTAGACTTCGGCCCCCACGCGCGTGCATGAACTACGCCTTGTTGGTAGCCAACATGCAGCAAAGCCTAGAAGAATACCATGTAGCTAGCAAGGCGAACTACCGGAGCGTAATAAGCACGGGTCCTTCTCGGCACGAACAACCGGATCAGCATTCGAGGGCGGCTTGAATCCTGTCCCGACTCTGACGAACTGAGACAGCCACGCTAAGACATGCGAGATGGTTGAGAAGAGACTCGCGGAGCAATTAAGAGCACAGTGAAATTATGCAGCAGATTTGGTTCAAAAATTGTGGGTCAATTGAAAAAAAAATTCCCTTCGGAGACCTGCATTCGACAGCTAATTGAGACGCCTAAAATCCGTACAATTTGTTCCCCCCTCGAGTCCTATGAAACAATTCCACGCTGATGTCCAATATATTTGGCCCTCAACCAGTCTCTCCTATCCAATAAGATGACATAGCTGTGCCCATTGAAAATGCACGCTTGAGTTGCCACATTTACTGTCAATGGGCCAATGGGGATCCTAAGCTGATCAGTATTCCTTGTAGCCAATTCTCGTCGCGAATATGGTCGCTTTGTACTCACGGGGGATTGAGGAACCCAGAATTTGTACGTCTAAAGAGATAGCTTTCACCGACAAAATGATTTTTGTCAAAGCACTTTCCTGAGGCAGAGAAAAAATTTGAAGGAAATTCCTTGGCACAAGGCCAACAGAAGGGAAGTTGTCTGACATGGTATGGTTTGCAGGATGTCTTCGCTACTTAAATTCCTCGTGAAGTGCTAAACACAGACATTATGGAAAGCCCAAGTGCCATGGAAGCCTACAGGTTTTATGTGCGCTCATGGGCTCAAAGGTTCTTGACATTAATCCCAACTTGACTGAGGATATCTGGGCTTTCGACCGAAGCGTTCTCCTCTTTCTCAGATGCCTTCCTCGCTGGCTGATCCCAAAAGCATACCGAGCGCGTGACCGACTTTTGGACCGGGATCAAGAAGTGGCATGCTTACGCTCACGGACACTCTGACTGCTCGAAACTCAGCCTCGATGATCCAGAGTGGGACCCATATTTCGGCAGCAAGTTGATACACGCAAGAAAAGACTACCCCCATCCTCGCGAGATGAAGCCAATGTCGGCCGATGTGAGAGCTTATGAGGATATGCGCTTGATGTTCGCGTAAGTGTTGACCCGTTCATTATCGAAATTGGCGATGATGCCGAAGCTGACGTTGTGGATTAGTGCAAATGCAAACATCCTACCTTGCATGTTTTGATACTTTTTCGAGGCACTGAAAGATCGGAGCCTCTTCCAGCGCCTGTCGTCCGAGGTTTCTTCTTGCATCTCTGATAATGGAGTCATCAATGTTGAAAGGCTGTCCACACGGCCCTTACTTCAAGAGATCGGAGATTCGCACCGGTCAAATCGGAGGGTACACCGGTACAAGCCACTGACGGCGCTAATAGCTGCACCCACTAGCGCCTTCGGCCGCCGCTAACGCTATTATACTTTATCTAATAACCCTATATTAACGATTTATTTATTTTCTTTAATTTCTTATTAAATTAATCGATTTATTATTTTATTTTAAAAAAATTAAATATCGCTTTTTTATTATTATTATAATAATAATATAAACTTTAAATTATATAAGTTTTAAATATAATAATAAGTTAACTATTATAATTAAACTTAAATAATATTATATTAAATAATAAAAAAACTTATAAAATAAATATAATAATAGCTTTAAAAATAAAAATATTAAATAAGGGTTATAATAATAACTTTTTAATTATTAAATAATAAGTTTTAAAAGTAATTAAAATAATTAATTAATTATTAAAAATATATTATTAAATTTAAAATATATAATAAGTATAATAACGATAATAATAATAATAATAATAATAATAATAATAATAGCGATAATACCGTTTTTATTAAAGTTATTATAATTATAAATTAAATAATTAAATATAAAGAATATTATACCTTTAAATAATTTAATACTTTTAAATATATATAAATAATATAATAATAAAGGTTTTTATTATAAGGGCTATTAGGGTTAACTTATTTATATATATATATATTAATTAGGTGGTGGGTGTAAAGGTGGGTATAAGGGTGGGCATTAGCGGCTGCATATGGCTTGTACCGGTATACCCTCCGATTTGACCGGTGCGAATCTCCGATCTCTACTTCAATCCGCATACGCCGAGGTTCCAGTTCTGCGCCTGCGAGTCGCCATTGCCATGTCGAGGGTCAGTGAGCACGAGGACTTTAATCTCTCTGACTACAAGTATCGCAGATGAGCCGGAAGGACCTCGCCGAGACAATAATAAAGCCTGCCTCCCCTTTATTCGAGAACATGGCTATCCACAGGAAGAGTACTGTGTCTGGGGCTGTCCAGGGTGTCGCGAGATGCATGACAAAGAGAGGGTATTCTGAGACCTTCCAACAAAACGTGCCCATTGTGTGGGATTCATGGACATCATGATGTGTAAGTCGCTGATGACCCACACGAATCTTTCTTGAACAACTCTTGTTGACACCTAGTTGATAGATCAGCGGACGTAGACGGATTTGATGTATTATCCTACACGTTCCGAATCCTGCGAAAAACTTTCTCAGAGCATAAATTTACGAGGAAAGAATTGAGTTTACAATGGGAACCGCGTTGGCAAGATCACCAAGATTTGACTTTGTGCTCCTTGACACCGCCGAGATGAGCTACGACAAATGTCGAATTTCTCCATGTACCTAGTGCTGTGGGATGACTGATTTCGATTGAATACATCTCATACTCTTAGACATAACTAAGTATTTAATTTTCTGAGGCCCTTGAAATCAAGATCAAAGAACGTACTTTGGTGCCAGAGGCTGGTATGCAATCAATCATGATGCACTTCTCATTACGCAGTTTTCAGCGAGGGCCCTTCACATCCAACAACGATCCATGTTGGCTCTTTCAACTACTAGTAAGCTTCCGACCGAGGACTTCATTGCAGAAAACACAAGAAATAGCAAGTTGAGTTACAGTATCTACCTATTCAAAGAGCGATACCAGCATATATACAGTGTTGGAAACAGTCAGATCTTGATCGCAGATTGTCAATACAGTCTTCTTTGTCCGTGATACACCTTACGGAGCCAAATCCTGCTCCGCATCACCAGCCTTCGCAACGATGTTATCCCGCTCCTGCGCCGTATACGCCCCAGCGGCGACAAATGCATCCATAGTGGACGTAACCGCCTCGACAAACGCATCATGGGTTTCAAACGGCGCCTGGTCCCACACCAGGTCAAGGAACGTCGGGCCATCACTGCCCGGCGACGCAATGCCCGAGACAGGCACGTCATAGTTCGGCAGGCCGTCGTTGCGCTTGCGGTTCGGGATGCCCGTGGCGACGGACCCGAAGACGACCTCGGGCTCGACGCGGCGGAAGTACGACGACACGGGCTGGGCGTCGCTGACGTAGTACGGGCGCACGGTCAGGTTGCCGCTGGCCTGGGACGTGGTGAAGAGCGGGTCGCCGGCGGCGTTGCGCCCGGACTGGGTGACGGCGGCGCGCGCGTAGTCGCCGTCGAGCTTGAGGTGCCGATACAGCGACATGTGCCAGAAGGTGTCGTTGCTGCCGGTCGGCGTGCCGAGCGTCTGCAGCAGCACCGGCCCCCACATGATGGCCTGCGTGTCCGGGCGGTCCAGCGCGCGCTCCGTCCGCATGCTGAAGGGCATCTGCACCTCGACCACGTCGCCTGCGGCCCACGTCCGGCTGAGCGTCGTGTATGTGCCCGGCTGCGCCGCCTCGCCTGGCTGCGCTTCGCCGTTGATGGTGATGTTGTAGCCCTTGCGCACCCAGGCGGGCACCCTGAGCTTGATGTCCAGCGGGCCCTGCCCGGTGATGGTGAACTTGGCGGCGCCCTCTCGCGGGAAAGCAGTCTCCTGCTGTACTGTGAAGCCCTTCTCTTCCCAGGTCAGCGTGGACGGGACGTACAGGTTGACCCAGAGCGTCGACCCGTCGGCCGAGCGCAGGTAGACCGTCTCTTGGTACTTGGTGTGGCTCTCCATGCCGGTGCCACCGCAGCAGGTGCCCGTGTTCCCAAAGTCGCGCGGGGTGCCGGGGCTCAGGGGCTGGAAGTAAGTGAGCAGCGGGTCGCTGCCGCTGTCAGTGTCGTCGCGCGACCCGGAGATCATGTTGAACAGCCCCCGCTCGTAGTTGTCCATGTAGGTGGCGTTGTGCTCGTGCATGAAGAGGTTGCGCGCCAGCTTGAGCAGGTTGTACGTCGTGCACGTCTCGGCGCCGTTCGAGGCGATGGCGTTGGCGATGTTGTCGCGGTTCTGGAACAGCTCGGCGTTGGTGTCGGACCCGGGGTAGGGGCCGCTCGTGCCGCCCGTCGCGAACCCGCGGTGAGGCTCTACCCAGCCGTAGAAGTTCTTGGCCGCGGTGAAGTAGTCCTGGCCGCCGCCCTGCTCAAAGATCCGCAGGTAGCCGGTGAACTGTGGGACGTGCGTGTTGGCGTGCAGACGCTGCTTGCGGCGTCGACCTGGGATCTTGTCTGCTGGCACGACTAGGATGTCCTGATCGTTTACGGCGGCGCCGAATAGTGACTCCCGGTTGTCGAAGGCTTTGGCAGTCTGCAAGTGACGTTCGTCGCCGGTGATTTGGTAGATCTCCGGGAAGACCTCATTCGCTCCGCCGAACTCGCCGCCGATATAGAGGTCCCACATGTAGTTGTAATCGTCTCTTGTCAGGTTGCCTTTGTAGCCAGGCTGATTCTTGTCACCAATGGTCAAGGCGAGGTATGCCCAGTTCGCCATCGTTTCGACCATTTCGAGGGCCCGGGTGTTGTTGGTGTTGTAGTATGCGTCGAGCAGCCCTCGCATGATTTTGTGTTGCGTGTACCATGGAGCCCAAGTATTGGTGCTGAGGTTGCTCCCGTAGACAGCCCAACGAGGCGGACCAAGCCTCAGGACGGTGTCCTCTGGGAGTGCGCCCAGGTAGCCAGGATGTGTCGGAATCCATTGGGCATCGGCACCTGAACCAGTGGTGCCGTTCATGCGAGCGGTAATGGCCTCCTGGCAAGCAGCCAGCTCGTTCACCATCCAGTCGAGCTTGGTCTTGAAGGTCTCTTCGCCCTTCTCGGCGTAAGCCTGGGAGAGGGCAGTCATGTAATGGCCCGTCCAATGCCCGCTGAGTAGTCCACCATCCTCCCACCCCCCCGGAGGAGACACGCCGGCTGGGTTGGGCCGGCCGGCTTGGTTGTTGAAAAGGACCATGAACTGGCGCTCGTCGTATTGCTCCAGAAATCCCTTGATCCGGTCACGCTTCTCCTGCATCAAGCCATTGCCGAGACACACCTGGTCCAGGCGGAATGGCCGTACTGGTGCTGTGCCTCCGGGACCTAGGTCGGCAGGCACGTCTGCCAAGACGCCCGTCGTGATGGCGCCACTCCCGACGAGTGCGGCAGCCCCCAGGGCGAATGCCTGGAAAAGCCGGCGTGGGCCGGACGCATGTTCGTGGAGTCGGGCCATGGAGGGACTCCTATCGGCGCAATGGCGTCAACAAATGCTCAAGTAGGTAGCCTACTCAGGGACACATACCAAAATTGACAAAATATTCCTTTGATCCTGGTACTCCAGTGGTATATTTGCTCAGGCGGAGGGTGTGGTCCCATGGAATCCTCAGACACTTCCTTGCCGACCTGGGAGTCGTGGTGCAATGAAGAAGACCTGGAGTCGCCAAGACGACGCGATACCCGCAACAACAGTCATGCTCAACCCTATCTTACTTATAGTTTCATGGTTGATATCTCGTATTGAGAGCCTGCTCAAGGCCTGATAAGGAAGGTGTCTTTTTTGTTGCCGGCTGAGCGATATGGGGGGAGGGGGGGATATGAATGATCGCCTGCCCCTCATGTCACCCCACCGCTGCCAATTACCCCGACGTCTGGACGGATCACTGCAACAGACCTGATTCCGAGGTCCTCGCCGTGTTAACGTAGCATCATTAAGCCCACCAACCACGATTAGCGCCGCGATCACCGCGTCTCTTCTCCCACACAGGCTTACCGGAACCTGCCTGCCTGCCCTCGGCCCCGAAGTGGATGCGTACCTAGGTTCTCAGATTAAGCTTTATTAATCGGGTGGTCCTATCTTTACGCGTACCAGTCTGGTCTCGAGAAGTTTTGGGTGTCCACAACAATCTCGAGAAGAAGTTCGAAGCCTTATCTACTCCTGTATGACTCTCGGTATTCCAGTAAGACCGGGGCGAGGAGATCGTCAGTCACGCAGAAACAAAATGGACACCAGGACGGACGGATGCAACACATTCGATTTTCTCTGCATGAGAACAATACTAGTATCATTACCCTTCCCGCCGCACGATACAATACATACAATGAGACAACTCAGCCTACTCTCATCACCGTATGGCCTACAGGAAGCAACTCCAAATATTTAAAATAGACCGACCTGGTTACATGTATTACGGAAAGCTCTTAACATTAAGGAGACTGCACATGTGCGTTGTAGCGGATTGATTCCGCCATTGTTCCTGCATTCGATCACATCGATTAATTATGCAACGAAGAGGATCAATGTAGTATGTATTTATAATTGGGTAAAACAATCAAAGCAATGGCAAGTTGAGTTCTTCACTGACATCAACTTCGCTGTCTACATCTATGTAGGAAGATGTGATTTTTCATAATGATGACTCCGCGGGAGGCACCTACTTATTTGAGGATTCCTGAGCACTCACTGCTGCCCAATCTCGACCTGGGCTACCTAGATAGCTTCCCAGATCTGGATTATAGTTGACATAGGGCCGAGAATTTGGCAGATCATCGCCTCATCTCATCGCATCATACACGCCAAGAGGATGGGAGCCTCCGAACCAGGAGTGCCAGAGCTCATCTTCGGCTGCGGCGGCCCCAACAGACATCGGAGCTTCGCAGTGTCTTCTGGGCCAGGTGGGAGCGGCACGACTGGGGTTCAAGATTGATACCAGGGTTATGATCAGCTTGACCGGATTCAAGGGCACCCTTGAGCCGGAGAAAATTGCGCATTCTATTACGGAGAGCTACAAGAGCCTACAACTGGATGATCAGCGCATCAACGTCTTCTAGGCCCATGCCCCGGACGCGGCGTAGCTACGCCCTTCGAGGACCAGGCTGCTGGGTTTGACGAGCAGTACAGGAAGGGGCTGTTCGACAAAGTAAATTTTGACGGCAGTGTTTGCGATGATGAGGAGCCAGGCAACCTGAGCGGATATTAATATCTACCACAGCTCGGCATTTGCAACTTCCCAGCCGACGTGCTCGCCGAGTTGATCGACATCCGCGAGCGCAAGGGCTACGTCAAGCCGGATGTATATCAGGGGCTCTACAACCTCGTGCCGTGGTGCTCGACCTGGTCCGCGAGTACGGCATGCAGTTCGTCGCCCACAGCCCGCAGGCCAGCGGCTTCTTCCTGCGCGGGTCGCTGACCATGGGCCAGGTCGAGGGGACCCGCTTCTCGGAGGTCAACGTCATGTCGATGGACGCGCGCCAGTACGACACCGAGAGGCACCACGCTGCCGTCCGCTTCCTCGACGGCGCGCTCGAGCCGCATCGCATGGCATCCCCGAGACGTTGGCGTCGCTGCGCGGGCTCGCGTTCCACTCGTGGCTGGGTCCGCAGGATGCCATCATCTTTGGGTCGAGCAAGATCTCTCAGATCAGAGAGAACGTGTTGGCGACTGCCAAGGGCCCGCTTCCTAATGAGGTGGTCGAGACACTGCATAGCGTCTGGGACGGTCTGGGAGACTCTGAAATAGACAGCCGTGACCGCTGATGATGAATGCCCTTCATTCGAGTTAGATTTCCGTTATCCATAGCTTAGTTCAAGCTGCATTGATCAGTTTTCACATTTCCTATGGTCGTCCGTTTGAATTTACCACGGTTGATATTAGTTAAACTAATTGTAGACTAAGTAGTCTTATAGGTGACTAAAACTATATTAGTTTTCGTCACCAAAAATATTTTTAAAGCAGGGAGAAGAATTAAACCGCTCCACTAAATCCTCACTTCTATAAGATAATTTACTCTCTAACGTCCCCGCACCAGATTTAGCCCACCCCCTGATTTAGCCCACCACTTTTTAGTGCAAACACATTATAAAAGACCTACTTTTCAGCCCCTTACCAATAAATCTAATAGATTCCAAAAATCACTAAACTTTTAAAACGTATATAAAGATTATTATATTATATAATAAAAAATATTAAAAAAGTTTATATAAAATAATTATATATATATAAGCCTATAAACTTAAAAATAATAAAAATATTAAGAGATCTTAATAATATTTATATATCTTTAAATAGCTATAAAATCTATATATATTTTAATAAAATAAACTTATTATTTTTAAAGAAATTTATTTTATTATATATAAATATAATATAAAACTATAATTTAAAGGATTTTTATTTAATATTTCTATTAAAGGATATATAAATAACTTTAAGTTTTCCTATATAAATTTTATATAAAGAAAACTTTAAATTTAAATTCTTAAATTAAAATAAATATATAAGATTAAATATTTAATTATTAAGTAATATGCTATATAGCTATTATAATTTTAAAAAAATAAAAATCTTAACTAATTTCCTTAATTAAATATTAATTAATTTATATAAACCCTAGTTTTATTAATATTACTATAAACTTTATTAATATTCCTTAATAATTTAAAGTTTATAATATTAAAATAAATATTTTACTATATAAACGCTACTTTTAATTTTCTATAATATTTTTATACTATAATATAATCGATTCTCCTTTTAAGAGAGAAGAATTATAATTTTTAAAATTTAATTAGAATTAATAGGTAGTGGTAGAAAAGTAGGTGTTTTATAGTATAATTACACTAAAAACGGCTAGGCCGAAATAAAGGGTGGGCTAAATATAGTAAGGGGACATTATAGTTTCACTAAATTATATATAGTTTAATTAATAGAGTAACTAAAACTATAAAACTATAATTAGTATTTAATTTAATTAAAACTATAAATTAATTTATTAACCTTAAAATTTACGCCGCTAAGCGGAAACCGTCGTATTAGAAGGATTTATATAAATAAGAACGTTATCTTAAAGCTCGGTGCTAAAGTTAAGATAAAGAGAAAAAAGATTTCTTAAGATATTATAAAAGGTTTTAAAATAAATAGATGTTTTTAATAGGCCTTATTAATAATATCCTAAAGCGATAATGCTATTTATTATTTAAAGATATTAAATTTAATAGTTTGCTATAAACCGCTTAAAGAAAGCATACCTAAAGGAGATACCTTAAGCATTTATATTAATATTAATAAAAAGTCTTAACTATTAGAAAAAAGAGGGTTTATATAAAATATAGTAAATATAAGATAAAATAAATATAATTAAGTTATTATTAAAACCTATTTAATAATCTATAATTTATCGGTAATTATATATAATCTAATAATTAAAAGTTTTATTACCTTAAGATAATTAAGAAAATAGCCGAAAATATAAATATAAAAACTTTTAACACCTTTTTAATAAAACTAGGTAATTAAAATAATTAAGATTATAAATTTTATATTTAATTTTAAATATATAGGCTCGGAGTATATATTAAATATAAAGAAAAACTTCTTTTAAAACTATAAAAACTTAATATCCGATTTTGAAAATATATAAAGATAGTTATATTAGCTTAAAGCTTAATTTTTTTAAATAATTAAAGGTTTTAATAATAAAGCTAATAAATCTAAAATTATTTAAGAGAAAAGGAATAGCTAATAATTATTATTTAACCTTACTAATATTAAATTTAAGCTATATAATCTAAATATATAAAATTATAAATAAAATAAGCTTAATTATATAAAGAAATAAAATATTATTTAAAAACTTTAAAAATAAGTAATATAAATAATTACTCTAATATATAAATTAATATATTATAAGGCTAAAAAGTTTATATAGAAATAGTATAATAAGTTTAAAAAAAGATATAGCTAAAGTTTCTATAATAAAATAATCTAGTTTTATTAAAAATATAACAAGGTACTTAAGCTACCTTATAATTTTAAAAAAGTATAAATATAAATTAATAAATAAAAAGAAATTATATTTAAAAAGATTTAAAAAAAACTTTTAGAAATATTTTATATAATAATCTAGTTTTTAAATTTTATATAAATAATTTAAGAAATTATACCGATATAGGTAACTTTATATAAATAAATATAGAAATATATATTAATAAATAAAAGCCTTTAATATTATAATATTAAATAAAACTTCTGTTAAAAATTAAAAAGCTATAACCTTTAAAAGGAAAAGGTTATAAAAAAAGCTTTTATAATTACCTATAATAGCTTTAATAATTATAATAATAAAAATAAAAATACCTATATTATTAAAGATTTAAAGCTGCTATATAAAGGTATAATTAATTTATATAATAAAAAATATAAAAATTAAGCTAATTCGAAATAATATTTCTTAAATTAAAAAGGCTATCTTATATATATTAAACCCTATACCCTTATAAAATATTATTATATATTTTTTAAAAGGGTATTTTTAAGGTAAAAGCTAAATTAAAAAATTAAAAAAAAAATATAAAAAGTACTTAAAAATAATATTAATCTATAAATAAAAGTTTAAAGCTTAAAAGGCTTAAAATTAAAGTTTAAGTTAAGGATATTAAAACTAATAAAAGAAAAAGTTATTAAAGAAATAAAGGATTAACTTTTAAAATATTATATTATAATTATAAAGGCTAAAAAAGCTTTTATAATAAATATAAAAAAATACCCTTTAAAATACTTAATAATATTTAACCTTATAAATATAATCTTTATTATTAATAATAATAAAAAACTATTCGATATATAACTAGCTATATATAATAATTATTTTTAATTAAAAAGCTAATAACTTTTAATTTAAATATATAATATAATATTAATATAAACCGGTATAATAATACTTTATTTTAAAAATATTGCCTTTTATCTATATTTATTAATAATACTTATATTTTTAAGATAATTTTAATAAAAAGGTATCTTTTAAAATAATAAATAAAATTTAATAATATTAAAAAAAAGCGATAAATTAACCCTATATAAATTTAAAAATATTTTTAATTAATATATTATTAAATACTAACCTTATAAAATTAATAGCTTTTTTAATATATAAAGAAAGAAATATATTATATATATAAAAAGAAAACTATTTATAAGTAAAGCTATTTTATAATATAGCTAATTTAGTTATTTAAGTTTTATTATATTTAAATATTTAATTAATTTATTTTAAGGGGTATATATTTAAAAATTAATAATTATAAAGTATAAAGTATACGCTTTAACTAAAATTATAAGGTAAATTTATTAAATATTAAGAGAGATTTTTAAATAAAAAGGTAAAAGAATAGCGTTTAACTTTTATAACTATAAATAAGGGATTTATAATTATATATTCTAGCTATTACTTATATATAAAGTTTTAAGATATATTTAAAATTATTATTTTAAAAGTTAAAATAATAATCTACTTTTTAAAATTATTAAATTCTTTTTAAGGATAATAAAAATATAATATAAAATAAAAGTTAAAATTATTAAATATAATAAAAAGCTTTATTAAATTAAAATATATTAGAATTAAGCCTTTAATATTAAATATATAAATATAAAATCTCTTTTAAGTATAAGGTTAAAAGACTTATAATTATATATTTTTTAAACTAAATTTTATTTAATTATATTACGTTTCTATAATTAAGCTTTATTTATTTAAATAAAAAGTAAACCTTTTTAAAAAAGCGTATTAGATTTATAACCTTTTATTCTTTTCTTAGCTTATTATTAATCCTTAACTTATAAGTAATAAATTTTTTTATTTCTTTAAAATAGATTTCCGAATTATATATTTTTAAAGTAATAATAAATATATTTATTTACTTAAATAGGGAAGGTTACTTATCTTTATACTTCTTTATCTTAATAAGAAAGCTTTTTACTTAAGTAAAGATTTACTTATTATATTTAAAGTTTATTTTTATAGCTATTTATAGCAGAGCTATTAAATCTATATATCTAGATAATGGAATATAATAGCCTTACCTAGGTTTTAAGCGCGTATAAGTAGTAGTTTAAGCTTAATTATTATCTCGGTTTCGGTGGGCTAAATAATTGCTTTTAAGTAGTTTTATAATATAGCGGAATAAGGTTATAATAGGTATATGTTTATAGAGTAGAGCTAGAACCTTTAGGGCAATAGCGGCTTTTTAATATCGCTTATTTCGAGCAACTTAAAGGCTTAAGTTATACGGCAATAGCACTTTTATATACTAGTAGTGCTTAACGGCGTTAGATTAGCTTACGGCCCGCGATAGCTTTAACCTCGATAGACCGGTTTATATTAAAGCTAATAGCTTATTAAAAGTATTAGTATAAATAAATTAGGCGCGGCCTAACGCTATAGCTATTAGCGTAAAATAGCTTCTTTTAATTATAGATAGGCTTATAAAAAATTAATAAGTTATTATAAAAAGTTTTATATAGTAAAACTTATTATATTAATTTAAAAGATATATTATATTTTATTTTTTTCGGATATTTATTATTATTCTAGCTTAACAGGGAAACTTAAATAAATAAAATAGTCGATATAAATATAAAATAAAGAAGTTAAGCGTTTAAGGGGTATAATTAAAAAGAAAATATAAGCGATATAAATAAGCTTAAAACCTTTAATCTTTCTTTAATTAAAAATTAAATATATAATAATTTATCTTAATAATAAAATACCTTTTTATAAATAAGAATAGTAAACCTTATATTTTAAATTTTATATTATAATTATAAAACGGCTAGAAATTTTATAATTAAATTCGAGATTAAATTAAGCTTATTTTTAAATATTTAGCTATAAAGCCTATATAATAATAATAGATATATAGCTTAAAAAAAGAAAATATTAATATTTAAAGCTATATATATAAATCGGATATCTTATTAAATACCGATTATTAAATATTTACCGGATTTAAATTTTAGCTATTAAGAAAATAATTAATATAAAAGATATTATCTTTAATAAATATTAAGTATTTAATAGAAATTAAAAAGGGTTTAAAAATAAACTTTTAATTATAAATATTAACTATTTAATAGAATAAGTAAGAAAATATACTTTCCTAAATAAAGATAAAATATTTAAATTAAAGAAAGAAAATCTTTTAAAAAAGATAAACTATTAAGAAAATAAAACCTTATTTAATATAAAAGAGTTAAAACGCTTTATAAGGGATTAAGAAATAAGTAATACCGATAATATTTCGAAGAAAGATATAAAAATAAAAAAAGAACGCTTTAAGGTAAACCGATAAAACAGCGCCTATATAAAGGCGAAATTTACTTTATTATTTATACCTTTATAATTACTATTATTTACTCTTTTAGCCTATATAATTCGAATAAAAATAGATAAAAAAATATTATTTATTAAAAAGGTTTAAAAGACTATTATTTAATAAGCAGTATTTCTTATAAAAATAAAAGCTACGCTAATAATAAAGTTAAAAAGAAAGATTTTTAATAAAGCTTAAATTAAGAGATATTTATATTAAGGGGTAAAAATATATAAAAATAACCTTTTAAATCTATTAAAATAATATAAAAGTTTTAAAAACTACTTTTTTAAAGCATTATTTAAATAAGTAAAAGCTAACTATTTATAAAGCTATAAAAATATAAAGTTTTAAATAAAGATTAATAAAAAAGATTTCTATATAATAGAAAAGTAAATCTTAAATTATATATAAGTATATATTTATAAGTTTAATAAGTATAACGTTTTTTAAAAATATAAAGTAAAACTTATAATTAAAAAAAATTAATAAACTTATAAATAAATATAAAAAACCTATATTATAATACTTATAAAAAAATCTTTTATATATTAATTATTATTATAAATAAATTTAACTTAAAGCTAATTTAATATAATATTATTAATATATTTATCTATACTCCTATTAATTAAGATATTTTTATAAAAATACTTTATAAATATAAAAAGAAAAAAATAATTTTAATACTTAATAAAGTATTATATAAACTATAAATCTCGCTATTTCTTTAATAAAAAAAGCTAAATAAAACACTTTCTAAATATAAATATATTTAAGTTTTATATAAACCTTATTATTATATTAAAAATAATATTCTTATATTCTTTTATATTAATAATATTATCCCTTTTAAGTATAAAGTTAAAAGACTTATAATTATATATTTTTTAAATTAAATTTTATTTAACTATATTATATTTCTATAATTAGGCTTTATCTCTTTAATTTATTTAAATAAAAAGTAAACCTTTTTAAAAAAGTATATTAAATTTATAACTTTTAATTTTTTCCTTAGCTTATTATTAATTCTTAACTTATAAATAATAAATTTCTTTATTTCTTTAAAATAAATCTCCGAATTATATATCTTTAAAGTAATAATAAATATATCTATTTATTTAAATAGAGAAAGTTATTTATCTTTATACTTCTTTACCTTAATAAGAAAACTTTTTATTTAAGTAAAGATTTACTCGTTATATTTAAAGTTTATTTCTATAGCTATTTATAAGCTATTAAATCTATATATTTAAATAATAAAATATAGTGGCCTTACCTAATTATAATCTATTTTAACTATAGCTATAAATTTACTTAATAAGCGTGTATAAATAATAGTTTAAGCTTAATTAGCAGTTATCTCGGTTTCGGCTAAATAATTACTTTCGAGTAATTTTATAAAATAAGGTTATAATAAATATATATTTATAAAGTAGAGCTAGAACCTATATATATCCTATAAGATAGTTAGGGCAATAGCGGCTTTTTAATATTACTTATTTCGAGCAACTTACTTAAGTTATATAGCAATAGCACTTTTATATAATACTTAACGGCATTAAATTAGGTTGCTTATAGCCTATAATAGCTTTAACCTCGATAGGCTAATAGCTTATTAAAAGTATTAGCGTAAATAAGCGCGGCTTAATATTATAGCTATTAATATAAAATAATAGCTTCTAATTATAGATAAGCTTATAAAAGCAGATTAATAAGTTATTATAAAAAGTTTTATATAGTAAAACCTATTATATTAATTTAAAAGATATATTATACTTTATTCTTCTCGAATATTTATTATCGTTTTAGCTTAATAGGGGAATTTAAATAAATAAAATAGTTGATTAATAATATTATTATAGCTTATTAAAAAAAAAATAAGATAAGGTTAATAACTTTATTTAATAATTTTAAAAGAAATATAAAATTAATAAAGAAAACTTAATATAGTAATTTCTAGGTATAAAGATTATATAAAATCGCTTAAATAAAAAGATTTAGCTAGCTTAAACCTTATATATCGAGAAAATTATTAAACTTATTAATAAAAAGAATATTTTCTATATAATTCCTATAATAGCTAAAGAGCTATTACTATAAAAAGATACTATTATATAAGCTAAAATATAAACTTATTAAAGAAAGATTAAATTACTTTTATTTATTATAATATTTATTTAATTAAATATAGTATTTACTATATTATAACTTATTTAATTTTTAATTAACTTAAGCGAAAAGTATTAAAATATCGCTAATTAAGTTTTCTTATATTTTAATAATATTAAGTAAATTACCTTATATTTTAAGAATTTTAAAGATTTAATAATTATAAATAATACTTTATTTATAAATAATTTACTAAATCGGAAAAGTTTTTAAATATTTATAATATAATTATTTAAAGGTTTTATTAATTAAAGGGTAAATAAGTAAAATATAGTTATAATATTAATAATAAAAGCTAAGCTTTTAATATTTATATAAGCTATAAAAAAAACGCTTTTTATAAGCACGCTTTTTAAAAAACTTTTAATAGAATTAAATAATAATATTATTTAAATTAAATATAATAATACTTAAATTATTAAACTAATTAATATAAAAGTTATTACTTTTAAAATAAAGTTACGGTATATAAATATTTATAATTACTAGCTTTAATAAAAAGTTTAAAAAGATAATATTAAAGTAAAATATATATTAATAATATAAATAATAGTAAATAGGTTAATAAAGGCCTTATTAGCTAAAAAATAAAATAAACTTCTTTATTAATTAAAGCTAAAAAATATAAAAAAATAAAAAAAAAATACCTTAAAAAAACCTTATAAAAGATAGGTATAAAGTAATAAAAAATTAAAATTATTTAGCTTTATAATACCTATAAGTTTAAAGGGGTATATTAAATTTAATAGTTTATTATAAACCGCTTAAAGGGAGTATATTTAAAGGGGGTGCCTTAAACATTTATATTAATATTAATAAAAAGGCTTAACTATTAGAAAGAAGGGGGTTTATATAGAATATAGTAGATATAAGATAAGATAAATATAATTAAGTTATTATTAAGACCTATCTAATAATCTATAATTTATCGGTGATTACGTACAATCTGACAGGAGATCTCCAAGTTCCTGAAAAATCTTAAGACAGTCTGCATGACCTACTTAAGTAGGTCCATGCAATACCGATGGTAGGCTCTCAGCCCCGCCACCGCACCGGCCCACCCGACTACAGGGCTCCGCTCCGCCGCCCAGGCCGGTAGCGGGTCATCTCAACCTCAACCTCAACCTCACCCACTAACTCCCGGCACCGAGAACTCCAGTGTCGCATACAGAGCAAATGAACCGCATCCTCTCCCGTTCCAGCCCACTTTTCCGCTCACTGAAACGCCCACACCTTTTCTACGGAGCCACAGCCAAGATGGACTACTCGAGCGTCCCCACCCCCGAGCGGTGCTACGCTGATTTCTGCCTCGTCCCCGTATGTGAAGATTGAATGACCCCTGTTCCCCCAAGCCTGGTCCCTGGTACACACACACCCATCTTATTCTTGAGATCACATGACTAACCACCCTGGTGCCACAGGTCGGCACGGGCGAGCTGTCGGTGGCCAGGGAGGTCGCCGAGGTGCAGAAGCTGCTCAAGGCTTCCGGGCTGACGTACACGATGCACTCTGCGGGGACGACGGTCGAGGGCAGCTGGGACGAGGTCATGAGGGTCATCGGCCAGGCCCACTCGGTCGTCCACCAGGCTGGGCCACAGAGGATCCAGACATCCATGCGGGTTGGGACCAGGTAAGTGTCTTGGGGGAAACTGAGGTTACGCGAGGTGACGTGAGGTGTGCCAAGGGAGAGGGGGTGCTGACTTGACGCCGCAGGACGGATAAGAAGCAGACTGCTGCTGATAAGGTCAAGAGGGTAGAGGACTTGTTGGCGGAGAAGTAGTTGGGCCGGATCAGACAAGGTCGCATGGCTGGGGTTCACTGGTGGTGTTGGTTGCAACATATCCGAGACCGGTCCATGGCATAGAATTGCTACACTACTTCACATGCCCTACAACACTCTGATGGGGTCTCTAAGTTGTTCCCCGCCATTGCGTAGTGAGATCGAGAGTCATGTGGAAAGAGGTGAGAGTGAGGGTGCCCAACAGAGATGGCTCAAAGACAATAAGGATATTGACATTGGGCTAATATAGTCTGCATAACTTTTGAGGGACTCCGCGATATACATCTGTAAGATAAATGACACCCGGCACGCTACATCCGCTCTTCAGTCCAGACCTAGATCTAACCCCGAGAGGTCATCTTCTTCTGCTGCTTCCTCATCTCCTTCTCGCGCTCTCTCTCGAGATACTTCTTCTGGCCCTTGGCGTCCAGCAGCGACAGCTCCTGGTCACGCTTGGCTTTCCTGGCCTTCTCGCGCTCGAAGTTGCGCTCTTCGCTCTTCTCTTCCAGGTCGGCCTTCTGAATTTGCTTGGCGGTGTCATCGCGGACGCTCTTCACCTTCTTCAGGACCTCAGGACGGAAATGGGCTTCCTTAACCAGCTGATCGGTAATACGGATGAAACACTGGAAAATCGGCAGAAGTCGCTCGTAGTTATTGTCGGAAGGCAAGCGGTACTTGAGGAAGATACGCTTCCTGGGCGTAGTCTCGTCGAGTCTGAGGGAGGGTCAGCTTTGAACAACGCACTTAGTCCAACTCGGGCGGGAACTCACGTCTTGGGCTTGTCGACAGGTTGGTCAGAGACGATGAGGTACTCGAACAAGTCACCAGCAGACTCGGCGGCCTTAGCGAGCTCGTTCGTGAGCAGAACCTTGGTGATCTCGGCACTCTCGCTCATGACAGTCAACCAGATAGGCAGCTTGGAATTGTCCTTGGTGAAGGTAAGGGAAACATCAAAGCGCTCATCTCGGACCTGCTTCATGCGGTCCTTGTTGACGATGGCCCAGACGAATCCATCGTAGGTGCTCTTGGTGTTCTGCGTCTTCAGCTCGGCGGCACCGGGAACACCAGGTACTGTCAGAGCCTCCTTGCCATCGAAGGGGTAGATAGCCGCCTCGACAGTATCCTGTGGGGTAGGAAAGCTGTCGAAGAAGAGGCTAAGGCCCCACTCGGCGATGGTCATGAGCGGGTTGAATCGGCGGATCAGACTGAGCTTCGCATCCATGAACGCAATGTTCTGGCGGCCCGACGCGTAGGTGGCGAACTCGAAAAGAGACTTCTCCTTGAGCGCCTTCTCAGGCTCAGCAAGGTCAGCAACGAGGAAGTCAGTCTCGCTCCCGCCGCCGCTGGTTGGGGAGCTGCCAAAGCCGACCAGAGAGAACTCAGAAGCCAGGGTCTTGGAGTGCGCCTTGAGCCATGTCCTAGCCTTGCTTCGATTAAGGCGCGAGCCGACGACGTGCAACGTGAAGATGAAGATTACACAGGCGAGGATGATGCCCTCGGCGCGGAAGTCGGCTAGGGTATAGCGCTCATCCAGTCGGTACCATTTCGTGTAGGGAGGGCTGGTGGCAGCGGGCGCATTGGCTCCCAGCGTCGCGCCGCCCACCGGCGTGGTGAATGCTGGCGAGGGTTCTGCGGCCTCTGCAAAATCGGCGAAGTCTGTGTTGGAGGTGGAGGTCAGCACAGCACGGCGAGGTGAGCTTGTGTGGAGCCGTTTACGTAGGATCCAGGAAGAAGCACCCGCCATGCATCCGGACACACCTGCTCGCCAGACACCCACAGCGATATGCACCAATTGGGAGCATCGGACACGTCATAGACCAGAAGCTCCCTCTGGCGATTCATCAAGACCCATTGGGTGTAAACAGATCTGCCCCGAGGTGCGGCGCGCAGGGCAGATCGGACTGTGGGTGTGTCGGGCAGGCAGCTCCAGATGTTGGGGCGGCGTCAATTGATTGTGGGTGAGCGCGTACCTGAGTCAGCGGAAGGAATTGGAGATGCTGAAGACTTGCTACCTCCTCCGAAGAGGTCCTTGAGAAGGTTGGCCATGGTTGGTGTCTCGCGGCGAGGACAGTCTGCGAGATGGGTCGCCGGCAGAAAGAGGCGACGTTGAGGAAAATCCTACGAGCTTCCCAAGACATTGGGGAAGCTCAGCTTGGCGCAGCCGGCTCCACCTCAGGTTTGGGGTGAGCCCGCCAGTAATGTCACATCGGCACGGACCGGGGTGCCTTACATAATCACGTCTGCGCCGTTGCCCTGCCAACACAATGGCGTCGTATTTACCGAGTACTGGCATCTCGTCACTCAAGAGCTCATCTGTGCCTTCTATCCAACCAGATGATCTCCATGTGGAACCGCTCCAACGCCTACAACGCCTGCATCAAGCCCCTACATTCCAAAATCAATCAGCTGCAAGATGTCCAGCAGATGACAACATGTCCCAAAAAGCGTCAGTCCGGACCTATGGCAAACGGGCCAGGAAGCCTCAGCCGGGGAGGGCTTTGGCTGAGATGGACGTCAACCTTTCCATGAGCACCGTCACTTCCAAAAGCACAGATGGAGATGATACCATCACCAAGATCACCAAAAAACTCAAAGACGTCACAATCCATCATGGTCAGAAGCCCAGGTCATCAGCCAAACACAAGCCCGTGGTACCAGCACCTGAGCCGGCGTCACTGCCGCCACAGACCCCCCAAAGACCAAAGCAGCTTGATGAACCAAGCCTGGCATCCACACCCCAGGATATCCAAGAGGATTCCAGAAATCTGACATGGGAGGACGTCTGTCCTTTCGGAGATCGGATCGAGAAGATCGCGGAGGCATCTTATGCGGAAGTCTACCGGATCACTAACGACCGAGGAACCAGCATTATCAAGGTGATACGACTGGACTCTCCAATAAAGCCGCAGACAAAAGCCCAGCAGAGGTCCGGACTCGTCGACGAGGACCCACACAGCGAAGATGATCTCGCCGGGGAGCTGCAGATTTCGGAGCTCCTGGCAGACATTCCAGGGTTTGTTGTCTACAAGGAGAAATACATGGTCCAGGGCAAGACCACACCGGCGCTTTTGGAGACACATCAAAGCTTCCACAAAAAGATGAAACGGAAGGACCCTGATCGTCTACAGTTCTATCCGTCCCCAAGCCGGTACTTGAATGACACCAAGTTCCTCGTTGTCGAGCTGGGCGATGCCGGAACTGCACTTGAGGATCTGGAGATTCTTTCTGTAGATCAAATATGGGACGTTTTCCTGCATGTTGCCGTTGCACTCGCGCGGGCGGAGAACTTGGTGAGGTTTGAGGTGAGATCGCTTCGTCCAGTGTGCCACAAGTCGAGTACTAACATCTAAGCAGCATCGGGATCTGCATGAGGGCAACGTGTGCGTCCGGGAAGTCAGGAGTGCAAGAAAGAAGACCGACAAGTCTCCATGCCGCTTTGGGTACTCGGGACTTGATGTGACTATACTGGACTACGGCCTTTCGCGGGCGGAAGATATCGAAGACGACTCTGCACGGCCAATCGCCCAAGACCTGGAGAAGGACCTGAGCCTGTTCACCAGCTCCCATGCACCACAGTGTAAGGTGTACCGCCAGATGCGATCATATCTACTCAAAGGCGATCGCGTCTGCCTGCCACCAGAATCACACAACAAATCCTATGAGAAAGGCGTCAACGGGCGGATATCATGGAAACAGCACCACGCATACACAAACGTCTTGTGGCTGGCATACCTATACGAATACTTGGTGAAGAACTTCAAAGGCAGCAAGAAAGACCTGGCGCTGTTCCGACGAGAGTCGCAAGAGTTCTGGACACACCTCAACCCCGAAGCACCCCCGGAGATCTTGTCTTTCTCGAGCGCCGAGGACGTTGTCGGGTTCGCAGTCGAGGTCGGCTGGATAGAAGAGGACCAGCTCGTTGGCCCGAACGGCGATACCAGCTCGTCTCAGATCGGGGACGGCAGCATCATAGAAACACGCACGACCCGAAGAGACGAGATGGATCTAAGGAGATCGCCAAGGCGACGTGTCCAGGCTTCTGTAGACTGAAGCTGCAGTCCACGTTCAGGTCTCCTGAGCTGCATGCTCAACGTTCTTTTGTCACTCACGACGTTTATGATGCATGATGGCATTAAGGGATAAAGTGATTTTGGGTTCTGCACATTGATACCAGCGATATAGACGACCGAGACAGCGAACAGACTTGGCTGGGCCCAGACTCATTCTCGAGTGGTTTTTTTTTTTCAAGTGACATCATTTGTACACTGGAACATTGAAGTAAGTGTGTGTACGAAGTCTCGTAGGAACAGTACGACCAGTGCGTTTTGTTCCTGATTAGTTCGCTCACTCAGAGTTCTCAGAGCAACACATCGCAGAATTTGCAAAGGATGTTCCATAATATTATACAATGTCGAATGACGTTCACGGACTGTGGGAAATGGATGTCTTATCTTGGGTTCTGTAATGATCACCAGCAGCACAAGACTTTTGATATGTGCTCAGGCATTAGCAGGTGTTGCATCTAGTCGACCTAGGTAAATCTACTAAGGATGCCGCTCCAAATGACTTTGGCTAGGTGTACATATATGTATTATTCGATCTATTCCGCCATTTCCACAGATTCCCTGGCCCTTGCCGTGGGTGCTGTCAAGTGTCATCGCTAGCTTCTCTCCTGTGCTCGTGAATCTTCTTCATCTGTCTCGAGCAATAGGTCCTCAGACAAAGGTTTTAATTTCTGTTCTCGCAATTGCACATCCAGATCGACTAACACTCGCTTCTCCTCACCATTGCGCTCCTCTTGTTCTGTGATCACCATATTCGTGTCGATGCAGAAGTTCACTCCGCAGTCGAAACCGCGGAGAAACAGATCGTGCTCCGGGCTGATGTATAACGCGCCCGTGATTGGGTCTGATTGCTTGACTTTCTTCACGCAGCTTCTGCCAACGCCAGTTAGCACCCACTTCACAAAATCGGACCAATGCTGTTCCAAGTCAACGCTAATAATCCTGTTCCCCCAATATAGGTTTCGGATCTCGTAGTCTTCGATGAAACCACCCTCAATCTCTTCAGTATTAGCAATCTGGTCCCAATGACCTTGTTTGTCCAAGGAGCTGACCCTCTCGTCGTTGGGGTCTACTGGACGGACGGCGTGAATCATTGAATGTTGAGCTTGACATGGTAGAAGTCTTTGGCGCACTCGCGAGACTCGTTTTTGACCAAAAGCATGGGGCTTATGCATCGTCGAAAGGGCACCGCACGATGTTGGTAGAGGAAGATGCGGCGAGAGCGCTTCGCCTCGAGCATGGCCTGCTCCCAGATCTGAAGGCGCAGCTCGGTGGGAAGTTGTGGGAATCCGTGGAACGCGTTTTCCGTTGCTGGGTGGTGCCTGTTTATATTGATTCTCAGCGATTCAATGATTTGCAAGATTGAAGGTACATGAAGGCTAGTAATCCCTCACCTGGGATTTGGCTCTGCGTTCTTCTGAGCTTTCAAGCTCATACTTCGCGTCGTGACGGGCATCTTAGCATCTCAGGCCCATCGGTGCCACAGAGGGTGAGATCTCGGGGGATTGGGATGGATTGATGTTGTTTGTTAGAAATCCGGTGGTGGTCTGTAGAAAACTAGTGCGTTGCAGCTGATTTGCGGTGGTTGAGGGAAAGGAGGATGGGCAGTCAGCACTGTCAGCTGCAGCTTCGCAACACCATTGAATGTCGAGCGCTGAGGGACCGGCCCTAACCCAGGGCTTTGATGCTACCTGTGTAGATCCATGAGTAGCACGAGTGGTTTGAGGTTGAAATTTTCAATCCATGGCAGCTTAGGACAGCAAAGATGTCTCAACGCAGCTGCCTGGGACCTTTTTTTTATCACCTAATTCGGTTGGGGGCAAGGCTCGCGCCTGCTCCCTTGCACCTTCTGGATCAAATGCTGCGCTTTTCACCAAGGCAAAGTCAAGATGAAAAACAAAAGAGAATTCCCCAGACAAAAAGGGGTTTTAGCTCCAGATCTGTCATAGCAAAATGCCTCTACCTTTCTTTTTGCAACATTTATTCCTCTGGGAAGTAATTTTGCACACTCTTGCTGGAGGAAGCGAGGTCGCCTCATGCTCAAGACTTCTGGACGTCTCTGGACGTCTCTGTCACGAGGTCTTTCATCATACATTCCTCTCTCGAACATTTTCTTAGTGATTCCCTGGCTCCCAATATCCTCTCAAATCTGCAACATTGCCAGTGGGACGACCTTGGTACTGTGCACCCGTACATACATTGATCGCTGTGAATGGTGTGCTTTCCTTGAACTTTAATAAAGGAGACCGTCTCCTGTGGATTGTGATGAGATCAATAATTTCGCCAGGTTCCAGGACTCGAGTTGACAGCTAGGGGATCGCTGAGTCTTTTTCAACACTACTTCTTTTCTGCAACACGGCTCACTTTTGACGACTATGGCTACACTTCCATCTCCGTCGAACATCAATGAATGCAGACACCTTGAAAGTGACATACAGCTGTCCTGAGGCCCATCTGTGCAAGTGATTATGAGTAAGCTGGCTGCCCTTATGCCTACAAGTATTCTCATTTCGTCTCGTCCGATGTTGACAAATATGATCCGAAGTCATCAGCGGGGATATGCTTTTGGGATCAACCTAGCACTCGGGGATCAGGCACTGTCCAGGCCGAAACAAAGGACGTACCATGTCTCCTTCTGTTCGCAGCGTCTGATTGATCTACAGCCCTCAAGAAATCCCAGCAAAACACTCCCGGAGGCAAGAAGAGCCTACAAGAATTGCCATTTGGAATCAGAGTGGTGTCGTCATGCAGGGCTTGTGAAGCTCCCGGTGAGTTCCAAGTTGCTCTTCCTCCAGCAGCATCCTCCTATGGGAGGAACCAAACCGGCCGAGACAAACGCTAGCGTTTGAAAGCCTCCGAGTGGGGGTCATATTGTCCGACGACAACGTTCCGCGGGACACCAGGCTTTTCGAGCGTTTATGTACTCGGTGTGCTCCGAACTGAGAGGGGTCGCGTGCATGACGCCGAACCCACGAGCTTAAGCTTAAGCTTGTCTAAGCCTGGCGAGCTTCAACTGACCTCGCCTAGCCAAGTTGCCATGTCCAAGAAAACCGCTAAGTCGCGTCCGGTTTCGATGAAGCTTTTAAATGTGTAGGGATGACCACTGAATCTGGCTGCCAAGAAACTCGCTTTAGTACCCCACTCGTTGGTCTATCGCTCCTGCCCCCACACTTTCCTTTGGCGCTGCAGCAGCAACTGTTGACATTTTTGGTCCGCATGTATCGATGGTTTGCCGCTGTGCTTGGCACTGTCAAGCGAGCTTTCGCCCAATCCTTTCAGAAAAACCTGAATTATTTGGTTTCACTGTTTGTTAGCACCCCTTCAGCTTCCGGACGATACCAATAAAGCTCTTGGCAGCCTGCATGGCACAAGTACTGTGTACACACGTCATACAATACCTAGGTACTCAGAAGCATGTGATTCAATGTGGTAGGTGTGGTCTGTGTCGCAGCAGGAAGCTCTTCCGTCGACATCTCAGCCCTTTGGCATGGCGTTGTTTCGAGTTTGGAAATTTCAGGCACTCAATCCGGCCGTCGATGGGCCCGCAATCCCTGAACCTGGGTACATGTAGCTGAGCAAACTGTTCCCATAAAAAAAGCTACAGCCCACAGGGATCGCATAATGCGCAGCGGTACACGCCCCACAGCATGCGTTTATATAGCACTACAATGCCACTTTATATAAATTGCGTATAAGAATATTGTAAAATGCAGTCACTTGACATATGGATCGACGTTAGTGGCGAGGTACTATTTGCTTAAATTTGTGTGGAAAGATACCTGCTCCGCCGAGGCGCATTCTTGCGGCCAATAATAGGGTAGGTTCATATGCGCATTATGCGATCCCTGTGAGCTGTAGTCTGTTGCTTCTGCTTCGCTGGCTCATCAAGTTACTCGATTAGTCTTTTCATCTCTCACAATAGCCGTCGTATATGCCGATCTCCGATGTGTCAACCACGCCAAGACTCAAGATCTACAAGTCTCAAGGCCATACCACGGACAAATTTCATTCCTTGGTCGCTACACCACAGGCCAGACGGAGAATTTGCAGGTAAAATTTCAGCAACATTAGACGAGACGCATCCGATCCCATGTTGGAAGAAGACGGGAGGGCTCTCCATCAACAGCAGACACTATGGCCTTCACGCAGCCCGGGCCGGGAAAACATGTTTCAAAGCGGATCATCGCCTTCGTAGCTCAATCTAGCATACTGTCGAACGCGGGTAAAATCCTCCTCGGATCCAAACACACCGTCTGTATGCAAGATCGCTGCGACCATGACGCGGGTTCCGCCAGCAATTCTTAGGCATAAGGTGACATTGGATGATACGGGATGCTTCTAGATGTTCGGACGTTCTTCGCCCGCTCGAATCTGTGTGCAGATATTTAACACTGTCCCTCTGCTTTCTAATGTCGAAGTGCTAGTTTTTATCCACTCCGATGGTCCAATCTTTTGAGTCACCCTCCAGCACAATATTCGTCTCTCTTTTCCGTACCCCGGCTTCTCTCCTTCCGCCGAACACAGTCCACGATGTACAAACCCACATTATGGCTCATTATAGCAGCCTTCACGGGCCTAGGGTCTTCTGTGTGTCCCATGATGGATGGCAATGCTGATCCAGCTGCGCTGCACGCAAGACAAGCTCAGTCTGCGCCTCCGGGCGGGAATGCGGAATTTCTAGATCAGTTCTCAGTAGACGACACAGGGGCTTTCTTGACCTCAGATGCTGGTGGACCCATAGAAGACCAGGCAAGCCTGAAGGCCGGTGCCCGGGGTCCAACGGTCCTGGAGGACTTTATTCTTAGGCAGAAGATCATGCACTTTGACCACGAGAGGGTGAGCGGACCCGACACTGTCAAACACAGTGGTTCCTTGATATCTGATGCTGGCTTTTAGGTGCCCGAACGAGCTGTACATGCCCGTGGTGCTGGTGCATTCGGGACTTTCACGTCTAATGGCAATTGGAGTAACATCACCTCGGCCTCTTTCCTCAGCGCACAGGGCAAGAAGACTTCGACCTTTGTGCGGTTTTCTACGGTGGCTGGCTCAAGAGGAAGTGCGGATCTCGCCAGAGACGTACATGGATTTGCCACGCGGTTGTGAGTCCCGACCTTTGCCTCCGCTATCTGACATATGCACGAGCTGATGTGGGAACCCAGTTACACAGACGAAGGCAACTTTGGTAAGGACGGCAGCACGCCGGAGATCTCGTGAATATCATCCCTAACAGCTCTTAGACATTGTTGGGAACAATGTGCCCGTCTTTTTTATTCAAGACGCCATCCAATTTCCGGACCTCGTACATTCTGTGAAGCCATCGCCAGATAATGAAATCCCTCAAGCCGCAACTGCTCACGACTCTGCGTGGGATTTCTTCAGCTCCCAGCCATCCACGCTTCACACGTTGCTGTGGGCAATGTCTGGCTTTGGGATCGTCCGTTCTTACCGTCATATGGTGGGTTACCCAAGCATTGCTATGTAGATACAGTTGTTGACTTAGCATCAGGACGGCTTCGGTGTTCACACGTTTCGAATGGTCACCGATGACGGCACTTCTAAACTCATTAAATGGCACTGGAAATCAAAGCAGGGCAAGGCAAGCTTCCTCTGGGAGGAGGCTCAGGTGGTGAATGGGAAGAACGCCGATTTTCACCGCCTTGATCTCTGGAACGCGATCGCATCCGGCAACGGTCCCGAGTGGGACCTCGCCGTGCAGGTTGTGGACGAGAATCAGGCTCAAGCATTTGGATTCGACATGCTAGACCCTACGAAGATCCTACCCGAAGAATTAGCACCCCTACAGGTACTGGGTACCATGAAATTGGATGCTAACCCTACCAACTATTTTGCCGAAGTGGAGCAAGTCATGTTCCAGCCTGGACACATTGTTCGTGGTATTGACTTCACCGAGGACCCTTTGCTACAAGGTAAGCCATATATACGTCTGTCACGCGGGAGGCCGATCGCTGACACGGACTAGGTCGTGTATTTTCCTACCTCGATACTCAGCTGAACCGCCACGGAAATGCCAATTTCGAACAGCTTCCCATCAACAGGCCCCGAACACGGATGAACAATAACAACAGAGATGGTGCAGGACAGAACTTGCTTCATAAAAACATTCACCACTACACCCCTAGTGCGCTGAGCGGAGGATTCCCAATGCAGGCCAACACAACCCAAGGACGGGGATTCTTTACAGCTCCCCAGCGGCAAATCGGCGGTAACCTGGTGCGCGCGTTGTCACCGAGTTTCAACGACCACTGGAGTCAGCCTCGACTGTTCCTGAATTCTCTCACACCTCCAGAGCAGCAGATACTGGTCAACGCAATCCGCTTTGAGACAAGCAATGTCAAGTCCCCGGTCGTCCGACAGAACATTGTCACGCAGCTCAACCGAATCTCCAATGATCTTGCTGGGCGAGTTGCCACCGCTCTGGCTATCCAGCCCCCAGCACCGGATCCAACCTTCTATCACGACAACAAGACGACTGGGCTGAACATTTTTGGCGTCCCACTCCCCACAATCGCCACACTAAGCGTCGGAATTTTGACAACTACAACCAACCCGACCTCCATGCAACAAGCAACAGCCCTGCAGCAGCGCCTGTCCCAGAGCGGAGTCGTGTCCACCATCGTGGGCGAGTCCCTCACCCAAGGCATAGCAGCCACATACTCCCAGTCCGACGCCTCCGGGTTCGACGGCATAATAGTAGCCGAGGGCGCAGAGGGCCTCTTCCAGCCGTTCCTGCAGAACACGCTCTTCCCCCTCGGCCGGCCCAGCCAGATGCTCATCGACAGCTACCGGTGGGGAAAGCCCGTCGGCGCGGTCGGCACTGGCTCTGCTGCGCTCGCCATGGCTGGGATACCCACGACGCCGGGCGTCTTCGCCAATGCCACGGATGTCGACACCATAGCGACCCAGTTCGAGGACGGCCTGCGCACGTTCAAGTTCCTCGACCGCTTCCCGCTGGACTCGTCCGCCGCGCAGGCGAACAACACCCCGCCTGTCAATGCGGCGGCTGTGGATGCTTCGCCCGAGGCCACGCTTGCCCAGGCTGTGACTGCGGGCGGGCAGCTTACCGTTGTGGGCCGGACTGGTGCGCTTGTGAGCTGCTTG
Source organism: Diaporthe ilicicola (assembly GCA_023242295.1). Lineage (NCBI taxonomy): Eukaryota > Fungi > Ascomycota > Sordariomycetes > Diaporthales > Diaporthaceae > Diaporthe > Diaporthe ilicicola. The sequence goes on along the minus strand of JALPVH010000003.1, from coordinate 149,705 downwards.
GTGGCCTTGTCTACATGGGTGCTCCTCGGTGCGTGAGACTGGAGGTCTGTCCTTGGTGAGCAGGCACGCATCAAGAACATGAGTTTGTATCTGCGCTACATGGTCTGGGAGAAGATCCCCGGTCGAGCTAATACCCTGTACAAATTTTGGTTTTCATGCGCTGTTTTCCTGTTTTTCGCTTTTGCTTGTTTGGTCTGGTATACCGTATACCTTGTCTGCTAGAGACTTTCACGTACATAGAGTAGAACGAGCGGGTTGAGAGGCGTCGGAGCGTTCATACAAGACGGAATGATGAGGGCTTGGCGTCCAATGCCCAAGGCAGCGGGCCGAGAATTTGATTCAGGCTAATAGATATATAAATCAGATGAATGGTTGTTTCAGAGCCCATCAACGAACAGTTTCTCAGAGCCACGCATGCATGAAGACTCTATGATTACTTGACTGGGCTCGGCGACGTGTGGTCGGACGAAGAGCTGGGACACAACGGTGACCGAGACAGCAAGATGATACACAGGCTTAGAAATGGAAATTAATGCCTCGCCTAGTTTCAACCTGATGTTACCCTCTACGTTTGATTTCCTGCTCTCCACTTGGGTCTTGTGCGTCCTGGCAGCTGTTTCTTGAGCTTGCCACATCGAGGGCTCCGGCTTTGGGGCAAGTATTGACGCAAGAACCGCCGCGGATATCAGATGCTGATCTGAGTTGCCAGGCGCCTTGCAGCGGCGAAACTCATCGCCACGACGAGTGCCTGATGAAATTTCCACAGTGCAAAGCGAGTTGGAATCTTTCCTTTGGTCAGATCTTGGAAACTTGTTACGAACGATTATTTCCAGCCTCCTAGATCGTTCGCTTGACGGCAACATTCAACTTCACCTTGTGGTAATCGAATCAAAGTTCCATAGCAAGACCAATCATATCAATGGGCGGGAATGGCTACCTGCACCTGTCAATACAACCACAAAGTCCCAGCAATTGGTTGAATGTAACTCCGGATTTTGGTTTGCCTTGTCAGTGCTTGGACGCCGTATGTATTCGATGAGCAGAGCTGGAATTAAGTCAATCGTTGAAACTCTTGTTGATAGCAGGTTGTAATAAGGTCAACAAAAAATACTCCCTCTTAGTGACTGGCGATGGGTCTTCTATCTCAATCTTCCAGTCGGAGGCGTGGCTCTGCTGCTGCTCTTCTTCTTCCTACATGTCAAGTCCAAGAAGGAGCCGACTCTTGCTATGAGCCTTGACAAGATTGACTGGGTTGGCAACGCCCTGTTGGTCACGGCCGTCTCATCCACCCTTGTCGGCTTGGGCTGAGCCAGTGCCGTGTCTACAGGAATTCTTTCAGTGTCATCCTGCCGCTGGTGCTTGGTCTCCTTGGGCTTGGGGCGTTCCTAGTGCTCGAGAAGTTTGTGGCAGAGACGATGGTACTGTTGTGTCTCTTCTCCAATCACACCGTGATCGCTGTGTACCTCTTGACCTTCCTTTACCGTTACAGCATACACACCATGTGGTCCATCTATTTCCTACCAGTTTACGTCCAGGGCGTTCTGGGCGCGTCACCGGGGGATTAGCGACCTCCTCCCAACCATTTTGATACTCGTGCCAATGGCAGCGGGAGGTGGTGGTATTATGTCCAAGACTGGCAAATATCGCCCCACGGCTGAGCGGGCGGGTGGTTCCTTTGACTCCAGCGAGTGGCACGGTCTGCCACAGTTTCGGCACCTATCAGAATCGAGCACATTCAAGTCAGCGCCACTATAGACTACCTACTTGAGTATGTAAGTAACTAGGCAGGCACCAACGATCATCCCTCAAAACCGCCCAAGTGCTTCACTTGAAAATGGGACATGGACCGAGCCGTGCTGATCTCAAACTGCTGCAACAGCTCCAAAGACCAGTTCTACATCAGGCTGGATAAGACCTTGAAGGATATCTAGGTGATCATGCTAATAGAAGGTGATACTTTACTACTCTTTAACAAGGATCCCAATAAACATGATTAGCTACGAGAGGATGCTTGGAAGGTGAGACTTCAATGTTACTGAAGTTTGATGATCAACTGTTGTTTGATGAGGAAAAGCCCTTCAAGAATGCCATAAATTTCAGTTTGCAGCAAGCAATGAAATTGTAATACGCATACAAGTGCTCTTGAATCATTTGGATAAAATCCAATACAAAGCTGAGTCTGGTTCAGCATGTATAACTTGCTCCAAAAGAAATATACGTGAACGCTAATACTCTCAATGTTTTCTGGAACAGCAGGCATTATTAGTCTTCGCCTATCCCAGTAAGATCAGTCATTGCTGTGTCAAACCCATCTTCCTCCCTATTTAGGCTCTCCTGGACGCGCGGATTGGTGGTAACCCTTCCATTTGAGACTCTGTTTTGTATAGAAACCACACCAGTGCTCGGTCTTTCGCGAGCTCCCCTACCGGAGCCCTCTCCCCTTTCCGCAAACTCCCAACTGTCAGCGTTGTCTTCGTCATCCACAGGCTGTCTCATGCCAACCCGCGCCTGGTTATTTGCCGCAACGCTCTTCCTCCGAGTTGATCCACTAGATCGCTGATATAGAGCCTTCTCTGGACTGAATCCTGGCGTCAGGTCCTTGGTTCCCGCCACTGTCCTGTCTTTCACGGGTATCTGCCATAACAAGGGCTGCAGACCACCACGCATAAGCTGAGATATGCGGCCTGTGATATGCATATCATCTGTGACCACTTGGTCAATCAAGAGCATCAGGACGATAGTGACAGTCCATGTTGTTATCCAGGATGACTTGGTCGAAATGCAAACGATCGTAAGTAACTCTGCCAGGGCAACGATTTTCCAACGGTGCGGAAACCCACGTTTCCATGAACGAATGAAATCAGAGGTGAACCATTCGAGAATCAAGGGCCTGGTGAAGGTAGCCCAACGCCGAGCAAATTCGCTGTGGTCGAATTCATGCTCTGTGCCGTTGAACCTGGCCCTGTTCTGCAACCTCTGAGCCCACACGGGCAGGATTTTCCCGCGGCGGTCCCAGGGTCTCTGCTCACAAAAGTCCCGCCACCGCGAGAATATCTCAATGGCGAGATCCTCGTCGACCTGAAAATATTCCCTGTGCCTCGTCCCGCATTCGCATTGCCACTGATGTTGGTAGTTGCTCAGCTCCTTGTGTATCAACCTCTCGGCAAACCCGTGGAACGGTATGTCTCGAGCTATCGCCATGGTGTGCTCTTCGATCTCCATGTGGCCACAGACCCCTCTGATCTGGCTGCGACGCTCATGCGGATGCTTTTGTGTCCGGCCAATCTTGACTAGTCGGACCTCGGTATTTCTCGGTTTGACTTTGTAGAGATAAATGGACCCATTCTCCTTCTCTTTGACCCTATCCCTTGCAGGACCGTCTTTGATGAGCTTTGCAATATCGCCGTCAAGCTGAAAACCAGAGATCTTTTTCACAGGAGTTATGGGTTCACTCGGGCTTCTATCCGTTATATCTGGGCGCTGACTTCTTCTCTCTGCCTCATCGTGCATCTCGGGCGACGAGTGGGATGGCTGGAAGGGCGGTCGGAGCATTCTTGTCTCTTCTTGATAGGCGTCGGCATCGGTCTCTTGCGCAGTAACTTGCCTAATTGGTGGTGACTCTTCCAGTTTGGTCGATTCTGAAGACTTTGGCCGGACCCTACGCGTTTGTTTCCTGGTCGGTGTTTCCATCTCGAAGTCAATCTCTTCGAGTGCTCCTAGCAGATGGAGATAAAGTGAGTCTGTGCTTGGTGGGTTCGCACTATCTTGGGCACCGAGCTGGAATGGCAAGCGTCTCCCTTGTGGCTGAAAGGGTGTCGAACCAGATCACTCTGATAACGGCTGGGTCAAGTCTGATCCAAGTTGGATGTCGTTCAATGTTCGTAGTTTCTCTCTGGCTTTCGGGAAGCCCCACTCGATACGATACGTCGTGAAGGCTGCTCCCTCGAGAATGGAATGGGGTTTTGTTGATGGGGAGAGGACTTAAAAAATAGCATTTTGTTGGATTGCAATGAGCCATATATTAGGGTCGTGTGCAGGAATGATTCTAAGCGCCTGGGGAGGCGCAAGGCGTTTCTAAACTTGGAGGGATAAATTAGAACTTCAACTGCGGGCGAGGTTCCATTAGGCGCCAGTCTATCGCTGCACCCTGGTGAAGACCAGGATCGAGACCGGTAATTTAGGCCTGAGGAGCTGTGCCTCCCGTATTTGGTGTGATAACCGCCTTCGTGCATGCGGAGCCTTGGAAACTGCATCTCTTCCAACCAACACGGAAACCAAGAGTTCTGATTGGAGGCCGCCCCATGGCCTTGAGTGTCAGCAATGGTGTAAAAAAGAACCTTGTTCGCAGCACTCGTAACTCAGGGGCTTTGCGTATGGGTGGGCTGTGATACCAGGGTGATGATGGCAGTGTCTGAAGGAGGCCGCCGTAGTCTTTGCCTGTATTCGTGCGTAATTATGTGATCCCACTCCATATGGGCTTGGTGTCGGAAAGTTGACAGTCGAGGACGTAGCTGAGATAGCCGGGCACCAATAAAACCAAATGACTTGCGGTAATACCAAGATAGGACCGAAAGTTTTAGAGAGAGCCTGAACATGTCTTCTGTTCGTGGCGTACATGGAATACCGTTGATATCGTTTAAGTCGTCATACGAGACTAAAGTCTCTCTATGAGATAAGACAAGCAAATCTTCCACACACAGAGAAAATGAAAAGAAGAGGGCGGAAACATTGGATATAATGCATGTGCTCTTTGGTCTACTGTCTCCGGTTTGCTGGACTCGGAGTGTTCAAATGATAGCATCCTGAATTATAACAGGTATGTCCAAGCCTTTCTCGCGATCTCAATCTGTCCCTGCACATCATCCAAGGTTTTGATAGTGTTGACACCACCCTTCTGTAGCGACGTGCCGCATATTTCTCTAAACTCTTTCGCAGCCTCAGTCCATATATCGTCCATAGAAATCCTCCCTTCCACCGGCTAGTCTCTCATCCCGTACAGTGTCTGTCGATTGCTCATTCCAGCCGCCACGCCAGGATACTTGGGCAGCTGTGCAAATTTGTCGGCCCGGGTTCTGTGCTCAGCCACACTTTAACCTGGGTGTGTGGTCTTGGCCCACCAGCCTGAAAGTTGCCTCAATCTTCAATTTATTAGCCTCGATTCTTACTGAATCTCCTTCAGTTCATCGCTCCTGTGGAAACTTGAAACGCCAACTCCCTTCGATACCACGCAGTCATCCATCCCCTCACAGCCCGCGCAATGACGACAAATGAAAAGCCCTTCACCAACATTCAGTTGGTTGATCGTGTGGACGCGTTCGTATCACCAACCCATCAACACCACACAGGACTTTCTAATCTTCTAGATCAGGTGGCCATACTTCACCAGGGATCCTGAGCATTACAAGGAATTCATGCAAGCCTACTACTATTTCATGATCGAAAGGTTTACGAAGCCATTTGGATACACCATCGTGACTGTGTCCAGCAGCTCGAGTGGCCTGAATTCTGGAAGGTGGACCAAGCAAATCGCTTTGTCAAGTTGACTTCAGGGAACCACTTCAACACGCGTACCCGACTTGTCCAGGAGACGCTGATGAAAGGGCACAAAGCCGGTTCGGTCCCTATTCTGAAGAAATGGCTAATAAGAACCCCCCCCCCCTGTTAAAGGCTATAATGGATAACGCTTAAGGCTATTATCTCCTTCTATATATATAAGCGTGGGTATACCCTGGAAAACCGTTTTATAGCTTTTATCTCTCTCTAATAAATATATACATTATATATACTTTTTTCGGTATTACCGCTTAATAAGTTATAAGCCCGGAATTGCTTAATATAGCCTAATAGCGCCGAAAGCGGCAGGTAAAATTTATTTAAAAAAACTATTTAACCCTTTAAAAATATCTAAATCCCCTATACCTACTCTTCTCCTTTCTTTAACCTCCTTTTTATATATTAATTACCCTTTTTAAATTAATAAAAATATATTATTATAACCTTTAACCTTACCCTTTTATTAAACCAATATTTTTTTATTTATTAGATATTAAGCGTTTTCTATAATTAGCTATTTAACTAATAATAATTAATTATTAAAACCGTTAAATAGCTAAATTACTTATTACCTTAAGTAATAAAGTACTTTTTATTTTCTTAAGCTAAAATTTAAACTATTAGTTAAGCAAGCTTAGCTTTAAAGCCTTTAATAATAAATTATATAATATCTTAAATATACTATTAATTACTAATAATACTAATCTTTTTAAATTAGAAATAATATTAATAAAAGCTTAACAACTGTTTTAATAAGGGATACCCCTTTTATATATAAAACTATTAAGCTATCTAGCTATTATATCTTAATATAAAAAAGAATAACGGATTAAATAGAAAAGGAATTGCTATATAGCTATTATAAAACTATAGAAATATATTATTAGCCGGTAAAATTGCCTATTTTTAATAGCCTTTTTTATAATATTTTCCTTAAGTTCCTTACCTATATTATAAAGTACTCTATTAGGTATATTATTATTAAAACCTTATTATAGCTAGAATTTAAATTAAAGGATATAAATAAGCTAAATATAGTATTACTTATTAGAAATATCTTCTACTTTTAATAGATTTAGTATAAAGGCTAATATAGTTCCTAATATATAAAAAGTTAATTTTAATTAATAGCTTTAAAAGGCTTCTTAAATAAAATAAAGATATTTATATTAAATATAACTTTAAATTAAATACTTTCTTTATTTAATATAAATATAAATAAAAGCTTAATTAAAATAAGTTATTTATTTTAATCTAAAGCTATTTCGGAAAAAATATTAAGTAATATCTTAAAGAAAAACTTTTAATAACCGAAACTCCTAATATATATATTATAATTATCGCCTTTAAAGCCTATTACCTGCCTAAAGGGTTTATATACTTTTAAACCCTTTTTAATATCTATAATATATTAAACCTTTTAAATTATAAGGAAAATATATCTATCTATATTAAAAAATTATAAAAGGTAAAAATAAAGATTAAAAAGGTTTATAATATTTATAAAATTAATAATCCTTTATTTCTTATAAAGTTTTTTAATAGATTAGGATTAAGCTTTAATACTTTTCTTATCTTATTTTATAATAATAATACCTTAATCCTTAAAAAAACCGCTATAGGGGAAAAGGTTTTAATAATTAGCTTTACTATTATCCTTTAAATAATAAAAATAAAGAAATAATATTAAAAAGAGATTTAAGTAAAGATTATAATAATAGCTACTATATTATCTAATATATAAAATATTAGCCCCTTTAACTATAGCTATTGCTAAAATATACTTTATATTAAGAACTTAAGAATATAAATCTATAGGGAAATTAACTATTAAAAAAAATACTTATAAAAGGCTATTAAGGCTATAGCTTATAAGGCAAATTATAACCGATAAAAGGCTAACCTTAATAATAAAACTTAATTAAAAGATATATTAAAGCCGAGAATAATACCTTATACTCGGGTTTAAAGGACTCCTTCTTTTAACTAAACGAAAAGTAGAATATAGCTATAATAAGCCACGGAATAAAATAAAACGTTATATCTTAGGGGTGCTTAAAAAAAATAAAGGGGAGATAATATTTTCTATTATAAAGTAAGGGCAGAGGTGCTTATTTAAGCTATTAGTACCTTAAGGGGTTATGGCGTATACCACTAACCTTTAAGATAATATTAGGTATTAATTACTAATTAGCCTTAACCTATATATTAGTACCCGGCTAAAGCTTAATAGCCGCGCTTAATCACTTTATCCTTAACCTATCTATATTAATCGCCGGGATACACTTTACTAAGATAACTACTTAAGCATTATTAACACCTTAATCTGCTTAAAGCTATTTATTAAAGCTATTAAAAACTAATTAGATCCTTAACTTTAGCTATATAAACTATATAACCGTATTTAAAAAATACTTTATTAAACCGATTAAATTATATATAGAAAAGGTAATTAATAGAATTAGTAGATTTTAAATATACCTATAAGGCGTTAATATAATAAAGATTCTATTACTAAATAAATACTTACTTATCTTTCCTAATTACTTTTATAGCTTAAAGGCCGGTATTAACCTTGTTTTAGCTATAATATTATAAATATACAGGATTATATTACTATTAAATTACTTAAGCTACATTATAAGTTAATAAGGGATAATAATCTTTATTATATTATTTTATTATAACTTATTATAGATTTAATATAAAAGCTTTTACCTTAATTGCCTTTATTACTTATTTTATAAGCTTATAATATAGTATATAATATAAGTAATTAATATATATAATAAAAGCTAACCTTATTAAATTAAAAATAATATTTACCGGAATTATACTTATTTTAATAATTAAGCGTTTTTATAAAACTTATATAGTAATAAAGCTTAAGGAAAAGCTATATAAAGAAATGCTATTTAAGGGTAAGAAGTACTTAAAGGCGCTATATATCGATATTATTAAACTTATTTATAATATTAAAACTTAAGGTAAAAGATATTAGATAATAATTATTAATAATATATTTAAGTTTTATTAGGTAATCTTAATTAAAAAAAAAAGCGATTTATTTAAAATATTTTAAGATTTTCTTACCCTATATAAACGCTTAAAGATATACTATAAATATATCTATTTAAACTAAAGGGGCGAAAATAGCTTTATAATCTTTAAGCTTTTCTATATTAAGTAAAAGATTATATTTTATTATATAGATATAAAGTAATACTAATTAAATAGCTTAATTAAATATTATAACGGGCTACTAATAAAATAGCTTTATATAATCCTATAAGCCGGTAATATTAAGCTTAAATATTAGCTAATAGTTTTTATAACCGGAATCTATATATTAATAAACTACCGCCTATTTATATAAATTAGAAAGATATTATATAAAGCCTAATATCTTAAGAAGCTTAATTTAAGTTATTTATAAATTCTCGGCTTATAAGGATATTATAAGCTTTTAAATGCTTAGCAATTAAGTAAGCTTAAACCCCTAATAAAATACTATTAACTTCTTAGCTATAAGAAATATAATAGCTATATAATCCTTATAGCTAAAGGCCGGGTTATAATAATATTAAATACGGTTTTTAATAAATATAGCTAGGCTTCTCTTTTAAAGCGAAAACTTAAAGTTTTATTTAAAGGTAGCTTTAAATATAGGAGAAATAAGTAGATAAAAAATATTTAAACTATTTAATTTATAATATAAACCTAGAAATATTTTACCTTAATATTAATAACTTTAATTTTAATGCTAAATAAAGACCTTTTAAAGGCTTTAAACTTAGCCCTTATTATTAAAGCCTTAAAAGCCCTAATAATATTATTACTACTTTATAAGTATATTATAATTAAAACTTTCGATAAGCTATTTAAAGTTATAATTAATATATATAAAGTTAACTTAATAGTATTTAAATAGCTTAAGTTTTAGCTTTAATAATTAGCTAAGATAATAAATAAGGATATCCCTTTTAATTATATCTTAATAGCTATTAATAAAATATAGCATTTAGCGTTTTACCTTATAATTGCCTTTATTAGCGCTATAATATATATATCTTAATAATTAATCGAGCTTTATACCTTAATAAATACTTAGAAAAACCTATATTAATACTAATAAAGAAAAGCGATAAAAGAAAAGAAATACTTATTTATTTAAAATAATACTTAAATACTTATACCCCTACTATTTAAAAGAAAAATCCTTTAAAAGAAATAGGTTTATAAGCTAAAAAGGGGGCTAAATAATAAAGTATTTTAGTATAAGGCTAAATAGGTAATTAAAGGCTTCCTATAAAGAAAGGGTATTAACTTTATAAATATATTTACCTTAATAATAAAGCTAATAAGCTATAAGGCCCTTTTTACCTTAACTGCTATTTTAAACCTAAAAATCTATTAAATAAATATAAAAACTACTTTTCTTTATAAAAAGATTATTAAGGAAATTTATATAGAATAACCCTTAAGTTTAAATAATACCGAGCTTAACCTTATTTATAAGCTTAATAAGGTACTTTATAATTTAAGGTAATTTTTATAAGTATAATATTAAATATTAAGCCTTTTTCTTAAAAAGCTTAAATAAAAGCTGCTATTTATTAATTTAAGTATATTTATAAAGGATAAGACTTATATTATAATTTATATTAATAACCTTTTTATTATTAAACCTTTATTAAATAAGATTAATAAGATTAAGTATAAGCTAGCTATATAATTTAAGATAATTAACTTAAGAAAATATTAATATTATTTTAATATAACTATTAAATAAGATAAATTAGGTTAAATTATAAGGCTAGGCTAAAAAGTTTATATTAAAAAGATTCTTTAAAAATTTAAGTTTTAAGATAAGCTATTTATTAGCATTTTAATAAATACTAGCCCGCTTAAACTAGCGCCTAATAACTATTCCTTTAATTTAATAATAGTTAAATATTATTAACTATTTTATTTATTTAAGTTTCCCTATTAAGCTAAAATAATAGTAAATATCTAAGAAAGATAAGGCATAATATATCTTTTAAATTAATATAATAAGTTTTACTATATAGGACTTTTTATAATAACTTATTAATCTACTTTTATAAGCCCGTCTATAGTTAAAAGCCGCTATTCTACGCTAATAGCTATAGCGTTAGGCCGCGCCTATTTATACCGGTGCTTTTAATAAGCTATTAGCCTTAATATAAACCGGTCCGTCGAGGTTAAAGCTATCGCGGGCCGTAAGCTAATCTAATACTATTAAGCACTATATAAAAGTGCCATTACTGTATAACTTAGGCCTTTATAAATATAAGTTGCTCGAAATAGGCGATGTTAAAAAGCCGCCATTGCCCTAACTGCGTACTCTTATAGGACACGCATAGGTTCTAGCTCTGCTTAAACACATACCCATTATAACCTTTTCCGCTATATTACAAGACCACTCGAAAGCAATTATTCAGCCTGCCGCGCCACCAAAACCGAAACAACTGCTAGTTAAGCTTAAACCAGCACTTATATACGCCTAAGACCCTTAAATTAACTAGGTAAGGCTACCACATTCCATTACTAAGCATAGTATCTGGATATATAGATCTAATAGCTCTGCCATAAACAGCTATAGAAATAGACTTTATTTATAATAAGCAAATTTTTACTTAAGTAAAAGGTTTTCTTATTAATATAAAGGAGTATAAAGATAAAAAACCTTCCCTATCTAAGCAAATTAATATATTTATTATTACCTTAAAGATATATAAGATCTATTTTAAAGAAATAAATAAGTTTATCGCCTATAAAGTAAGGATAAATAAGCCGAATAGAAAAAGGGAGGTTAATTGTTTAATACACTTCTTTAAAAAGGTTTACCTTTTATTTAGATAGATTAGAGAGATAAAGCCTAATTACAGAAATATAATATAGTTAAATAGAATTTAGTTTAAAACAATATAATTATAGGTCTTTTAACCTTATACCTAGAAGGGTAGTTAAATATTATATTAAAGTAATTAAATTACTTATATACGCAATATTAGGTATATAGCTAAATATAGCCTTTATTATATTATATTTAAATAAATATTTAGCTAGGCTAATAAAATACTATTTCCGGGCTATAAAATAAGTTTTTAAATATCTTTAAAGAACTATCGATTTAAAATTAATTTATTAAGGTAACCTATAATTATTAATAAAATAGTATAATATAAATTATAAAGGAAATATTGCTATTTAAAGGTTAACTATTAATTATATATTTTATATAGAAAGCGTTTTAATTAGCTAGTTATTTAAGTAATAGATAATTATTATATTATCTACCTATAAGGCTAAACTTATAGCTTAGATATAAGCTATAAAGAAAGCTATTTAACTTTAAATACTTTTAAAAAAGCTCGGAATAAATAGTTTAGCTATAATAATTATTTAAAGTAATAATTAAAAAGCTATTACTATATTTAAAAACCCTTAAAGTTACGCTTAAATAAAATATATTAATATATAAAATATATAGGTTAGGAAAGTATAAAGAGAGATAAAAGTGGATATCCGATATATGCCTATAGGGATATAAGTAGCTAATAGGCTTATAAAGCCCCTTTTAAAGCTACTATTTATTAAGTTTAGAAAAAAGCTAGGTTTTAAGGTTAGGTAATAAAAGGATAAAATAACGCTTAAATTATAAGGGAGTATTAAAGGCTATAATAGATAATACTTAAGGCTATTATTTCTTTCCGTATATATAAGCGTAAATATACCCCGGAAAACCGTTTTACGGCTTTTATCTCTTTTTAATAAATATATACGTTATATATACTCTCTTCGGTATCACCGCTCAATACCCCCTATAACAACCACTAGTATGGCCAGCATATCCTTGACATGGAAGTTTGCCTCGAAGAGAGAACGCTAACAAATTGTTAAAGAATTCCATTGGTATCTGGCTTCCTCAGGGCATTGAGTCATCATAATTGCATCCTTATATTAAGTCCGAGGAGGAACCAGGCTTTTCACAAATTTTAACAGTAACTTTGGAGAAGCTCCCAGTCGTAGTTAGCACCTTTAATGAGCTCTTCAAGTCTAGGACACGCCTGACTCACTCTACATGCACTGAATATTTAACGACCGCTAGAAGATATAATCCAACTTTATTGAAGAGCTCAGAGATGAGGAGCCTCCAAGAGCGACATTGACAAACCGGTCCAACAGACTGGCCTAAACCGGTGCCAGTGGTCACTTCAACACCGTTTATTTGTACCTAGGTAGCTCCAGATGTCAATCCAGTCATCGCCACAATCCCAGAAGGTACTAAATCGTGCCTACCACCCTTAGATAACCAAAATCAGTATGCCAGAAAGCGTTCTTCAGCTTTAAAGAAATATTTATTCTACATTGCATGTCAAAACGTCAAGGTTCCCTGTCAGAAATCACAATAGGTAGTTCGACTCCCATTCCTCAAATTGCACACAGTCTAACTACTTCTTGAACACCGTCTCCTCCAACTCCCTCCCATCCCCGAGAACAACCTTCTCGGCCCCAACCATGACAAACAAGATCCTCGCCACCTCGGTCGCGGACCGGTTGACCCACTGGTGGTTCGTGCCGCGCTGGATGATGAACTCGCCCTGCGAGATGGTCTTCTCCTCGCCGCCGTCGAGCACGCACACGATCTCCCCGGACAGCACGACCGCGTAGTCCAGGCTCAGCGTGCGGTGCATGGGCGCCGAGTAGCTCGGCGGGATGTCCGTGACGCCGCAGTAGGCGCCGCCGGGGCTGCACCGCGGGAACGTGTTGGCGATGCCGGACTGGTCGGCCGCCTCGGTGTTGTTGGCCGGGAGGGCCGGCCGGATGTCGAAGTTGTGGAAGGCGCTTGTGCCGGGCCCGAAGGGCTGGAAGGGCGCGACGGCCTCGTCTGATGCGAAGACCGATGTGCCGTCTTGCTTGTGGATCGTGGTGACTAGGCGGGGGCTTGGCAGGCGGGCCTGTCTGCTAGTCTCTTCTTTGTTTGAAGCCATTTTGAGGATGTATTTAGATATCGCGTATGGGTGCTTTTCTCGTGTATGCTCAAATGACGAGGACACTAGTGATGAATTAGGTGGTCGTTATTCCTGTCAACGATCGGTTTTATGTACAGGAAGGCAGGTGCCTGGCTGCGGCTTAGAAGGATGCATTTGAAAATGATGGATCCGACACTACTCTCTAGTTTAACCATCCACCTGCGGTACTTACTGTAAGAGGAACACGTCCCTGCCCAGGTGGGCTAGACTCGGAAAGGGTCGTCGGGCCTGGACGGATGGTTGACCTCACAAATACAATAGCAAAATGTACGCAGCTGGCTCAAGAAAACTGAAGGCGAACGATACATATTGATAAGAACTCTCTTCTTGTACCTAGCACTGGAATCCTTGACTTGTCTGTGCTCCTCTGCCATTGCCCTTCGGAAAATTCTTCATAGAAGACCCACTGGCTCAACACCGATGACCTGACGTTCCTTGGAATTCTATACAGAAGCCAAGTCTGGCTACCTTGACAACTTTCGTGATTGTGTTGCCCAAGTCAATTTCATTTTCCGGTTTCATTTGGACCATCAGTGGTGTGTTGCCACTGCATCCACTCAGCACTCTAGAACATTGGTAGGTACAGTTCATTAGGATCCCAGCGCAACGGTTGCTGTCCGGGCGTTGATCGGTTCGTGGCCAAAGCCGTGGCTGCACCGTCCCCTGCTGGCCTAGCCGTTCCCTCCTCTGCCTTCTCCTCGTGGCATGGCCGTGCTACCGGCCCTGCTTGCCTCCTCCTATCGTTCGCCCTGCGCCTGGCCGAGAGAGCAAGAATAATCCACAGGAGGACACAAAAGGGGCTGTCGACCGCTGTGAGAAACAGTATGAGACGCAGTGTCGTCCCGTACCAAGAGCGCCCACTGAGAAGCGTCCCCACTATCACGAGGGAGGATAAGATGAAGCACCAGGCAAGAAGTCCAGCACAGAGTTTGATATCTTTTTCCGGTCTCTCATGATCATCCTCGGAGAAGATGCGTGCGCATGTTGGCAGTCGAAGGAGGTTTTGCAGCTGAAGGGCCCGTCTTATGATCAGATTCTGATGCCTCGCGATGTAGTTACCAATCTGCGTAATGGAAGTCGCCCATATGCACTGAAGGAAGATCCGTGCGAGGCATTCTCCCAAACATTCGTCCATATTGGGTAAGGACGATCCGGCTCTGGGTTGGCGGTTTGCTGGGTGGGTACAGAGATTTGTTGCTGCTAAAGAGAAAAGGTGCTGATGTATCCATACGATACCCTGGGGTGCTGTAGCTTGTGGAGATTTTGAGCGCGGCTTAGGGAAGATGCTTGTCAGAAACAAGCCTTAAGGGTTTTGTGCTAGCACTGGAACCGACCGGTTTTAGCTCGATCCTACCAGAATAGTTACCAGCGCCTAAGCTGACAAACATTGTCTAGGTGATCAGATGTGGTTCATTAATGAAAGACTAGCCGACCTGGTTTACAAAATCCTGCCGGAGCTCAAGACCTCGAAATGGAAGGGTGAATCCGAGTTGGATTGTGACAGTCCGAAGGAAACTCCCTGGAGCCCAGTCAAAACTCTGTTAGATGAGAGCAATCTGGTTATCAACACACACATATGTAGGATGAAAACAAAATATCATCTGCTCATTTGGTGGAGGCTCAAGTAGTGGAAAGTGGTCTTGTGATGTTGAGTTTACAAGCCAGATTTGACTGTGCAAAGTCTACAGAACGCTATCTATATGTACTTGCAAGGTTGTTATGTCACCGAACTGGAGCAGAAAACATTTGGATACTTCCATTTCGATGGCATTGGTACTTCTGAAAAGTGTTCAAGGCCGCAATGAATTTCAATGGCTGGAGTCTTGATATGAAACATTCCTTCATGCCCAAGCCATCACACTAGCAGGCTCAAGATGTTCATGGAATGCACATCATCAACTGCATGTGAATGTGATTGAGTCTGACCTAAGCCCCCAGTACAATACATGCAGCCTAATGCATCTTCTTGAGCTTGCCATAATCAACGTATTGAGTCTTCCATCCCAGGGCGAGGGTTGCAGACTTGCGAGCGACCGATAAAAGGTGGACAGACGGCAAACCTTGCAGTAAAGGTTTCTCCAGCGGACAAGCTCTTCCCGTCTCTGTCATCTTGCACCTAGACCTTGACGGACCATTGTTCTGAAATTATGTCTCATACTTGACCTCCGCTGCAGATCTTGCAGCGGCCAGGTTTACCTAGGTAGAATTTGAGATCTAATACAAATGTATAGGTGGATAGATGCTGGCAGTCGGTATCAGACTTTTTACATACCTTTCTCGTCCTCATAGACATGATGATGGATGTCTAAGGGCACGCAAATGCGTACGGTGAAGCGCAGGTTCGAGCAGACCATCCAAGTCGAGGAAGAGCATGCCCCTTAACGACACTCATCTGCCAGGGTCCTGACCCTGTCCACCTGTACTCCAGACACCATGCCTACTGCCTCACGGCCCACAGTCACCCAGGGGCTCAGATGGCAAAGCTCTCGCCCCTCATCCCAGGTCCAAGCCAAACACTTCCTGCTGGACCCACAGAGGCCGGAGCAGCCGATCGCAGCCTTCACATTCCCAAACGTCTCCGTATGCTCATCCAAGCCACCCACATGATCCCAGCCCGCCCTCCCAGGCGCCTCGTCATACGCCCCAGACGAGGAACCACGGGTGGCAGAGGGACTCGCAGCGGCGGTCTGGTCCTTCCGCCGGCCACGCACGGCATACATCTCCCACAGGTCAACCCAGAGCACGGGGTCGACAGCATTCCTAAACACGCGGCCCACGCCCGCCATCTCGCCCGCCGACAGCCGGTGGAACGTTGCGACAGGCACGCAGAAGCGGTCAGCGCGCAGGCGGGAGGCGGCAGGGGGCTCGCCGTTGAAGAAGCGGCTGGCGTCCTCATCAACAAATACGCCGAGGCGCAGCAGCGCGTCGGCGAGCAGCCGGTCGCCCCAGGTCTCGGTGAGGGAGGCGCGGCGGGCCCTGGCGACGGCGGTGTGGTGGTGGTTGCTCGGGCTGAAGAGCTCCTGCATGGTCGCGCGCGAGAGGGCGATCGAGGAGCCGCCGTGGGCGAAGCGCTGGCGGTAGTCGCCTACTGCGTTGCCGAGGTCTGTTTTGGGCGGTGGAGGTTAGTGGCTGTGGACGTTTTCGGTGGAAGCTTGTCTTTCGGAGGTCTGGAGGGGAGAAAGAAGGGGGTCACGGGCTGCTTCTCTGGTACTTCACTTACAATGGGGCGTGGAGGGGTCGAAGTGGCCCAGGATGAAGATGAGCGAAGGGTAGATGAGGTATGTATCGTCATCGACGAGGATAAACCACTTCCTATCCGGCATGGCTCGGTAAGCCAACTCGAGACCGGGAAGGAACTACAACGACGTCAGCAAGGGGTACCACACACTCAAGAATCACCTCTCTTCAAGTACCTTCATAGCATCCAGCTCCCAACCAAACGAGCTCGAGTAGTTCCGCGCCAGCTCATCCTCGCCGGCGGAGACAGCCGCCTTCAGATTCATATACTTCTCAGCGCGCGGGCAGCGGGCACCGTCGCATGCGGCAAGCTCCTCGTCTGTGAGCCTGGCGATGACATCGTGGACCTTCAGGCCGGAGCGGGCGCCGCGCCTCGTCACCAGCTCGACGTCGAAGTCTCCCACGACGATGACGGTCTCGGGCCTGATTGCCGTCGGCAGGGCCTCGACCCACGCGAGCGCCCGCTCCTGGGTTCCGTATCCCGTCTTCAGTATGATGGCCACGTCGCGCGACCAGTCCACCGGGAAGGGAGGCGGCTCGTACAGCCAGCGCTCGTTTCTCAGGGGGCCTCTGAGGAAGGTGACAAGTCGATGGGTGTTGAACCGCGCGGACTGGCGAATTGTGTTGTCATAGGGGAGTGTCGCCCAGAGGAAGAGGATGGCGAGGGCGGCCGAGGTGAGCAGTCGCAGGCTGAGCAGCGATCGCCGGAGGCGACGCCAGTGAAGCAGCATCTTCCGGTTGTCATCTCATCGTCCAGGCTGCCGATACTCAATCAAGCCTGCTATACAGCTAACACGGGACTGGGGAGAAACACTCTGAGAGACAGGCCCCGTCCATAGACAGAAGAGATCTGCTTGAAGCCAAGTGTACACTAGCACCCGGGGCAAAGGACAGCAGTGTGAAAGGGTAAGACGTCAACCAGTAGGACATCATAAGACACGGTGTGTCAGATCCAACAAGCACCAAGACAAAGTAAGGAGATCAACTTAACTGATATAAGCAGCTGCACATCACGCCCTTATGTGGCTCATGCAGCCGAGGCGGCACAGCAGCAGCCTACGCCGTGCTGCTGCTGCTGCTCCTCCTCCTCACCTGGCGTCACGTCATGCCAGCCTGGCCAGCCTGGCCAGCCGTTTCGCTTACCGAAGCTTGGGAGGCGGAGAGAGAGGTAGCACAAGCCTGCGGAGAAGGATCAGGAAGAAGGAAAATGGAACAAGCCTCGGCGCAAGACATTCCCAAACCACATGGGGCGGGCGCACGCGATGTGGGTGTAATGTGCCAGGCAAGCCAGGGTTAGGCCAAAGGTGTGGTTACACGCACACCTTGGCAGACCGCGGGCAGACCTAGCTGCATGGGGATCACTGCGCTTCTGGCGCAAGATGGACTAGCACCACTACATAGGCTGCCTAGACCTGCTAGATGGTGGGTGGTGGGTGGTGGGTGGTGGGGTCGAGCTACTCCAACTAGAGGGAGGGTAGTAGGGGATCTTTGAAGGTCAAGTCGATCTCTGGGCGTCCAAGATGGCGGGATCCTGACCTGGTAGTATTATGTCTACTAATGAAAATGTCCTTCTTTAAAAGAGTGTCTGACCCCCTATCGGTAGGATTCACTCCCAGATGCAGTGGTCTTCCTCGTGCCCCCAAGGTGTTCAAGGAACCATGTCGATTGCATGCTTGCTTCCAGAGTTGTCCATCTGAATCCCAAATTTGGAGTAGTAAATCCACATCATCAGTGTGTCTCCCAAGGGAAGAAAGGGGCCACTTCTGAAAGTCTCAAAGAGCAGTGGCAAATATGTACCAGAGTTTGAAATGAAGGCAACATTTGATTTGCAAAGGGTAATCATAATTGCTATCTCTGTGATCCGTCTCCCTTTTTTTCTCTACCAGGTTAAAAATGACTTTTGACACCCCAAACCTCCTTTCGGCTTATGAGCCAGCAATGAGATATCCTCTAAGAAATGATTGAGAGGCCCAATGGCCAGCAATCACCCATCCAATCCATACTCCGATCAAGACCACTTTGAGGAGGTTCTCCTTGATCTTCTTGATCTGCGCAGAAGCTGGTGAAGGCGATAAGGTAGCGCAGGGACAGTCCATCCGTCCAATCAAAAGTCCAATCAAAAGTCCAATCAAGACTCCGGTCAAACACCAAATCAACAATTCGGCCAACACAGCCTCGAGGAATTCCTCCTTGTTCTTCCTGAACGGTCGCACCTGGAGCTGTGGTGCTTGACAATGTCGGTTGGGCCGTAGAAGCTGGCAACGGCAGTAATGCAGAGCAGAAACAATTCATCCGTCAAATCAACAATCCAATCCACACAACATCAGAGAGTCCATCCGTGTTCTTCTTGGTCGGGTTGTACATGGGGTCGAGGTGCTTGATGACATCGGGCGGGGGCCGTGGAAGACATCTGTCGGGCCATAGAAGCTGGTGGGGGTGGTAATGCAGTGCCAGGACACACAAGCCAGAATCAACTGCTCAGTCACTCCTCGGCCAGCTTGCCAATGTCGACACCTGTCTCGTTGCTGACCGCCCATCGCACAGCCTCCCAGACATCGCTCTTTGTCTCGGTTGGCTCGTAAGCAGGTGTGGTCCCGGCCTTGTGTACGCCCGTCTCAACGAGGACACTCTTCCAAGTCAACTTGGACTCTTTGTTGGCACGAAGAGCTCCACAAATGTCGCTCTCCGGATTGTCTCCGATCATGTAGACAGTCTTGATCGCGGGAGCATTCCCACCAGGTCGGATCTTGCCGTCGTAGGTCTTGAGTACCTTCTCTGCAAAATCGTACGTTGTAGATGTCGGCTTGCCGCAAGACCAGGACTTGATTTCGGATTGGCCCTTGGTAACTGCTGCCCAGATGCCTTCTAGAGCAGCACGGAAGCCACCCTGTGCAAGACGCGGGATGGGATATGAGGTAGCCCACTATAGTAAGTGTTAGCTGTCTGTAGAGGTATAGAGACCACGCCATTTTTCTCATAGTTAGCAGAGCCACTTACCTGGACATCTGGGTTGCACCAGAACAGCTGAGGCTGGCCATCCTGTTGGTACCCATTGTTGGGTAAGGTTGGATCTCCGTTCAGTGGAGACTGTGTTCCCAGTTGGCCCTTGCTCGATAGCAGGAGCTCCAGACAGATCTGGAGATCCAGACACTATGTAAATAAGACCAAGGTCAGCAATTGGCAAATTGTGATTGTTAATGACTTCGACGGGATGTATTCTAACCCAATCCCGTGGCGACGAGAAAACAAAGATCGCTGCGATCTGTTCATCGCAGGAGAAATTATTGATAGCGGTGCCGTGTTCGTTGTGATACGCGGCGGTCATCTCCTGAAAAAGATACTGTCAGTTTACTTCCAGCGACTACTTCTATTCTTGCGATTAGCAAGACTTACTGGGAATGGATGAAGGCTAGGAAGATATTTTGCGACGTCGCTACTGCTGATGACTTTGTCCGGGTTGAAGCCATACTGTGCGGCCAACTCCTTGACTGCGGACTTCTGGCCGCCCAGGACGACAACCCAATTGTTGTTGTACTGGCTGACAAACGACTTGAAAGGTGAGTGCGACTGCACAAATTGGTCTTCATCGATTGAAATGTCGAGCCGCTGGCTGACGCGTGCCGCATGGTCAGCCTCAGTGAGCCCGCCGCCGTTTGTCAGGAGGATAAATGGGATGGCGTTGGACTGAAGAAATTTGAGCGCCTGCTTGGCGCCCTCAAGAGGAATACTCCCTCGAACTAGGACGCCGTCGATGTCAAACGCAAACGCAAAGTTGTAGGTTGCGTTCTGGAGTTTCTTGACAACGTGTCGGTCGCGCTTGAGAGAGAGTTGCTCGATGTGGAGTCCAGGAGGACACTCCTCAGGGCGCATCTTGTTGTTCTCTGCCATTGTAAGTTAGACTTTCTTGATGGTTGACAGAAGGAAAGCAGATGTGATTGAGTGGTGTTGAAGATAAAAATAAAAGAGTACCATCGAACCCGATGGGTTTTGGGTTGTTGGTGTACGGTGGTGGGTCTGGGGTCAAGCTTGGTCGAGATGGGAATGCACCAATTCACTCAGCAATTGGAAGACCCACAACGTGGAATCGAAGATGGTACAAATTCACCTAGATGGGCAACTCCCATTGCCCACAGATGTGAATAGAGGCCGTCCCATGTTTCCAACATTGTGCAGAGCCCTCCATCGCTGCAGCAGTGAGATATTTAGGGTGTGGAAATTCACCACACACAATGGGTATACTCACAAACACCCTACTAGATGTCACACATGATTAAAATCCCTTGAATAAGGGGATTCTAGGAGTAAAGTTTAACATAGGGATTGTTTTACAGATGCTTCTTTAGGTGTATAATGGACTGATCTGTGGAAAAGAGGAATATTGCCTGATAGAGGCATTCAAGGTGGGATGGGATATTTAATTATGGAGGGGAATGGAATGACATACCTGTACCTATTTCTTATTTGAACTCCAAGGAAATCATCTAATTGAAGCCCTCAAAGAAGCAAGGAGACTCATCTCCACGGCCTCGAAGCTGAATTGCTGAATCTTGGAAGGAGGAGAAGCCATGTTGGGAGAGGGAGAACTCCCGGGCATAGCTCCACCGCCTTTTGAAAATGTTGATAAGACATTTCCGGAGATTATTCGTTATCTACCTAGGTAATGAGGACCAAGGTGCACAAACTATAATCCTGAAAGCATGTGAAAGAGATTAGCTGGAAGATTCTCCTCTAGCAATGCAGGTTGATGAGTAGATATTTGATGAGGCGTCCAGGTTCCTGCATGTGGTCTTAGGGGTCAGGGGTGATGGGACCCACCTCCCCGGGGCCGGGTCCCGGATAGCTCCCAGGCGGCTGAACTATCGCCGCTGCGGTACCGAGGTACCTGGGCCCCCAGCGGCTGTGAGCCAGTACATCAG
Organism: Diaporthe ilicicola; assembly: GCA_023242295.1. Taxonomy (NCBI): domain Eukaryota; kingdom Fungi; phylum Ascomycota; class Sordariomycetes; order Diaporthales; family Diaporthaceae; genus Diaporthe; species Diaporthe ilicicola. Next base: position 127,939 of record JALPVH010000003.1, on the reverse strand, counting down.
CATTAGCATCAGCAATCATTCATCAACCATCAAACACAAATATCACCAACCCACCTTTGCTGTCGCACTCCATCAAGTTCATATCACCACCTGCATATCGGGGTTATCCATATACAGCCTGCAACTTACCGGTACTCATAAATCCTCACCACTCCTCTCGTCATGGTCTGCTCCAAGTGCCTCAAGCTGTCCAAGGGGACAACCCTTGCCACTCCAGCTGTCAAAAAGAAGAGCGAGATGTACCACGGATCGCCGGCCTCTTCATCGTCCAAGTCAGCCACGCTAGGGCAAACAGGTGTCGGCAAGGTGAGAAAGGCTCCTTTTCGCTGGGTGGGACAACATTTTAACGGCCGGATGTCGTCTAGAGCAAGTTGCTTTCCAAGAATGCAAAGAACCCCTACGCCCAGTACGCAAGGTGAGTTGCTCCACTCTTACTTAGGCTTTGTCACAAACAACGCCAGGTGACTAACATCAACTTGTTAGCTCCTGTACAAATTGCAAGACCAAGATCCAACAGGGTCATTCGTACTGCAACAAGTGCGCATATAAGGATGACCGTATGCATCACTCACCCGGATTGCAACCCTCAGTTCCCTTTGATCATATCAGGCAAGCTGACCAGAGGATATAGTCTGCCACATGTGTGGGAAACCGAACAAGAAAACCTCCTCCAAGGCGCCACAGATCTCGGGCCAGAAGTTCTCAATGAAATGAGACATCGCATGTCTCTCGAAGAAGGCCAGGAGCTGGGCAGTTATCCTGATGTCGACCCGGGGTGCGGAGCTAGAGCTGGTCAAGGAGGAGATGCGCCTCTGGAAGGTCTGTTGGGCAGTCATCCTGGCGTCAACCCGGGATATATAGTAGATCGAGGAGGAGATGATCCTCTCAGAGGTCCGCTGGCAGCCATTCTGATGTTTTGTGGCGAACACAACGTCTTTTGCTTGATGAGTCACCATGACCACAGACGGTGTGGAGGAGGTCCGGGAGGAGTTGTTTCTCCGAGAGGTCCGCTAGCAGTCACCATGATGGTGCAGAGCAAGAACGATGTCTTTAGTTGATCTGAGCGGCCTCAACCACATGGGATGTCGCTTAGGTCAAGGAGGAGATGCTCCTCTTGAGAGGTCCGCTGGGCATTGCTCCTGATGTCGCACTGGTGTGCAGAGTAGGTTGAGCAGATACTCTTCACAAGTCTGCTGGCAATCATCCCGATGTTGCACGGCAAGAACGATGCCTCTGAAAGATTTGAGCCACCACACCCACAGACATAGACCCATGCTTGACAGATTGCCGCTAGCAGTCATGCCGATGTTGCAAAGCGAACATGATGTTTTTGGTTGACAAAGGACCATGATCACAGAGGGTGTAGGGTGGGAGGAAGAGAGTTGGATGACAAACGAACTTAGCCACAGAGGGTGGAGAGAGAGAGAGAGAGAGAGAGAGAGAGAGAGAGAGAGAGGGTTCAGGGGTAATCATATCCACAGAGGATGTAGAGAGAGTGAGTGTGGGAGAGTGAGTGGGAGAGCAGGAGCAGAGACAGAGGGTGGAGACAAAGGGTGTAGAGAGAGAAGGTGTAGGGAGAGTGTGTGTGTGAAGAAGAAGAGAGAGGAAAAGAGTGAGAGACTGAGAGACTGGGAGAAAGAAAGGATGTGGGAATAGAGGTCGTAAGGAGAGGTTCTGTAGAGAGAGGGTGTAGAGAGCTTGAGTTCAAGATCAATTCCTCTGGGAGGTCTTGTCACAGCGCTTGACTACTGCTAGCAAATCAAGTGTGACGGCCAAAAGACCTTTAATAATCGAGAATGCTCTCGATTATTACTAGCAGTATATATAGCCGTACCGTTACAGGTCTGCTGGGCTGTTATGCTGGTGTTAAAAGGCAAGGGCAATATCTCAAGTTAATCCAAGTAACTAGACCCACATATACAGAGCCATACCTGTCCGACAGGTTGCCAGGGGCCTTATCCGACCCAAATCCAATTCAATTACACAGAATCTCATTTCGCTATTTGAGTGATCAGATAGAGGCCTTCACAGGCCCGCCAAGCACCTCCTCGACAAACTTCCCTATCGCAGCATTCACGCCCTCGGTCGAGTCCCACAGCGCCCAGTGTGTCCCATCCACGGTGGCCCTCGTGAGGTTATCACAGTGCGCCTCCATCCCCTCCGACATCCTCGGCGGCAGCGCAGGGTCGTTCTCGGCCACCACCACCAGGGCAGGCGCCGTGACGCGTGGCGCCTTGCCACCCTCCAGCAGCGCCAGCTCCTCGTCGTAGTTGTGCTTGCGCGTGCGGTACCAGTTGAGCGGGCCGCGCATGCCGTTGCGCGTGTACTGCTCCACGTAGAAGTCGACCTCGCCGGCGTCCAGCAGCGGGCACTCGCCCATCTTGTCAAGGTGCTCAAAGTGCACGCCGTAGTCTGTCGTGAAGACGTCCTCGCCGCTGGGGCCCAGCGCGCCGTACAGGCCCGTGAGCAGGCCCCTGATCTTGGCCGGGTCGGCGCCGATCTCGCGCTCGACGTCGGGCCCCGCGAGCTGGACCTGGTAGCGGAAGTTGGGCAGCATCTCGACGACGCGGGGCAGGTCGAGGAACACGGGGATGGGCGGGGCGAAGGGCGTGCAGACGCTGAAGACGCCCAGCAGCAGCTCCGGGTGCCACAGCGCGAAGCGCCACACCAGCGCGCCGCCCCAGTCGTGGCCGCCCAGCACGATGCGCTCGCCGGGGCCGATGACCTGCGCCAGCAGCTCCGCCATGTCGTCCGACACCGACTTGAGGCTGTATAGCGACAGCTCCTGCGGCGCGTCCGTCCCGCCGTACCCCAGCATGTCCGGCACGATCACCTGCAGGCCCAGCGATGTCAGGTAGGGCACCTGGTACCGCCAGCCGAAGCCCAGGTCGGGCCAGCCGTGGATGAGGAGGGCCGTGGCGCGCGGCGGCGTGCTGCCCTCCGGCTTGGCCAGGATGTATTTGTACGTCTTGCCGCGGACGTTGGCGGTCATGGACTGGACCCTGGGGTCGTTTGGCTTGAGCTTGTCGACGACCATGGTGGGCGAGTTCGTGTGAGGTGTGAACTCGGGAGAGATATTGGGAAGTGATGTGCTGTAGGGGGGTCCGAGCCGATTTGAATATCAACGGCACTTATACACAGACCCGGCGTGCAGATGGTTCGACCGGTGGAGTCGATGGGCCCTGACTCGCTTGAATCGGGGTTCTGCCACGGCCGATGAAGCGTGGGAAGAGGCATATTTGTTTATCCTGTTAAGTGCTTGCGGGACGACGACAACTGCTTTGCTTGACGCTGACGTCAGTTCGTCTTGGGCCTGGTTTACGCTGCGGTCAGCTCTGCGGTTTGGAGACTATAAATCCCAAACAATGATCAGTCATCCTTCTGTGCCAACATAAAGAAGTTAAACTCGAAAGGCTCGTAAACAAATGCGTTGAGCATTATACTGTACTTGCACACCAGACATATGGACAGGGGGGGCGGGCAAGCTCCAGCGTCGGCCGAGGCATGAGCGGAGCTGAGAAGTAGCTCTCGCAGGGCGGGACCGCCGAGAAACCTCGGCCGGCCTAGCGATCTGCGGAGACGACTGAAAGAGCTGATGCAACATCTTACGATATCAGTCAAAATCCCCGGAAGACGGTGACATGAGTAACTGGACCGGCGCTATCTGGCTGCGATATTGCTGGCAAATCAAGAAGGATTTGGACGAGTTCCTCGGAGGTTGGGAGCATGGACGGTAAAGTTTTAAAACGCCGCAGTGCCTTAGCACGCAACCCCAGGCTCCTTCGATTCAGGATGGAGAGGTACTTTCCTGATTCAGGATTGCCATGAAATCGCTCAATATCGACCTCTATTTCAAAGGGCTCAAAATGCCTGTCCAAGGCTGCTCAGGTCTAATTCTGCTCCCAGACGCTATCTTACATGTGCCGCCACTCCTTGCCCGAGCGCACGCTCGTAAACAAAGGGTCGAGGGCTGAGCAGATTAGTAAATAACAGTATCCTCCTCGGCCTCGACCATTTCGTCGTGGTCCTTTTCCTCGGGGTGGCTATCCTTCGGTGCAGGGGCAGGGTCAGGGGACTGTAAGTGTGCGTGTGTGTTCTCGTGGTGGTTCTCGTTAGTAGCAGCGGCATCATCTGTTGTGGACTCATCTTGCGCAGCGATGTTAGAACGTTCTTCGGCTTGCTCACCAACCGTGGGCTCAACTTGTGAAGGCGCGCGCGGGGCCAGCGCGCCCAATTCCTGGAGTGTCTGCTCCTTGCGACGCTTGAACTGCCTGACTTCTTCAGCGATCTCATCCTCGGCGTCGCGAATCTGGTCTTTGATGGCATATTCTTGCTCTTGCGTGAGCTCCCAGGGGCGGTAATACTGGTGACCAGAGGATCAGTAATCTAGCCCAACGTGTGGAAGCAGTTCGCCACTGGCTACTTACCAGCTTGGGCTCGCTCCTGGTCCGCAGGCTATGCGCCATTGCAAGCATGTTGGAATGACGGGTGCGCATCTAGTTCTCTGCATCAGCATGCACCTCTCCCGTACTGTCGTACGCCATTGCAGAGGCTACACCGGCGCCGAGATGGTAGACCAGACTCACCACTTGCTCATCGAACCGGACCTGCTCGATCCTCCTGACCTTGTCGAGCTTCGCGAGCTTCTCCGTGCGGCGCTTGTCGTCTTCGGTCTTTTGCTTGACGGCTTTTTCCTGCTGTTTCTTCTCAATCTCCAGACGTCTCTTCTGATGAGAGTTTGCCGTGGTTTGACTTAGTGTGCTTAGCAAACCACCAAACAGACGCCTGCCGCGCTTCTTCTCCTCCTGCGAGTAGCCCTCCCGCCGGTCCCGGTCCTTGTCTCCCCCCTGTGAAGAGGACATGCGCCGGCTGGATTCGGAGCCGCGTCGGTCTTGCGGGCTTATCGGAGAGCGTCTGTCATATCTCCTTGAGTCGGAGGGTCGCCGTCGCTGCCCTGGTGAGGAGGGTAAGTCGACGGCCTGGCGCTCCCTGCGAGCGTCCGGGGAATGACTGCCCTGCTTTCTCGGTGCGTCGTCGATCGGAGATCTACGCCGCTCCCCGTTTCCGTTCTTGTTCGATCCATTCCCATGATTTTCGGGACTTTTGCCTGGACTGTCCCTGATTCTTGGGCGCTTATTTGGTACGTCTTCGTTGTCGTCTGCGTCGGGGTCGGGCGAGGCACCAAATGATTTGCGCTTTAATTGGTTCGTCTCGGACGTCTTCGTTTCAGACATGACGGTATCGGTGTCGGGGCCAGGGCTGTATTTATATCAGTCAATCGACACCCCAACGATTTGCATTTCATTGTGCCTGTGAATAACTTGCCTTCTCGGGGTAGACATTGTGCTGTCGCGAACAAGAACACAATGACGCTGCTGGAATGTCGACAGTAGAGCACTGACAAGTCAGTTTTCCAATTTGAGAAAAGGCCAACAAAGGGCTCGTGGAGCCACGTAAAACGCGACCGGAAGAAAGTAAGGATGAAGTGCAAGATGAGGCTGAAATCGAAGCGTGAACCATTTGCGACGGACGATCTTCCTCCCTCACTCAACCTGCAGACGAGCGGACGCACACAGACTCGGGCTCGGGGAAGCTCAAGTTCAAGGTTTCCCCAGGTGCCCAAGGCATCGGCTCCCCCACATTTGAGCGGCCGTGGGCCCCCAGGACCTAGGGTGCCAGGACCAGCGCCTGTTGGTGGGTAAGTACCTAGGTACCCTACTACCCTGCCTAGGTCCCTGGCCCGGGTTCCATTCGGCAGGCAGGGGGGGGTGTTCCTGGACAAACAAGCGCTAAAATCTGAGTGGAAATTTCGAGCAAGGCTGGCAAGGCTGATCAATCCGATAGACCACCCGCCCATATTATCGCCTCCGGGAGCTACCTGCAACGCGCCCTCCTCCACCCCGCGACGCGCCCAACTCTCTTCTCCTCCTCTCACCTCGCTCGTCGCCTCTCCCCAAACAAGACCTCAAAAGAACATCACCCAGCATGTCCCGCCACCACCCCGACCTGGTCATGTGCCGCAAGCAGGCCGGCATCGCCATCGGGCGGCTCTGCGACAAGTGCGACGGCAAGTGCCCCGTGTGCGACTCGTACGTGCGGCCCACGACGCTGGTGCGCATCTGCGACGAGTGCAGCTTCGGCAACTACCAGAACAAGTGCGTCGTCTGCGGCGGCGAGGGCATCAGCGACGCCTTCTACTGCCACGAGTGCACCCGCCTCGAGAAGGACCGCGACGGCTGCCCCAAGATCATCAACCTCGGCAGCTCGAGGACGGACGTGAGTTTGCTACCCCCCTCCCCCTCCTTTTGTTGCGCTTGTGTGCTGACTTTGCTTCGCGTGTAGTTGTTCTACCAAAAGAAAACGAATCGGACGTATTAGCCCCCCTGACGCCCGGGCTGGGCTGTTTTTGTTGCATAATTCCGCATGGGCGTTCCGGCATTTCTGGGGTTCTACATTTGCGTTTTCTCGACGACATCGTCATCTAAACTAGGTTCGACGGTTGGGGGGAGGGAGTGGGCATGCGAGGAGGCAATAGGCTACGTCGGCAGGACGCTCTGGGAAAGATGTCTCGACAACGTTCATCACCAGACGACATGGGAAATGCTAGAAGAAAACTATAGTGGTGATACCAACCAATATGATGCAAATTTACGCTGTCATGTTTTCATACAATTCATACAAGGCCTCGATGCCTCCTCCTTTGAGCAGTGTTCCCTCAAGTGGCCCTCCCAAGGCCAGTATGCGCCGCCATCATGCAAAACCCCCACAAGTATTATATGTAGCTGACCTTCACCCCCATGCCGGCCGTAGCCTTGACCTTGTTCCAGCTTGTCCCTAACACCCGGGCTATGCGCTCCCGCACGTTCTTCTTCCCAAACATGGCAATCAACCCTATTATAAAGGCCACAAGCCTCATCAGCAACATCGGGTTCGCATGTAGCGTCACGCTTATGCGCTCGATCATGGCGCGCACGTTGGCAAACACGACCGCCGCCCTCGCGCCAAGCGACGCCGGCACGACCGCCTTGCTCCTGTTTGACGATGGACCACCACCACCACCACCAGCCGCCGGCCTCGCGGGCCTGGCGGGCCTCGATTGCCTTGACGAGGAGCCGCCCTTCTGCGACCTGGTCCGCCGCGCCCTGCCGGCCGACGACGAGCCGCCCGTACTCCTGGTATCGATGCCGTAGTCGACCTCGCTGCTCTCCTCGCGGCGGCGGGCCCGCTCCTCCTCGAGGCGGCGCTTCTCGCGGCCCTCGTTCTCGGCGCGCAGGCGGCGGGCATCCTCGACGTCGCGGCGCAGCTGCTCCTCCTGGCGCAGCCTCTCCTCGGCCTCGTGGCGCTCGGCCGCCTGCTGCTCCTCCTGCAGGCTCTGCAGCGCCTGCAGGAACGCCTCGCGCCGCTCGTCGTCCAGCACCGAGCTCGCACCGATGAACTCGCGCGCGTACTCCCACTCGTTGTTGCGGATCAGCACGTGCAGCGTGTACAGCTCCAGGATCTTGACCCGCGCCTCCAGGTCCCGCGGCGTGTCGGCCCCGCTGCGCGCCCGCGACTGCGACCTCGTCCGGGACGAGGGAGGGGGCCCTGCGCCGCCGCGGCCCCCTGCGTGCGTCGTCGTCGGCCGTGGCGCGAAGTGGCCCGATAGATCCAGGCTGGGCGTCGCCGATGCGGCCAGGTAGTTCTCCAGGCGTTTTTGGTTCAGCTCCTGCGTCCTTGCGTGGGTCAGGAGGAGAGTCGCCCTGGATCAGGTTGTTAGCCCCACAGGCGGCAGTATCAAGGGAAGCTGGGGGTTTGTCAAGTTACGCACAAGTTGATGACGACGTCCGAATCGACGTTTGCCTCGACACCATGGTAGCCGTTCTGGACAACCTCCTCCCAGACGTCGCCGTCCCGCACCTTGGCGCACAGCGACCTGTACTCCTGCGTACCTAGGGCCTCCTTCCCCTCATCCGGGTCCAGAGCCACAATGGCGTTGAGGATGGCGATGTACAGAGTCCAAACCTTGACCCTCGTGTTCCGCGAGGCGCTGGCAACGGGGGCGGGTTCTGTAGTCCCGTTGGCGCCTTCCGGGTGAGGTGACGGCGACGGCGACGGCGGCGTGACTGTGATTAGAGGCGTAATTGTGGAGAGGGCCTCGGGCAGCCTTCGCGTCAGAAATAAGGTAGATGACTGCCGGTAGGTCTTTGAGACATAGGATGCGGCGTGACGTGCGGCAGCTGGGGAGGCAAGAGAGGTTATAGAAGACCGGAGCGACTGTGAGGCGAAGCCGTCGGTCGAGGTCGGGCTGAGTGTTGCCGTATACGACCCATCTGTTGCTGGAGCAGCCATTGTCAAGCCGGATCAAGCCTTTCAGCCTTCAGGGGATCGGACCTAGTTGTTAGGATGGCATTGATGGATTTGCACGCGAGAAATTGGCCGTCATTTAAGAAAAGAGCTATACCGGAGCGCGGGCAGAGAGATCGGACGCGCATCGTGGTGCGGTCTAAGTCAAAATTCCAGCCGGGGATGGCATGTGTTTGGGGCAGGTCACCAGGCAGGTCTTTCGAGCCTCGGCAAACGGCTAAAATGTGGATTGGGTGGCCGGGGTCGGTGATGAGACCGCCGGGGCAGGGCGGGCAATTAGTGCAGTCCACCCCTGCCAAGCCCCTGGTCAATTCGCTGACCTACCCCAACCGGACCCTGGTTTATAAAGATCTCCCTGCTCACGATGGCCGTCCCAATCTGGCACTCCTCCATATTACGAGGCGATAAGATTGTGCTCTGCTGTCAAAAGACAACTAACATCATATGCCCAGACCACTAGCCCAAAATATCTATTTTTGGTGAGCATGTATGCTCTCATTACAGGTCTTAGATGACCCAGAGTTGTCCGTATATGACTTGACTAGCACACCTATCCGTTGAGTGAGCATCCTATACCTCGTAGGACTTTTAGTTAACGCCTGTGTTTAATGATGTCGACCGTCTTGGTCCTCTTCCATACTCCTTGGTACGTGACAGGGCATTCGCATTCACCCGAGCTACTTGACAACACTGAGCTTCCCTTCCAAAGGTGTTGTTGACGTCCCAAGGACGAGCTTCAGGCATCTAACGACAAGTTGTTGGTGGATACCTGAAGCTTTGGTCGAAATACGGCCATGGCTGTTGCTCTGTAGTATTCAGCTTGAATTCTGTCTGCGGTTCTCTGTGTTCGTTGCTCGTTGAACTGGCTCTTGTGGTTCTACCTTGAAAGATCAAACTTCAAAGTATCAGAAATGAGACCAGGAACGTCCACATCTTGCTCTCTCGAATATGTGTGCCCAAGTGGATGGCGCAAAGCCGTAGGACATCATCTTCTCTGTACGGTCTAGTTCAACCTGTCCCGTTTTGCAAAGGCGTCTAGGATTCCATCATTAGATTGTTGTTAATTTTGATGACAACGGCGCATGATTTCGACTTGCCTTTCGTATGATGTGTTGTGTTATCTGGTATCTTTCGTACGTACTCATGATGGGAACGCAACGGCCTTTATACTTCGAGCATTCTCAGTATAGTCTCGTGTAAACCTCCCTCGATGGGCAATTCCCCTTCTTCAAGGGGCTTCCCAAGATGACAATCTTCTCTTGTGCACACCAAGTTGAGATATTCGACTCAGACGTACATGAGGGAAGATCTCGCTGCCGAGAAGCCGGGAGGGCCTCGCCTGAACAACCAGAGATACTCAATAAAGAAGGGGGGTTTCATGCTGAGCTCCTTCTCAGAGAAGTCTGAAGTAAGTGCCAGGCAGGGCCGTCCAAGCCGTCCAAGCGGATAGCCCATGTCCACAGTGAAAGCTGTGAGCTGTGAGCTGTGAGAGAACAGGAGCAGGATCAAGGCAGCCCAATGAGACTGGCTGCACAAGCTTGTAGGGAAGAAGCAACAAGCATACTGGTACCTTCGGAGGTACACCACACCGGCCATGACCATTCTGCCTCGGACTTGACGATCAGAAGATCCAGTGCTTGAAGCTCACCAGAGAAGCAGATGAAATGTGGCCAGCTTGGACCCTGAGCAGGTACATATTGGCCTTGAAAGACGAGAATCTCCCGCTCATGCGTCGGGAACTTGATGATCAGGTTGTATACAACAGTAAATGACCACGCATCCCTGTAGGCTCTCTCACATCCCCAACATATGCTGACTTGTCGTGTGAACAGGCACTTTGATTGCGAATGTATGTATCAAGAAGTCCTACAAGTTGGAACAGACAGAATCGGGCCCCAGCCTACCCCATCAGAGGATCTGGGCGAGCCGGTCGACGCGGGCAAACCCCCTGGTAGAGCAGTCTGAGGCCTTGAATCCGGACGTCTCCCCAGCCGCCGGTTCGCTGCCACCCACCCCAGCGCATACGCCAGTGGCCATACCGGTGGTCGAGGGCCCGGCCATGGTGCCCGAGTGGGAAGGAGAGTCCTGGAAAGATTATGGCAACAGGTGCCGTGTTGGACTATTCGGACGGACCCTTTACATGGACAAGAAGGCCGGCGAGCATGCGGTAGCGAGAACTTGTTTGAGATCTGAGCGTGTGCTATTAGGCAGTCTTTTAGGCCTTTTGGTTTTTTCGGTCCTTTTCTTTGGTTGCGTGTATTGTTTGTGGTGCAAGTCTCAAGGTTGATGGAAACACAACGGCACTCAAACCACTACGGAGTCAACAGCGATGGTTGCTCTCCGCTGTCTGAGTTCAAGGAGGGTTGCATTAGCGAATAATTTTCTAGCGTTGGTTGGCCGTACTGAACATCGATCACTCAGCCGTAATTCACATATTCGTTTCTCCGTTAAACCTTCGTTGACTGGTTCTCGTTCATCAGGGTGTGTGCCCGTGGCTCGATTAGCGAGGGTCAGACGACGGCACGCCCAGTACCACAGGAGCGGCTGGTCATCTTGAGCTGCTGAAGGCCTCGAGACTGGTTTCAAGATACGATTCACAGGACACAGGATACAGACGGTCTGTCAATGAGGTTATATTTTGAAGCTGTGCGTAATTGCTCTCTCTTCTTGCCTTTGCGGCAGCATCTTGAGAAACATGCGCTTCCAAGGCACAGCTAATGAAGACGTTGCCAGATGCACAGTTGGCTGGTATTGATTGGGCTTTTGTACATTCATACATCTACATCCTCACTCATCCTTCCTTATCCCACTCCCACAAACACACATCCCGCATGCAGGGCTACCGCGCCGGCATCGAATTCGTCACGCTCCGCATGGTCTGCTGATTGAGGGTCTCTGCCAGCTCGTCCTTGGTCAGCCACTTGAAGTCGGTGATGCCCCACTTGTTGTCGGCCAGGTCGACCTGGCCGGCCATGATCCGCGCCCGCAGGTAGAAGACGTCCGAGCCGTACGTCTTAATCCGCCTCTCGGTGCCGTCGCCACGGCCACCCGTGTACACGGGCCCTCTGTGCTCGTAGGCGACCGGCACGCGCCCCACCATCCATGTGTTCATGTTGACGCCCGCGGTGCTAGCCAGCGCGCGCGCGGCGGTCTGCAGCGGTGGGGGAAACCCCAGTCAGTAAGACAATCCTCACTTTGCGCAGAGCATCAAGACTGAAGAGAAATAGCATACCTCGTGCAGGCCCTCGTCCGGCCACACGTCATCCTGGGGGAAGCGCCACAGGCCGTCGGACTTCCTCACGACGAGGTACAGCGTGCGGTCGAGGGCGCGGTCGAGCCTCCTGACGTCTCCGGCGCGGTCGGCCTCGGTGCGCCGCGGGTGGGGCCGCTCGATGCGCACGCGGTCCTCGAAGCTGAGGCGCTCGCCGTCCTCGGAGACGCGGCTCTCTGCGTTGGTGTAGAGCGCCTCGCGCAGGGCGTCGCTGTCGGCGAGGGCCTCGCCCTGGCCGCCCGACAGCAGCTCGTCGTCCCAGGCCCATTTCCCGGACCGAGTGACGCGGCCGATGCCGCGCTCCATCGTGTGGCCCCTCTCGGCCCACTTGATGGCGAAGTCGATGGTCGCCGGCTGGTCCTTCTTGAAGTAGAACTGCCGCGAGAAGGGCGTCGCCAGCCGCTCGTTGAGCCGCTTCTGGTACAGGTAGAAGGCCTGCTCGAAGGGCGTCTGGTCGCGCGTCAGCAGCGGCGGCCGCGAGAGGATCACGCCCGCCCGCAGGCTGTACAGCTGTTTCGGGTGGTTCGTCGGGGGCTCCGGCACGAGGTTGCGGTCGGTGGGCGGGGTGGTGACGTTCGTCTCGACAGGCATCGTGGTGGGCGAGGCCGAGTATGCGCGCCTCGATACTGGCTGGCTGATCTGTCTGTGGGCGCATTGCGTACATATCTGGGGTGCTCCTGAAGGAGGTGGGCAAACGAACCTTCATGTTAGCTGCCGGTACTGACGAGACATGGGCGCATTGGCTGGCTGGGACACTATCGACTTACTCCTTAGCAGAGGCACAGCGGCCCGTGGCCCCCTACTTGACGCCGACATGGTGTGTGCGAGTGTGTGTATGGGACAGGGGAAGCGTGCGAACGAGAAGCAACCCTCCAAATCCGACCCGTGGAGCTTCCCAGGCGTGTGATGGGACCTGAACCTTTTCTCGACGTCGAAAAAAAAAGGTACGTACCCGACGCTGGTGCAGTCCCTTCTCTGATTGGGCGACCGCGCAGGGTAATAGTGGGCCCCTCTTTTCGCATGCCCTTCGAAAATCTCTGCCCTCGAGCGCCGTCTTCCACCTCTCTCTCTCTCTCTCTCTCCTCTCTCTGCAGGCACGAATCCTTATCCCAAGACCTGTTCCCACTCCCAGGACGTCTTGTCATTTACACCGTGCCCAGAGTGAACCCCAGAACAACCCTTTTTTCGCTAGCGGCACCTACTGTTTAAACCTCACTGGGCTCCGTTAGATAGATGGTTGTCACATTCCAAAAAGAGATCGCCTCTCGCCGACAGGGGAGCGCGCGCTGCAGAGGCCTCAGCCATCCCCTGCTTGCTTACTACGAGAGAGCCCCTCGATCTCGAGATCATTCGCACAATGCATGGACGAAGAGTCGAAGAAGCCTTCGCCATCAAAGTTTCAGCGCCCAACTCAATCGCAATTTCGATTTGAGATGGGCTCTTTTGCTACCGTTGCTGACTTTATGCTAAATCAAACATAGCGCAGGTTGCCCTCGCCAGTCTGGAGGTGAGGCTGTGCACACGTGAATGACGAGAATTGCATCCCGACGAGCTGCATGCGCGCGCGAGACATCATCAAACTGCATCCAGAACGGCCGGTCAAATCGTGGGAACAATTTCAATTCCAAGCAAGAAAGTACCTATCTACCAATCCGCGATGCCCCAGTCACATACGAGCCCTCGAGACGCGATACCGTGCATCTCCATCCGCGTCCTCGCGGGGCCTGTGTGGGGCCGTCGAGTGGCTAAAATCTAAGAAATAAACATTTTCAAAAATATGTTCTCCCGAATGCCACAAAACCTGTGGCCCCGTCAGAAAGCCGATCAACAGGAACGCCACATGCCGTTAAGGTGTCCAGGGTATCTTTCCAGAGATCGCTCGACTCCGTGAAACGCCGTACCGTCCAATTTAACCTCGCCGAGGCACCGTCATGCTGTCCTCCAAATCGTAATCGTCAGTCAGGTCTTGAGCTCCGCCACCGCGCGAGCAACCTCTTTGGTTGCGATCTTCTCCCAGGCCTGTCTGGCCTCGTCATCAACCGCCGTTGGGTCCGACACTTCTTCGTAAATTCTGTGGGACACCTTGCGATTGATGGTCGCGTATTGATCGGACGATAGTGTGCGCTTGGAGCGGTCAGCGTGCCAGTGTGGCTTGAGTGCGTTGCGCACCACCCGGCTGATACTTTCTTTGATTTCTAGTGGCAGCGGCTGCCGAGTCGGCGATGCGTCCTCCGCGCGGGGCAACCGGATCTGGTGCTGCCGTCGGGGCCGAGGCTGTCGCAGCTCCGGCGACCCATTCCGATGCCCGTTGCTTGGTCTACTCTCCGAGTCACTGCTCTCTCCGTTCGATCTCGTTGGCGAGTAGTTCGCTGGCGGGTACAATGGCTCGATGTGCGAGCTCAGAGACAAGACCGGTGACCGCGAGGCCGACCTGAAAGCCCCATTGAGAGGGGGCTGCGGTGGGGGCGTGAGAGATAGTGCCCGGGGACTGTTGCGAGCGGATGCTGATGGTGAGCTGACTGGTGATGACGGGTCGACTGATTGCGGGGCCCCGAAGAGGCCACGGATTGTGTCGTCGTCGTTTGGGGTGGTCATCTCGACTTCTCTCAAGAGTGAAGAAAGGAAAGTCGGCTGCCCTTCCGTCGCAGGTGGGGAGCGGGCTTCCAAAGGACCTCCGTTTACCTCTCGCTGATTGTTGTTGGTGTGGTTGTTGTTGCTGCTGGAAGATGCAGAAGCTGCCCTAGATGGTCCAGCCTCGGCCTGCAGGGGATTCCGCCTGGTTCGTGGGCGCTTAAGCCGTCGTTCGGGTTCTGGGGCAGGCTCTTGTGGAGATGCTGTGGTGGATCGAGACTTTCTTTTCCGGCCGTTTGGAGTGGCATCTCGGGCCCTCTCCATGGCGCCCCAAGCAAGCCGTTCCTCCCGAGTCTCCTCGCGCGGAGGTACTGGTTCAGGATGCGGTGGTGCAACTTGCTGGTCCACCACACCTTGAATGTTGCGGGCAAAGACATCTCTGGCCCCGAGACGGCTCGCTATGCTCAGCCGTTGCTGCCAGCGCTGCCACTCGCGCCTCTCCCTCTCCCGCATCTGCTGTGACCTTCGATATTCGGCGAGATCATCATCTGCCTCGTGGAAGTCGACGTCGATGCCGGAGCCGCCGAGGATGTGGCCCGAGACCTCGCCCCAAGCACCGAGCCAGCCGTCAGTACGACCTCTATTCCTCTCATTCCGCATGCTGCCGCGTGTGCGGGGAAAGAATCCACCACGACGGCTTCTGCGGCCGGGCGCACGGGCAAAGGCTGGGAGGGATTCCTCTATGGCCTGGCCGAGCTGGTGCGCACACTCCATGCAGAACCAGGAGCCGTCGGGAACATCTTCCAAGCCGATGCAGTGGGTGTGGTATGGTATATCACACCCATCGCAGAGGAGGAGGACTTCTTCATTTTCTGCAGTGTTGCAGACTGGGCAAGGCGTGACTTGTTCCTCCTCTTCTTCGGGGTTCTCGTCGAGCCAAGCGAGCGGATCGAACTCGGCGACCTGTTTCTTATCTTCGACTTCGTAGGTGTTTAGGAGAGTTCCTGTTCGAATGCAAAATCTTAGCTCCTGTTTCGATTTTGGAGGAAATTCCAGCGAGTCCAGCGCGGAATTGTGAAGAGCAACTTACCTCCAATCTGGTCGTATACTTGGACGAGGTGGAAGGTCTGACGGCAGATGGGACAGCTATTCGCCTTGACGGTCCACGCCTTGAGGCATGAGTCGTGCAGGATATGGCCGCAGATCTGGATGATTGCAATATTGTTATCATTGTCATCGGCGTCATCTTTTTTGCTGCCCAGATCCGTATTAAATTCTGGTGTTTTGTCCTTGTGTTGGGCGGACAGAGTGA
This sequence comes from Diaporthe ilicicola, assembly GCA_023242295.1. NCBI lineage: Eukaryota > Fungi > Ascomycota > Sordariomycetes > Diaporthales > Diaporthaceae > Diaporthe > Diaporthe ilicicola. The sequence continues at coordinate 112,442 of JALPVH010000003.1, read as the reverse complement.
GTGTGGCTCCGGCGGCTGCTACGGGCAAGTCTGCCAGGGAGACGTCAGAGGTGGTGGTTGTGGTGCTCTTGGCTGCTGGTGGTGGTGCAGCAGCAGCACCAACACCAGCAGCATCCGCCCCAGGGCCGCCGCCGTGATCGTCTTCCTCCAGCTGCCGCTGCAATTGCGGAAGCGGGACTGCACTGTCCAGGTTTTCCAGACACACGATGCACTGGTCTGCCATCACAGAGTTTAACTTTGAATAAAAAACGAGATTTCGACAAGGTGATGGGCTGAAGAAGGCATGAAAACCGTCTTTGGGAAAAGGATGGGGGGTTTGATTCCTGGGTGGCGTCGGTCGCAGTCTAGGTGGTTGTCAGCTACTACCCAGTGGCGGTGGTGGGCGAGGGCGGGCGGGCGGCTGGGCGTTGCTGCTGCAGGCTTGGTTGACTGATTCAAGGTTGGGGGGGGGGGGGGGATTGGGTTGGTGGTGGATGGTGGATGGTGGTGCTGTCAGTGTCACTGTCGTCTGGGTGGCTTGTTAGTGGGATTGTTGGTTTCCAGGCTGACTTTCCAAGATTGGGGCGGGAAAAAGAGAGGAAAGGACGGGGAAAAGGGCAGGATAATGCCATGTACCGTTGGAGAAAAGGTTAGCTGCTAACGGAGGGCGGGCGGATTTGGATTCCAACCTTACCTAAGGGCCTCGGGTCCTCTCTGGCGCCCAATGACGATGAGCACAGCCCACGGGATCGGGTCCCCAAAGGTAGATAGCTCTTTCTATCTATGCTCGGCGGAGGGGAGCCGAGCACACCACCTGATCAAATGTACTCACTCACTCAAACAAGTGCTCCGTCCCTTGCTCGCTTCCTTTTTGGAGAAAGGGTCCCGCGTCCTGGGTCCTGACCGAAGCTGGTGACCGATCTCGTCTACTCATGTAGGCTATGTATGACCAGCAGGGTAGTAGACTAGATAGTTCGTACTGCAGGTGTTGTCTCACTCGCCCACACCGAGAGGCAGATGGAGTAGGGTGTTGTAAGGGACAACAGGGTGTAAGAGTGTGCTAGTTTCTACGAGAACCTTGAAGGTACTTCTCCTCATCAACGCGAAGAAATGACGGAACAGCTCTGAAGGGGGGCCTGCTTGCCCTCGCTTCCCTCCTCTACCCAAACAGCACACTGGGGGGAGGAGGCCTTGCGAGAATGATTTGCACAATGGGGAAACTCGGCCTCGCTCGCTCGAGTAAATCACGCACGTCGGAAGGGCTAATAATATACCCATATACCCACCCAGAGCCGGACTTCTCACAATTGTGATAGCTTAATTTCTGCTGAAGAAAAAGGCGGCTGTCGCTCGCTCACGGCCAGTAGTGTGGGCCCCAGCCCCGAGCGCCTCAGTCCGGCATGATCTCAAGTGATGTACAGTATGTGCGTGAATATACTACTATTACTGACTGCACTTGAATACGTATTGTGGTGACGATTACATCGACAAAACCCTTGAACCCTTCAGCCCGGGGTGTGTGACAGCCGGCCTCGAAAATAGCCCAGCACGTATACGTTTGGTCTCCTGTAATACATCCACTTCCAACACTCATATTGGCAATCATCCACCCTCGGGCGGTAGTGCTCAGGGACAGTTCACGATTAGGAAGCGGGACAAGTCATCAACTCACAACAGTGAGAATTCGCATCACGAGGCCTTCCCCCGGCAGGGCCGCGCACATGCGGGAGATCGTGGGCCGGGATGACGCATCCTCCAACACACTGACCGAAATGGATAGATACTTTTGGACCAGCCCTGGCCGGTCAGAATCAGACAAAGGAGACGCAGAGAGGGAGATGACGTGCACTCCTCAAACGCGGAGAAATTAGAAAAAGAGAATCACGACCCCTGCCGAGTCCCGGGCATCCGATCAATGACTTGTGGAAATTCTGGTCGCGATTGCAGGATTTGGTCGCATTGCCCAGGCAGACAGGCAGCGCGAGGCGTCGCAACCTATGGTCTGTCCCGCCTAGACGAGGCGGGAGGGAGAAAAGACATGATTTCTTGAACAGCTCCTTATGCTTTCATTTGGCTCGGCCGATCACGTATTTTCGGAACACACCTTGGTGCAGCCCTGCTTGACTACTGACCCTTTGACCTGTCGCGCATCCAAAAGTCGGTTGCATCCCAACCCTCATCACACTTCCGGGCACGGTCATCCGAGTGGCGTAGTTCATGATGGAATCAATTTTCATTATGTGATCCCTCGCCTCGTTCCAAATTCCGTCGAGGCCATCCTCACAACCGTGGTCGATGCTCGTATAACCTTTGCTGAGAGAAGACCTTTTGTTCCCTAACACCCGGAAATGTGATGAAAAGCAAAGCCATGAAACACCTTCCACCCTGTCCTACGTCGTCTTGCGAAACCAGCCCTTACACCTCAGCGATCTCGCGCAGACGTCGGAGCGTTGATCGCATGGCGGCGGCAGCGGGTGTGGCGACAGTGTAGGCACCTCCGCTGTTGTCCATGTCAGCCGAATTCCATCAACGTATGCCCCTCTCAAACGCATGCCTGTCACAGTGCCGTCGTTCGAGCTCGAGGGGGTGAGTGGTGCCACTTACGCAACGGTGCGCTTGCAAGACTTGCAGTCCCAGATACCGACAGAGTGACGCTTGACGCTGGTCTTTCCGCAGAAGGTACACACGTACTTGGCGTGCTGGGTGATTTCCATCTTCTTGACCGACTTTCGGAGGGAAGCACCGTATCTTTAAATACTGCTGTCAGCTGGCTGTTGCCGTGTAATCAGAACCACATCCCATGCCCGTGCCATGTGGTCGCAGCAGAGCCTCTCAAAACCCAGGTGGCTGTTCCATCCTCAAAATCCTTGTGGGAGTTGCGAGCAAATGGATCCTGGATGGACTCTGCTGGACTGGCTGTATCTTGCCGCTAGGTGCAAAAGGTGACGGGCGGGAGTGCTGAAATCTATGCGGGGTCGTTGAGTTGTTCGTACCTTGTACCGTACTTGCCGGTAACTGCGAGATGTTTGTCAGCCTTTCATTCGGTAACAATGCAATGAAACCCGGCGAGGCAGTTCTATGAGCGATGGTCGAGCGGTGTAACAGCGCATCAGTGGCAGAGTAGCGAAAGTTGTCTCCCATTCTACGGGCTCGTGAAGTCGGCCCCCTCGCACGTCATCGTCCCCGCGGTGATCCAAGCCCTCATTTTTGACAGATTCGATGCAGTAAACATTGTCGTAGTCGTATCCGCCGGTCCGCTGCGTGCTTCATGGCTCGACCATCGCTCGTTCGGGCTGTTGAAAGAAATCGTGGGAATTTCGCAAACGTACCTCCGACCTTCTTGGTTCGCTGCAGTCACATCGTGTTAGCTGAGTGAAACCAACAGACATTAATTCGATGAATGGTTCTTACCTTGGCCATTTTGTCTGAATATGAAGTCGACTTTACGTGGTGCGAGAAGTGGCTTGCGAAGACGAAGTCGTAGGTCTCCTTTGGGCTGGTGTCGCTGAATTTCCCAGGGGAGTGCAAGACGGTTCTGTGGGCAGCTAGGAAAATTTACAAATGCCTGAGGCAGGAACAGCGGGAGGAATTGCGCTAGTGGGGCATGCTCGGCCCACAGCTGGTTCCAGCTGGCCACCACTTGGCAGACCGGGGCCGTCGAACCGGAGGTGGCTGCAACAAACTTTCGCGGTGAGCTGATGATATCACCTTTTTCGCTGATGAGCACTCGAGCATCTCTCCATTTCGTGTCATTTCTGCTTACTTGGACTCCCTTCAACTGCTACAGTCACGCTCCGGGCACAGCGCGGTGCAAGCATCAGTCCGGTCGGTGCAGCATCAGACCACATGGAGGGACGGGAAGGGAGACTTTGTTGAGCCGAGGCACCTGGCCCACCACTAACGCTCGTTACGGATTGCTTGACATCACTGAGGACCAGTGGAGTAACTCGATTGTAGAGAGGTCAGGATACGTACTGAGGTACAAAATAAATCCATTCGCAATTGACCACCTCCTTCTTTCGCAGTACAGACCCCGGTGGAATCTTGCCCTTCTCCGAGCTCTTTGGAATTCCAGAATAAACATTAATCAAGTGATTCTCGTCTACATACTGGTTCTGTGACGCTTTGTCAGTTCACATACATTTCGCAACCTCTTAACAGACCTCGTGTAATCGCCTTGACATATCACTCTGCCACCCTACAAGCTTTCAAAATGGTATCCAAGCAGCACGGGCGGACGTATGACCTGGTGGTCTTCGGAGCAACCGGTTTGTTTACTGTATCTCATCCACCATTGGAGCCATGAACGGCTGACAGACTTGTGTAGGTTATACCGGCAAATACACCGCGGAACACATCACCGCGCGCCTGCCCACTGACCTCAAATGGGCTCTTGCAGGTCGTTCCCGGGAGAAACTACAGAAGGTCGCTGACGAGCTCAAGAACTTGAACCCGGATCGCCAACAACCTGGTGGGTGCCTGTCACAATTTTCTGTGTCCTGGCATTACTACAGCTGCTGTTTTCTGTTCCAGGGCTGACTTTGGCTGTAGAGCTCGAGATTTGCGGTTTGAACGGAGATGATCTCAGCACATTGGCCAAGAAGACCTTCATACTGATCACGACTGTCGGGCCGTACGGGCAGTACGGAGAGCATGTAAGTAGACTGAACCAGTCGGATCCGTAGGTCACCAGGTCGAGGCTAATATGAACCAGGCTTTCAAGGCATGTGCCGAGAACGGCACTCACTACTTCGATGCCACAGGGGAGGTGCCCTTCGTGGCTCGCATGATCAAAAAATACGAGAACCAGGCGAAGCAAACAGGCAGCATGCTCTTCCCAGAATTCGGCCTGGAGTCAGCTCCTGTGGACCTGATTGTCTGGTCTCTTGCCAAGCATAACCGCACCGAACTCTCAGCGAAGACGCTCGAGGCGATTGTGTCCGTCCACAGGATAAAGTGAGCAAAACCCGGCGCCAGCCCCGTGTGAAGATATCCCAACTCACAATGCAAACAGCGCGGCGCCGTCGGGTGGTACCGTGGCCTCCCTCCTCAGCTTCTTCGACACTTTCACCCTGAAAGAGATCGCAGAGTCCTTCCGGCCGTTCGCGCTCTCCCCCGTGCCGAACCCCAACGCCACCCTGCACAAGCCGTCCCTCAAGACGAGGCTGACAGGGCTCCGCACGGTGCCGAACCTAGGGAGGCTGACGACATTCATCGGGGGAGACACGGACAGGGCCATAATCGGGCGGACGTGGGGCCTGCTCTCGCAGATGGAAGGCGGCGCGAGGCGGGCCGAGGCCTACGGGCCCAACTTTGGCTTCAGCGAGCACATGCGGACGCGGAACTGGCTGTCCGGCGTGCTCGTGCACTGGGGGCTCGCGCTTGGGGGCTTCTTGCTCGTGGCGCTTCCCCCGCTGCGGTCGCTGGTCAGGCGGTTCGTCTACAAGCAGGGCGACGGCCCGGACAAGGAGCAGACGAGGAAGGACGAGCTCGAGTTCCGCGCCGTTGCCGCCCCTGACACCGACCGCCCGGTTGGGAAGCAAGCGTTCTGCCGGGCTACTTATTTCGGCAGCATGTACGCCTGTAAGTATACACTATTATTCTTCGATCTATCTGGTTCTCGATGGCTGACGAATCCCCAGTGACCGGAGCTCTCATGGCCGAAGCCGCTCTGACCGTTCTGGAGGATGATGTAGATCTTGGAGGGGGTGGAGTATTCACACCTGCCTGCCTCGGTCAGGGACTTGTGGACAGGCTGGACGGGGCCGGATTTAAAATCCGAAACGAGTCGGTACTGACCTAAGGATAATCGACAGAAGAAAATGTACTAAAAGCGACGAATCGCCGCGACTTGTATGTTATACTTGGCTTGTGTGTTGGAACTGGCTTGCACGCTTTGTCTTGATGTATAATGATCACTTTGGTACGATGCATGGTTTGCTGACATCCCCGTCTAATTTACTCTGGGGTTTCCGTCCCGTCTGTAGACATTTGAACATGGCCACAGTTGGTGTGGACGTTTTTCAATGTCTTTCCCTTCTGTCACTGGTCACAGATGAGACCGGACACTCTAGCAAGCTAATTCATCCCCGTCTCATCATCTCGATGCCTGACTGAGTTCACGAAATATGTTTTCATCGGAAACGCTCAATGCCTTAGAAAAGCACCTTTGCAATTATGCAGACAGACAATTTGGACTGCATAGACGGTGACGCCATATAGGAGATCGCAAGTTACACGCGCCCACCGCGCGACCACATCTGCAAGTCTAGAATTCTGATTGTGCGTTTGTCCTGCTGTGTTGTCAACTCGACGCTTAACCGCTCCTGGAGGTCATTGGTGGTTCAAGAGGTGATGTGCACGGAATGACTTGGCTTGGCGGCCCAGGAACTCCGGCAGTGGCATGAGTGCCCTACCAATTTCTTATGAGCCATTATTAGTACATAATTAAAAAAAATACTATCAAGCAGCGGAAAACCCAAATAGCCTCGTTGATTGCCGTCGTCGAGACTGGCTTTGGAGTGTCCTTCCCAGAACGGCCACTAAGCTGACTACAAGGCAGCCTGGCAGTTTAGTAGTCCATCTAGCCTGGAGGAAGCATCCAGGGCAGGGGGGGGGGGCTTTCTTTTTTGGCGTTCGTCAGACCTGCAGGCTGCAGGGATCAGCTTCTCCACACATTGGCGCCGTTAAGTTCAATTGGGCTGCTGCCACCGCTGCTGAATTTCGACCTTATGGACGTCATTGCACTAAGCACAACCTGAAGAACCTCTCTGTTTCTACACCTCCTCTGGCTGGGCCCCATCCTGAGCCTGCCGCCCCATGTCCCCAACGGACCCTTGCGACCAGCAGCACAATCATTGAGCGACTTTGTTATTGAGTTCCTCCAGAATGTCCGCAATAACAACAGAGAGCTCGCCGCTCCTGCCGGTGGCAGAGGCCCGGCCCAAGACAGGCCGGAGCGTGACCTTCAACCCCAACCCCGTCACCAGGACGATCGAGGCCGAAGCCCAGGATTATGGATCACGCCCTCGGAGCTCGCCAGGTGACACCACCACCTCAGCCTCGGCCTCGGGCTCCTCGGCGGCGGGAGCTGGAGTTGGGCCGTCAGGGCCGGTGCTCAGCGCCTTCAATTCCAAGTTGCGGAGGAGGCACAGCGGAGGCGGCCCTGCTGTGATCATGCCCGGCGCCAAGATAGGGCCCCAGAGGTCAACGAAGAACGCACAGAAGCTTAAGCTCCTCCCAAACCCCGAGACCGACGAGGATGGCCCCGACGAGGAGAGCGGCCGCGATGTGTACGCCCAGTACACCCGGATCAAGGACCCCACCGCCCGGCGGGACGCAGCGCGCCTGGGCAAGGCAGACAGGAGCCGGCTACCCAGGGTGACAGCTTATTGCACAGCGAACAAGTACGACATGGACGGGCTGATGAGGTTCCTCAAAGGGTCCAGGGGCAAGTCAAAGAGCGCAAATCCAAAATTGATCGACGAGTGCATATACTCTCCGTATAGTTACAGCAGCAAACAGGCCGAAGTGGGCCTACAGCAACAAACGATACATTCAAATCCAGTCCATCCCTACGAGAGGAGGCACTCGACTGGAGAGTATGCGACGGCCGCGGCCTCAGAAGCAGGATACCCATTGACCCAGGACCTGATCGACCTAAGGCAGGAGAGCCAGGACTATGACAACCAACGGGACGCCTTCGCTGCTGAGAGAGGGGACGAGAGCGCCTTGATTGAAGCTGCGGACTTTGACATTGAGGTGCACACGGCCGAAGTGTTCCTTTTCGAGTACGGCGTGACCGTGATATGGGGCATGACCCTGGCGCAAGAACAACGCTTCCTTAAGGAGATAGCCAAGTTCGAGCTCCAGAAGCTGGAGGCAGACGACGTCGAGGTTGAGTACTTCAACTTCTACTACACGAGAGAGTACTCGGCGCGGATATACAACGACTTCATCGCGCTGAGGGACAAGAACAACTACAAGGTCAAGCTGGCGATCGCGCACGCGCTGGCGCAGAGCACCAAGACGTCGCTGTTCGAGGAGCTCATGGACTCGACCATCGACGCCTGCAAGGACATCCCGACCGAGATCGCGCTGACGGGCAAGATCGCCCTGACCAGGAAGCAGATCCACATGCAGATCGGCGAGCTCTTCATCCTCAAGCTCAACATCCACCTGGGCGGCTCCATCCTCGACACCCCGGAGCTCTTCTGGGTCGAGCCCCAGCTCGAGCCCGTCTACCAGGCCGTGCGCAAGTACCTCGAGATGGACCAGCGCGTAAAGGTCCTGACCGACCGCATGGACGTCGTGGGCGACCTGCTGGCGGTGCTCAAGGACCAGCTCAGCCATGGCCACGGCGAGAAGCTGGAGTGGATTGGTAAGTGCTATTTCAGCCCTCATCCTTATAGATTTGGAGCATGCACACCTATTTGCTGTTTTCATCACTTACTAACGTTTGGTCCCTGCCAGTCATCGTGCTCATCGCAGCTGAGATCCTCGTGGCTGCAGTAAACATTGTTGTAGATATGTATTGGGTCGATTAGACCACACACTGCCGCCAGACCATACTGGACGACGGCGGAGGGCGTTCAAAAACTCAACCAGAGTGAAAGTTTCTCAATGAGAACACGTTCACAGGCGAAGGGGCTCCAAATCCTAGGTTATCAGCCTGGGTACAAAGCGGCGCAGGAAGAAAAAAAAACTCGTTAGGAGATTACTCTCACAGAAGGCGCAACCGGGAGTGCACTGAAGGAGACGGAAGTCAAGCAGTCGCCAAAAAACACGATGCTCGCAGCCCTAGGACTTCAACCCCAAACCAATCACCTGCCACGTCAGCCTCCCCCCCCCCCCCCCCCGGGCCCGCGACAAACATACGCCACGAGGTACCGACGACGATTGGGGCAGCCGGTTCCTCTCACGAGCGGGGATGTGATCAAAATCAGGAGGGCGGGGGTGGTTCCAGAGGGCAAGGCGAAAAGCTGCCAGCGCCGATGATTTAAAATGTTGAGCTAGGATAGCACGGGGCGACAGGACGGCAACCGAGAGCCATGTGAGCTCGCCGAGGCAACAACAACAGTAGGCAGGCAGGCAGGCGCCAGGTTTCGTTTCAGAGGCCTATGTTGCGAGCATCATAGAAATGCGGTGGGCTTCACGGCTTCTAATTCCATGGGACATCCGGGCTGTGCTGATCGGGAATGTTCTGTGATCTGGGTAACAGGCAGACATGACTACCTGTCAGGCTTGGAGTCGATCTCGCTGCGGTGCTTGAAGTCATTCGCAGATGGAATTGCCCGGCGATGCTCCTCTTGATGGTGTCAGGCGTCTCCTGCATATATCTGTAGTATACTTACGTGCATTTATGACCGACATCCCTCGTCTTGTATCTACTCCAGCCCTAGAGCGTTACGCGCATCACTGTGTGGGGGGTCAGCGCCCGAAGGTAGCCCTGGCCACGAGCTTCCTTGCCCCAACGGGGAGGCATCAGGCGCGACAGCTGCTTAAGTGGACGTACGTCAATGCTACCACAAGAGTTGTAACTCCAGTGTCATAAAGATGTATTAATTTGAAGCGTCCTTGTACTGCATGACCATTCTCCGCCGGCAACACGCCCCCATTCCTCTTGAGATGATCTCACCCCCGCCCATCTATCTCTCCTCCGACCAGATGCCATCCCAGACCGCTAAATCATAAGGCTAAGATTCGCATTTGCGCCACTGGGGGAAAGAAGGATATGATAATTTGAATGAGTCTTCCGTCGTACCACCTCTTAAGTGCTCGCCCAGTTTCATCACCCCGTCTCCCAAGACCGGCCCGCATAGGTCGAGTCTCAGAACGAAGCCCATCCGCAGGCTGTTCACACCATGTTTCTGGCACATGCTCGAGTTTGGTCGCGAAGTTGAGCCACCGGCTTGTCCCATGCAGAGATTCGCTACCGTACATGAGATGGCATACATAGTCAAGTTCCGCTGGACTATAAAGTGCCCGAGGCGGAAGCTAGCTCTGGAAGTGTGTTTCGACTGTGAAATGGTCGACAGCGGTGTGATCCAGTGCGCATGGCTCGGTTGCGGTATCCAGGCGTGTCGAGTAGCGGCATGACCGATGCTGCGGTGGACGGCCTCGCAGGAGCTGTCGGTATCATTACGCTGCAGCTTCAGACTGAGCTGGCTTTGACCCCTGATCATCTAGTCCTCCCCAGCCGGTGTGTCGTTCTCAACGTCCTCGTCTCGAGCAGGCGTCATCTCAGCCTGGGACTCTGCTGGTTGTTTTTCTATCTTTGCGTTTTCCTCCGCCTCCTCCTCCGCCGCCTGGGCTTCTGCCTCTGCCTCTGCTTCTGCCTCTGCCTCGGCCTCGGCCTCAGCTTCTGCCGCCTCTTCAGCTTCTGCCTTGCCCTTTGCATAGGCATCCTTCTCCTTCTCGTATTTGGACAAAGCCTTGGCCTCCTGAGACTTGTACTCGTCGCGCTGGTCCTCGGGCAGCTCCTTCCAGCCGCGCGCGAGCTCCTCGTCAACGTTGACATCCTCTCCCTTCGAGGTCAGGGCCGAGCGTTGGTCGCTGCAATAGAAGTCAAAGGCGCTGTTGGGCTTCTTGGGCGGCTTGCTCACGCCATTAGCGCGCCGTGCCGGGTCCCTCTGGCTGGCCTCGGCGTTTGTGTGGGAGTGGGCGTCAGAGCTCGGCGAGGGGGGCTGCATGCTCTGGTTGATGAAGGTGGGAGGGGGCCCGTTGGAGTCCAAATTGGCAATGACGGAGGGCTTTCGGTGGCCCCGCTTGCTGCGCAGAGGCTTCTCCTGGGGCTGTTGTTGCAGGTCTAGGTCAGTACCTGATGAACCAATTCCAATACGGGCTGAAGATGATGGGTTTTGTCGCCGGGGTCCAGAAGGGCGTATGGATAGAGACGATGGCATGGGTGAGGGTGAAGGGCCGTCACGTACGGTGGGTGGTGGGCTCGGGCTGCCTTCGGAATCCTCGACGTTGGCGCTGGTTCGCTTGGCGATCTGCTCGAGGAGGAACGCGCGCTCGATACGGAGCTTCTCGACCTGACGCTGCAGCCTGGTCAGGCGTAGTCGCGCGGCATCGTTGGCCTCCTCGACTTCCATGGTCCGTTGCTTGAGCTGCAGGCATTTGCGTCGGTAGGCCTCCTCTACCGAGGGGGGCAGGGGCGGCGGTACGGCTAGGGGATCAGCATTGTCAGCTCTACGACCCATCTTGGCTTTGGCGGACACCATCATATAGCACAGGGCTGAGGGTGTGTCGCTGAGCGCATGAGGGCCACGGGGACGACAAGGCATGCGATGAAATTGGGGGGCGATGGGGTCAGTCGCCCACAGAGGGATGGACCGGTAGGTGGATAGAGTCAGTCGCAGGGCGAAAGCTACCAATACTGACAAGAATTGTGGAGAGCTTGCACTTACAGGACGCTGATGGAGCCATTGCGAGGGGACGGAGGGCGGGTATGAGGACTCAAAGGAGGGAAATGCTTTGGTTCTTCCTGGCCAAAAGGGCGAATCGGAACTGATAATCGCTCAATGACTTGGGAAAGGCCAGGCAGCTCAAAGGGACGATTGAGGATGATGGTGAGCGGCAGAAGAAATGAAATCTGGGAGGACGCGCCAGACAGGAACCCTGGATCCTTCAATTCCAAGCACGTTGCTTTGCGCACTGCACACTGCACACTGCACACTGCACGCAAGGCTGCCAAGCAGACCGTGAAGCGCTCGGGCCACTTGGAGTCTATCTGCTCCGTATCTAGATCACTGACAGCCTACAGTCCTGCACACTATTCACGCTATTTCACAGGGGGTCGACGTGTTTGCGTAGGCCTTCCCACGTCCTATGCTCATGACATTGTCGCAAAGCATGAAGATCAAAATGGTGATAGTGATACAATACACTACCCATTGTTCCTGCAGTACTCAGATTGAGCTCTCCTATATAAGGGTGAGCTATTATGTGCACCATTTTGGGAGGCTTCCATCTCTCGCCCGCCCGTTTTGAAGCTCTGCTAGGAAAACGGAGGTCAAGTGTAGTGCAGCAGTTCAGCTCTGCCCGCCCCACCATGTCACCCCAGTCCCGCTGCACCTTGCAGCCGGCCGAATTTTTGTTTGCTTGAGCTCGCTCCTAGACCCCTCCGCCTGCCAGCTTGCACTCGCGTGTGCATTCTTGTTACGTCCAACCCAACGCAGAGTCCCAGCCTGTTGTCTTCCTTTGGCCAGCTTGGAACCAACTCGTCAAGATGTCTCTGAATATTCCTAACGCGCCAAATGCAGGCCTCTTCAAGGGCGGCTACAACAAGTAAAATCCATCCATCCACCCACCTACCTACCTTGCCCCTTTCCGTGTCGTGTCCATGAAATCCCCAAGATTCAGCCCAACATCGCATACTGACCAGAGCGGTCACACTGCAGCTACGACTCCGAGGATGGCGCCGTTCTCAGGAACATCGACGCCTGCCGCGCCATAGCCTCCACCGTCCAGACCTCTATGGGTCCCTACGGACGCAACAAGATCGTCATCAACCACCTCCAGAAGATGATTCTCACCTCCGACGCCGCCACCATCCTCCGCGAACTCGATGTCGTCCACCCCGCCGCGAAGCTGCTGGTCATGGCCAGTCAACAGCAGGATGCTGAGATGGGCGATGCCACCAACCTGGTCATCGTGCTGGCTGGCGAGCTGCTGAAGAAGGCCGAGGACCTCCTCCGCATGGGCCTGAAGACTTCTGACATCGTCACCGGCTACGAGAAGGCCCAGAAGTTTGCCCTCGAGGCCCTCGAGGAGCTTGAGGTCGACAAGGCCGCGGATATCACGTCGCAGGAGGAGCTCAGCAAGGCGATCCGCACTGTGGTGGCCAGCAAGCAGAACGGCAACGAGGACTTCCTGGCAGACCTCGTCGCCGAGGCGGTCTTGGCCGTGCTCCCCAAGAACCCTGCCAACTTCAGTGTCGACAACGTCCGTGTAGTCAAGATCATGGGTGGCAGCTTAGAGCAAAGCCGGGTCGTCAAGGGCATGGTCTTCCCCAAGGAGCCCAACGGATCTGTAAAGAAGGCAACCAAGGCCAAGGTCGGCGTCTACTCTTGCGCCATCGACATCAGCCAGACCGAGACCAAGGGCACCGTGCTGCTGCACAACGCCAAGGAGATGCTGGACTTCACAAGGGGTGAGGAGTCGCAGCTCGAGGCGTCCATCAAAGAGCTCCACGACGCCGGCCTCCGTGTGGTCATCGCGGGCTCCACTGTTGGCGAGTTGGCTATGCACTACCTGAACCGTTATGGCATCTTGGTCATCAAGATTCTCAGCAAGTTTGACCTTCGAAGAATATGCAGAGTCGTCGGCGCCACACCCCTGGCAAGATTGGGCGCACCCATGCCTGACGAGATGGGATCTATTGATGTGGTAGAGACTCTCGAGATTGGCGGCGACCGCGTGACAGTGTTCAGACAGGAAGACGAGGTCACGAGGACGGCAACCCTGGTGCTCAGAGGAGCTACTCAAAACCACCTCGACGACATCGAGCGAGCTGTGGACGACGGCGTCAACGTTGTCAAGGCCATCACCAAGGATGCCAGGCTCGTGCCAGGAGCCGGCGCAGCAGAGATCCAGCTCGTTGAGAGATTACAGGCCCATGGCGAGAAGACTCCGGGCCTGGCACAATACGCCATCAAGAAGTATGGTGAGGCTTTTGAGGTTGTGCCTAGGAGCATTGCGGAGAGTGCCGGTCTCGATGCCACGGAAGTTCTGAGCAGACTGTACGCCGCGCACAGTCGCAAGGATGAGTGGACCACCGGTGTTGATATCGAGGTATGCTTCATCTACAAACTGTTTAATTGTGTACAAGTTCGCTGACCTGTCACGACAGAACGAGGAGGACACCGGAATCCTGGACGCCCAAGATGCGGGCATCCTGGATCTGATGGTCACCAAGAGCTGGGCGATCAAGCTGGCAACAGAGGCCGCCAGGACCGTCCTGTCGGTCGACCAGATCATCGTGGCAAGGCAAGCCGGTGGCCCCAAGCCCCCAGGGCCCAACCCAGTAAGTACCTGACCTTGTTCCCCAGCACGATGAACGGCCCGGAGACTAACAAAGATATGGCAGAACTGGGACGAGGACTAAGTATAGAGTACATGAGGTTTGACGGCGGCACCAACGACTGTACATCCACCAAGGTAGAGACCAGCGGGGGAAAGAGCTTAATGCGGGAAATGATATCCAGCCGCGTTACTGAGGCATTCGTCGCGTGTTGCGCGCAGGCAATGATACCGGGTGTACGCATAGAAAATAGACCCTCAAAAGATGACGCATTTGCCACTGACTGAAAGGTTTCCTACACTACACCTAAACCAATGATCTCGTCGACGAAAACTTGAACCGGCTGCACAAGCTGTCGATCCTGTAGATGTCCTTCTGTATCTGGATGCTACGGCAGCCCTCTAACCATCGGGTCTTCTGCTTCTACGGCTCGTGTTTCAGTCACAATGTCAAATTATAATTCATTAACACTATGTCAGGGCCAGGAACCTGGAGTGCATAGAGCAGGGTCCACGGGTGGACGGCAGTCATGAGCCGGAGCTTTTGAGCCTAATCACAAAAGCAAAATGCTTTATTCCGATATTACTGCTGCCTGCGCTAACCTTGATCACCGTCACTTGGAGATGGTGTATCAGACCTCGGTAGAATGTCGACCCTGAGATTTTAGCTGAGTACCTAGGTATCCTGCTCAAAGTTGGTATATGACGGAGACGATGAGTTAAAAATTCGCGACGGCTGTCAATCTCAAGGTCGAGAGTGGCACGATGAAGACTGGCTGTCTACATCTCCTACGCCATTTCCGCATACAAGCAGTCACACGACCCATGCTGATACTTACATCCTTCCAAATGTTGTTCCCTTTGCGCAAAGCAGCTCGCAAGTACTCACTGGTGCTCGGGACGGGGCCAACGAGCCAACATCCGTAACGTCACCTGCGCTGAGGAGCACAGCTGAGAGATGAGGCACATGTCTTTATTGGTTGGTCGGTGCTATCGTTGATTGGTTTTTTTGTTGGTTGGCTCTATTACTGAGATTGTACTGCAGCGTGTGACATTTCAAAAGAGACTTTCCATCCTCTCATGTGTCTCCGAAGTGCATACGAGGCCCCCAAACAATATTTTGCTCCAACCTGTTGTCAAACACCCTGAGAATGGTGTCCCCTATGTGGCTCATCGACAGCGGTGCATGATTTAGATATAACAACCTGGAAGTTGAGACTTTGAGTCTACGAGAGGGACGACAACGTATTGGGGGTATTTTGAGGCTCCAACAAATGTGAATGAGAAACGGTGTACTTGAAACTCGTTTCAAAACCTCTCAAAAATATGATTATAGAGTCCGCTGATGCTTTCTCCCTATTTTTTGCTAGCAAGCCTCACGTTCATTTGTCGAACTGCCCATGCTCATGGCCCAACCTCATTTAATTAGACGCGAGTCTGTCAAGCAGTCCCACACATTATGCGTCGACGCGCCAGGGCTTGAACTAGTAGTAAAGCGATTCAAGACGTAATCCCAACAAACAAGAAAGACCAAGGATGTGAACATGAAAGGCTGTATGACCAATCACCCCAGGAGTCCAGATCATTGGCCGGATCAAGACACGACCATAGCGGCGGATCTAAATAGCAGCTTTCTCCGGAATGTGGATGTAAGCTTCAAGTTGATGGTCTGGCCCACGTGGTTTATGATTTGACATGGTATTCTCTTGATCGCGATGAAGGATGCGGGAATTTGGATAGATCCCATCTTATTAAGCTTAAAGTTACTGCTAATTGAGCTTAATGTGTTTTTGAGGGAATACGAATTTCATAAGGCTGAAAGTTGCGAAAAGCCTATGATGTATACTTCCCATAGCTCATGCGGCGAGGTCAAGATTACGGATGTCGAAACCAACAATCTAAGATTGGTTTCACGATCCGTCAGAAATGTCAGTTTCCCGTTAGTTTCTCAGATTGAAAGATACTGGAGCAAAGATCTTCCTGACTTTGTAAGGCCCACAGCTTTCCCTGGAGACTATTCAAAGTATGAGATCTATTTCGAGCACGTTGTCGCGAGAGTCGGGCTTCCCTCGGAATTTTCTGAGTTATTGTCGAGGCTTCTCATTAATTGTCTTCATTCGTCTTCAGGTTTCCGGACGATCAGAACAAAGATCCAGACTGCGCCATCAGTGTACAAATATAAGAGTCCTCCGGGCATTTAAGCACTGAGCTCATACCATCAAGGCAGCATGAGCGCGTCTCGATTCTCATGGATACAGGGCAGCCTTGGGGGCATCTTGAGGAGTACATGACAAAAAGCGAGCAATAATATATAGCAGAGATGGACGTTGAAAAGACCATAACTTACAAACGATGCAGTGACTAACTTTGCGTGACTCCGGGCCAAGATGGCGAGCTGCTCCTCAGGTTTCGCGCGAGCTTTTTACACCAAAACGTTCTTGATGGTCTCCGAGAGAACTATGCAACGCGGATGGAACAGGTCCTCAGCAAGACTCACAGCAGATTCAGTGCCGAGCGCACTCTTTGCTACATGATGCTGGTGCCTTTGAATCACTTCGACTACACAAGTAATCACTAGACAAACCTGCACGGCTCATGGGCCTGATCGATACGTTGAGGTTGGACAGTTTAACTTCAGGGCCCTGGGGCTGTGCAGTGCCGCCTGTACAGATATGCAATGCGTCGAGCTGAAAACCAGCACTGACAGCCCCGAGGGTCGTCAGGACTATCGGCGGGCAACTTAATCACCCCACAGTCGCCACATCTCGCAGAGCCTCTACAAGAAAGGGCGGCCACTTCTTGACTACGCGGTGCGACCCAAGCGGGTTGGGCGCCCCTCGTCCTTTACCTTGCCAACTCCAAGCAGAAAACCCGTGTTGATTCGGAGATGGCGCGGCTGCCTGTCGACGAGGGGGTAAACGTGTAAGCGCCAGGATTTCGCTTGACGACGGCGGAACCGTATTTACACTCTTCATAGTGTTGTGTAACGAGGCCTGCAGGACCTACGAGCGCCCGGCTAAAAACCAAATTGATGCAGGCCTTCCATCGTTCCGCGCATATCACTCCAGCTGCTCTCGTTGATGAATGAGCCAGGAGCAAATTTGCAATCTCGCCAAAAGGGTGAGCGACGTTGTGACCCGGCCAATGTCTCCCACCCACGAAGGAGGTCAGGAGGCGAAAAAATCAGAGAATCCCACACGGCACAGGGAGGATGATGGAAGCTGGCAGAAAACAAAGCCCGTGAGGAGAGAGGGGATATTTTTGGTATTGTTGCACTTGCTACCCGCCAAGCAGGCAGCTCGCCACAATTTGCAAAATCCTGCTGCATGTTGCAGGAGTGGATAGAAGTGTAACCCTTTTTTCTTTCCGCCCCCAAAGGATTCTTGTGTTGCCGCAGCACATAACATGCATAGACAAGCAATCCGTTCGGATCAGGGAGGACTGCAGCGCAGGAGCGAAGTGGATTTTCTCTCAAGGATCTCTTTTTTATTGATTTTCACGTGCCATTTTGTACGAATCCTGCCCTGGAGTGTGCAATGGATGACGAGCAAAGGCAAGACTCGAGAGATGGGGCGTGATAGGCCGGTTCGCTCTGAACTTCCTGCCGTTTGGCCCGTCAGCCGGCCGGCCTGACGACATGAGCAGGAGGATATGCAAGCCTCGTCTCCAGGCAGTCAAGCCAAAAGTTCTTGACTTCGAATAAGTGTCTGACCAGAGGCGGCGGAGCTCTGGAAACCAGACACCGAGGCTCCTCGTGCCTGTTGCGGATACTTCCGTCCCGGGGGTCCAAGGCCACCATCACCACACTGGAAAGAAGGATCTCATCATCGATTTGGCCTTTTGCCCCTGGTGAGCACCTGATTCTCCTGGCGCAGGAGCTTGTCAGGAACGTGGCTGCGGCCAAGCGCATGCGCGAACTCTCGCGAGTGACCAAGCTTCCGCTTCAGCGAACCAACCCTCTTGACTTTCGGATGGCCACATCTCGCAGCAGACGAGCCCCCCAAGAGGGGCGGCGAGCCTCATGTATGACCCATCCCAACGGGAAACCGTCCTGCCGCACAGACAGGGGCACGCACGTCTAGAAGCCATCGAGACCACAGAGTCTGGCGTAGAGTGGTTGGTGTCCTCGGGAACGCGTGCCGGCGGCCAACCACCAACCACCGGCCGTCGGCGAGGCGCGGTGGGACGCCTGAGACCTGTGCCACCTTGCATGTTGGTTGAGGGGCTACCAGCTCCTTGGGAGGCCCTCAGTGGTTCGTTCTGTCAACTTTGACAGAAGCGCCGGACCGTGATAGCATGACCAACGGCCGCCCTTTTGCTCGTGGGACCCTTTCTGTGCCGCAGGCCCGGGAAAGTAAACAACCGGTCGGTCGGTCGGTCGGTCGTCCGGCAACGGGGAACCGGGCCCTAGGGAATAGAGAAAAGGGAATCAGGGGCAGAGGGAAGGGGGAGGAAGGAGGTGCGATTGAGACGCCGGATGTCTCCCCGTGAACTTTCCTCGGTTGATTGACCGGGAAATGTAGGGCCTGCGTGTTTTGAAACGCAGACTGGTTGCGGCCATGTTATGGATGTCTGCGGCAGATGTGTTTTGTGAGGGCGTCTTGTGCAGCTTCGTCACTTGTCATTTGTAGATATGCGAGATTGACGGGACTTCAAGACGACTCCGGTCCTTGTTTTGGTCTGTTCCTGAAGGGTCCCACTACGAATGAACCCGGATGGCTGGCTGGCTGGCTGAAGACACTGGGAATGAAGAGGACTGTAAACAAGATGTGCTCGGTTTCGAGCTGCCCTGACACTTCACGTCATGCGGACTAGGCCTACGATGTGATGTAAGTGCTTCCTACCAATGATCTTTCAGATTTCGAGGACAGGTCAACGTCACCCAAGTCGTCCCGCCAAGCCCACCTGGATAGAACGGCTTCGTTGACTTCGACGATTGGTCCCCAAGGGCTAGTGACTGACTGGCTCAGATGCTCGGTCACACCACTCTTCCACAGAGGACAAACCTCCCTGCTGCCCAGACGGACCTGCCCGGCCTGCAACTCAAGAAGGAGCTCAATGTCACAGGAGAAGTCCCAAGAGACGCAGCAGCCGCGCGTCTCCCGCCTCAACGGCTGGCGACCTCGCTTACGTGAAGCGCAGCAGGACCGGGGACCACCCCAGGTCATTATGATGGCTTTTTAATCAGCCGCAGACGGGAACAAGGGCACATGCACACGTACACAGAGGGAGTGAGCTCGCAGAGTAGGATAGAGACCCCGCTCACACCCTTTTCCTCCTCTGACTGCTGACACCACTCACCAGCCCTGATGGGCACCCGGCCGAGCTCCCTCCCCCCCCCCCCGTTGCGAGCCGTCAAGGTAGCAGCAGCAATGTGTGATCCAGGAAAAGGTGAAAGGAAGGGAGGGCTGAAAGGTTAGAGCGTCGCAGCAGGGCGCACGTTTGTTTGGTTAGTGTGAGGGCTGATGCTTCAATGTTGCTTCTCTGGAACCCCCCAGCCAGCTGAACGAGCCCTGCAGGCAAGCTGGGTTGGGTGAGCTCGAGCTGACAGGCTGTGTCTGACGAGGCTGGTACGGTAGCATCGTTGCTGGCCGAGAGATTGTCACGGTTGGATAGCACAAATTGGGGGTCCCGTGAGGGAGTGTCTCTGGTAGACTACTGAGCGGCAATAGGCGATGATTACGGGTGGTGGTGTCGGCCATGGTTCCCCCCCCCCAAGACGTAACCTCCACACCAAATGATTTTTTTTTTAACCAACCGTGTCCAACGACGACTTTCTCAGCGGAACGAACGGGAGACCTGAAAAAGTATCGTGGCATACAAAAGATTGGGCAACGACGAGTAAAGCTTTTGTCGTAAATGAAGGGTTCCCGTCCTTGGATGAAAGTCTACCATGAGCAGCCTGCCCGCCTGCCCGCCCCTGACAACACTTGACTTCCGACAGACTATCTATCTACCTGTTTACGCGGAACTCTGCGCAGCGTAGATGAACTGCCTATCTAGATAAGTAGTTATTTATTAGTGTGCTGTGCTGTGCAGTGCAGTGCAGCGTAGTGCATTCATCCCAACGGGCCTCTCCTCTCCCCTCCCCGACTAAGATTAGGCGACCGTTGCGGCTCTTGGAAGCGGTACCAAAAACGGGCGGGCCCCAATTGCGACCCGCGGGATCTTCAAAGCCATTGGCAATCTTACTCTCCACTTGCGAAAGAAGGAGCCCGAAAGGGAAAATGGAGAGGCCCGGGGCTGCAACGTCCGGGAGGCCGCTTGTCAGATCTTGTGGGCTAGACACCAAAGTAGTGTAGCCCACCAACAAACCGCAGGCCTGTTCAGCCGCAGTCGCACGTGTAGTGGTTGTTCATCATCATCCCAAGTTCTCGTGTGCTGGGCGCTGATCGCTTCCGCGCCCAGGCATATTTATATGATATTGGGCGAAGATGCCCAGGATCGCGTGCACCCCGTTTGGAAGAGGCGTGGTCCGTGACGACGTCGATGATGATAATGCGGATTCTGTTCTGGACTATCCTTTGCTCTCCCTGGCTTGGGGCCGGCCAAATCGGGGTGGTTGGGTGGGTTTTGTCGATTCAGGGGGCAAAAGGTGCTGTGCGCGAAGCTGTTCTGGGGTAGATGCGATGATTAAGCCTGCCCGGTGGCCACGAACGGCAGTGCTCTGACCTGGCGATGCCGGGGAGCTTGGGCGGCTCGTCGCTTGGTTGTCCCCCACGCGCATGATTAGGCAGAGTGTGCATTCTGCTCAATCTGTTTGTGAATGAGGCGATCGTGCTTGGGTTGCCCGCGAGCTGCGGGCCTGCATCTACAGTGGGTGGACAAAAGTTCCGCCACACCCCCATTTTCACACCAAAAACCATCAAAACTCACCATTTTTATTGCTCTATATCTTAACAACAACAACTCTAATTCTTTTTTTAGCGTATATATTATATTATATAGAATAGATAAATAGTATAATTTCTAGTTTTAATATTTTTAAAAGATTTTATTTAAAGATATTAAAGCCTTTTAAAAGTAGAAAAGAAGATATTTAATAAATTTTAAGTATTATATTATTAGATTAATATTTTTATTTCTTAAATTTAAAATGGGAATAAATAAAACTTACGGAGTTCTAATGTGGCGGAACTTTTGTCCACCGACTGTACCTACCTGCTGTACACAGCGCGTGGCACCGGCTGGGGGAGGCTTCGCTTGACGGAAATAGAAGTCCGGCTTTCACCGGCCGGTGGCTCGGAGGGGTCGCTCAATCTACTACTTACTCGTGAAGATGCCTATGGATTTGTTTATTTTGTTTTTGACCACAGCGGGATGTCGGGTTATTGGGATATTTGGTTTATTCTCCGGCTTCCCCGCTCAGATATTTTCCTTCCAGAGGACGATACGAAAGCAAACATCTAGGGAGGGGCACCCAATGTATCCCTTGATGCAGCAAACTGCCGAGTTTTGGTTACAATCTGCACTATGCCGTGTTCCCCGTAACTGATGAGATACCGTCACTGTACGTGCCTGTCTGTCAATCATCACGGCAAAGCCGCTTCACGATATCGTCACATGCACGTCGCTGCCAAACTTTAAACCAGCTGGCCAACCTTTGGCCCCTGTGTGGTCAGAGCCATCACGTACATGTACAATACTCATCTCGCGCTCGGGCGCACATCGTCAGGGTCCTCCATGCATGGGGGTCGTGGCCCACGTGAAATGATTGAATCAGTGGCCCCCTCGACTCATTCGGGCTGTCGGGGCGGACGTACAACCGCAGGTTCTCCGCCAAAAGTCGAGCCAGATCCGCCGAGTGTCTCTGCTCGGCCCACCCGTACCGTCCAGAAACGAGATTGCCCGCGGTGGACGATCTCGTAAACGGCTTGCTGTGGGTGCCGCCCCAATCCCCCCCAAATCGCCCATTCGGGAAGTTTTATTCTTCGGTGTCCCGATCGAGAAAGATGGCGAAGCGAGCGACACTGCTCCTGCCGTTGGCCGATCTGTGGGAGTTGAGACATAATGCTCCGGATGGATGGATGCCAGGTGGGAGTCCGAGGAATCCAATAGTTGCGATCCAATCAGGATCCGCACGGAGCTCGATGAACGGTTGTATCCAGATGTTTCATCATGTGCGGAGCCGTGTTATATGCTATTGCTTCTGCTATCCCCTTCCGTCCATCTTGTCATGCCTTCATTTACCCAGCGGCATATTGGAGGATTTCATTACCCGGCCTGGAGGATTGAGAAAAAAGTGCATATGTTCGAACTTGGCTGGTTCCATTGCAATGCCGTATCCAGAGCTCGATGGATGCCGAAGTCGGTCCAAGACTGTCGACCGCAACGTACCACATCAAGATCTCGAATACCCACATTGAGTCAAAATGGGCGCATGTCCAATAACTTAAATGTTATGATATTAAGGTAGGGTGTGCCGCGCATGGCCGAACAGGGTGGCCCGGCAAAGTTGAAGTCAAACTCCCAGCTGGGCAGAGCATCGGTTAAGCTCATCGAACATCCGCCGTCTGTGCACTGGTCAAACTCCATTTGGATTCGTAGCCGGAGCTGGGTGGTCCTTTGAATGCTCCCTGAAAGCGAGAGCAACACCTACCGAGCCCGTTGTGCCTACAAAACATGCCTGACATACCAAGCAGCTGCTCAAGGCTTGGAAGCCGGTTGGCCCGAAAACTGGTGTATCATCCTGGTGTGCGGCGTTCGACTTGCCGGTTGCCAGAGGGCATCATCCAGCAGAGGACAACCCTCGAAGGGGGTTCGGCTCTGTCTGCTGCCACGTGCTCGATGGCGACACGCATGTCCCAGACCAAGGGAACACCCAAGTATCCCAAGCAAGCTTCCAAACAAGGGCGGGGCGCGGCCACGTACCGGTGATTTAGCGCGAACCTTTTTTCAACGAAGCTCGTGGACTGGTCATTGGCCGGCCTTTTGCTAGTGCTGCATTCCCGGCTGGGTTTCGCGGCGAGGCTGCGACTGGCCTCTGACAGGCTTCAATTAATCTCTCCGATGCTGCCCAGTCCCGAGACTGGCCCTGAGGATTGCGAGATGAGATCGGCAACCTCGCGCGTAACTAGAGCCTTGATGGTTAGGAGTGCGGTGCTAAAAGAGATTTTAGCCGCGTTCTAAATCAAGCCTCGTAGGCCCCCCTTTCCCGTCGTCTCAACCATCCAGCCCCCCCGCCCTGTTTCAGCAGACTGTATGACTGACTGAGAGAGTGAGAGAGAAATGGGGAAGCTGGCATGTGTCTGCCAAAACGTCCGCTATGCAGTAGCTTGGCCCTGCACATGATCCTCATGCCAGTGGAGCATGGCCTTGATAGAACAGAGGCCGTTTTCTGTGACCACAGAACCGGTGAGAGCTGTTTCGTGGTTCCATGCGGTATTACTCGAGAACATTGGAACCCTGACTCCGAACAGGCTGGACGGAGGCGACCCAGGTCGGGCCAAATGGTCGATTCGGGTAGGCAAATCCTGTCCTCTGCGACGCTGCGCGGGGCTTCTGCAGGACATGCAGGAGGAGCATCCAACCACGGTTTTGATGGTGGGCTTGGGGTCTGGATACAATCGGGATCCTGCCAGGAACGCGAGGGGTTCTTCGGAGGGAAGGGCCGCTTGCGATTGTTGAAAACGAGAATTCGTAGTCGGTCGGTCGGTCTATACTACGCAGTATTAATGCATGCTGTTCTTCAACGTTGCCGACGGTTGAGATGGAGATGGAGCCGGAGCTGCAGGTGGCAGGCATGTCTCGGTGGGGATGCGACTCGACTCGGTGATCCCTTCATAAGCTGCGGTTTTATTAGTGAACCATCGACCTCTGGACCTTGATCCATTCCATTTATCCATGCACAGAGAGAGAAGTAGTGTAAGAGACGAGCCTGCAGGTGCAGATGCAAGTGCCAGTGGAGGGGCAGTGGTGCAAGTGTAAGTGCCAGTGCAGGGGTTGTTGTGCAGAAAGGCCTAGGGGTTTTGTACCGGCCAGGGCCATGTTTTGACAGGCAGGCAGTGGGCGGGAGAGGTTAAAAGCCTCTAGCGGAGGAGCCCGAGCCGTGCAGGACGCAGTCATTCGTGCATTCCCGCGCGGGAGCCTTTGTCTGGTGGATTCGTGACCTTGCGAGGACCATGGCCAAGTAATAAGTGTTTTGGGGCAAAGTTTTGGCGTTTCTGGTGCATGCTGGAGAGGAGCAGCATCAGCAGCAATGGACCCTCTACACTAGAACACACATATAGTGTAGTGTATCTACCTTGTAGTGCAGGTTGATGTGATGTCTAGTGTGGCAGCGCCTGTGCACTGATGCTGGGACCACCAATTGACGAACCCACTTGGATGGTAGCTCTACGGTAACGACGATGTGACGGTGAACATTATTAGGTATTAGTCTACTTTGTGCCCACTGCCATCTCCCATCTACCTATCTCCGTGTCTGCTCGGCTGCTCTGGATTACTAACACACAGTCGGCCGAAGTCACGCACGGCCAGTGGCCTGATGGTCGACAACGTGCCTATAGCTCGGCACAAGGGACTGAATAGCCACCCAACCTGTCGGGTTGACAGCCTGCATGCCTACTCTGTACAAGCGTCGAGGGAGCGCAAGCGATGCTTTTCTCCTTGGCCTGCCTAATCTGAAATGGAAGGTCTTCGAACTCGAATTCCACACGATCGCCGGGACTAGGGAGCATCATGTCTTAGATCGCGACGAACCCCAGCAGCCCAGGAGCCCATCCCCCACGAACATTTCACAACGGCTGTTGGCTAGTGTGTTCTTCTGCACGGCAGCCACCGTCCGCATCTGTCCGTAGTCAATGGCAGCGTGGTCTCTAGACCGTGAATCTTGCCTCGTCAATTTGCTCTAGCCCGTCTATCTGCTGCAGGACAAGGCAGAGCAGAGCAGAGCATGGGCATGGCACGGCCAGGGCATGGCCATGAGCATGGGGGCAGGCCCAGGACAGGGTATCGTTCTATCATCATAAGACGCTGTCTTATAGGGAGGGAATCACTGTCGGCTGGGAACGCTACTGGACGTGGAAAAGTGAGAGGGCTCGTCCCAGACCAGCCGCAGGCCAATGGGCATGCGTTATCCTGCTCCTGCTCGCACCTTGCAGCTGCAGGGCTGCGTCGCTCGTGCTGGTTGCTCCTGCTTTCCCTGCAAGAACCCCGTCGAGCCCAGCCAGTGCCAGTCCCAGACTCCCAGTCCATGGAACATCTTCTCTCCTCTCCCACCCCATTTTCAGCCCATTCTCAGCGCAGCAAGCAGCCCATCGCTCCCATTCTCCCGTCGTGTCCTGTCGTTCGTGTCGTGTGTCTTGTCGCAACCTGCCGGTGTTTCCAAGTCCCAAGTCCCAACTCCAAGGTCCAAGGTCCAGGTCTAGGTCCAGGTCCTGATTGAATCCTGATTCCGATCCTGCTCTTGTTCGCGTCCGCCTTGACAGCCAGACCCAACAAAAGGTGCCCGCATTTATTCCGCCTGCCACTTGAGACGGCCCCTCTTGCCGACCACCGCGACACCAAGTATTTCCCCACCGGTACAGCACCGTGCTTCGCGAGTTAGGACGAAACTATCCATCCCATCTCATCCCAGGCCCGGCCACACAGGCCACCCAGGACAGGAAAGAAACAGTCAGACAGGACAGACCAGAACGGAACTGAGCTGAACTGAACAGAGACAAGCAGTCAGACAGAGAGACAAACACAATAACGGGACGACTTGACCACGCTAGAGAGCCAGCGCAGCTGTCCAAAGGCATTGTTGTATCTTTTTGAGACACCCGCACGGCTGAACAGAAAGCACGCAAGAGACAATGATATCCAGCTAGACCTACCTGCCTAGCACCCAAGTCACCTATGCCGATGCCGATGACTTGACCACCGGGACCCCAACCTCGGAACATTGCAATCACACGGCAGCTCTGACTGACCCAACACGACGAGTGGCTGCTGTTGCTGCTGCTGCTGCTGCTGCTGCTGCTGCTGCTGCTGCTGCTGCTGCCGTTGCCGTTGCCGTGCATAACAGGCATCCTATACACTCATATATACAAGCATAGCTTGGGCTGAAGCTGAGCTGACATCACCAACCCCAAGCTCTCTGCCTCCTCCTCTCAGTCCCCACGGCACCACCTCGGAAGCATCCAGCTCTGGCTGAGCGGAAAAGTCAGCTTGGGAGGTGCGCACAGAATCCACCCGACCAGCCTCAGGTGAACCTTATCACCGTCATCGAGCGCCCAGCAAGCTTCCCCTAACTCGCCGTCTGCAGCATAGTTGATACGACCCCTCTGAAACAGCCTTCCACCCCGGCTCCAGGAGTTTGTGTGACAGCCCACAATTCGCCCAGGACGTCCGCCTTGCTAGTCAAGCCACCAAGCGAGCGCCTTCACACTACGGGAATCTGTGTGTGTGTCTCTCTCTCTCTCTTTGTCTGTGCCTGTCTCTGCCCGTCTGTCTACCCACCTGTCTACCCGCCTGTCTACCTCCCGTCCCCTTTACCCGGGGCCCAAGGCTGTTGTTCCAAACCCAGTCCAAGTCCAGATCCCAGCACAGCCCAGCCCGGCCCAGCCCACCACTGTCCACGCTCGCGGACCACGGGCCAAGCTCGCTCGTGGCTTGATAGAGAGATCGTCGCCCAGCTGGGGTCGTCCCGGGTCAGGCCCCGAGGCCCCAACTGCTCAAACTGCCCTCCCTCGAGCCTCCTCCTGAAAGCTTCGGGCCCTCCTGGATCCCAGACCACAGCAGAGCCACCCGCTGCACGAGCCCAGACCCCATAGCGATCCCTCTCCTGTCAAAGATCCACTTCCCTGGACAAGGGCCGCGCCAACCTGGGGACGCTGTTGCGCGACTCATTTCCACTAGGACAAGGCGCCGCTTAGGCTCATTCAATCCAGGCACAGGCACAGGCACAGGCCACCGGCACCTCTGTAGCCCTTTTTCTGTCGCCCGCCCTGATTACCATTTCGCCTCCGCCCAGATACATCCAACCCCGGGGCCCATATGTTCAATCGATCCCAAGGGAAACAAGGGAAACAGCAGGGTTTTGCCAAAGAGCAGCGGATTGCCGACGCCCAGCTGGCCAGTCTGAAACAGCTTGGTCTAATCGGCCGTGACAAGAAGGGCTTCGCATCCGCCTGGGGAGGAACCGAGCCGATTACGACTGCCTCTGGCTCTGGCTCTGGCTCTGGCTCTGGTTCCGCTGCGAGGACGCGCTCCAACTACACAACCATCAAACCTCCCGGCGACCCAGACGACGGGCCCTCGTTCCCGGAAAAGGGTGAGTTAAGCTTCACCTTTCCTGTGTTCCTCATACCCTTCCCCAGCCACACACAGGCTGTCGCAATTGCACTCCTCTCTGAACACCCAGCGCCCACCTCGGCGCCTCGTTCGCTCCGTTCGATTGGCAAGTGCGTCGAGCCCGTGACGTGTTGCCGCCTGCCATCGGCCACTCGACACGACACAGCGAGGTGGCTTCTCCCAGTTTCCGGAGGCTAATTCATCTACTCCATTGTCACAGGCCATTCCATCGCCGCTGGGACCCTACGCGCCCCATCACACCGTTCCTCACGATCGACTGGCTCAATCGGATCCCGCGACGGCGCCCTACGAGCGAACACAACATCCAACTTTGGCATGATGAACGCCGACCGGAGTCGAACCCGAAGGGAGCGCACCTTCGTGGGCGCCGAGTGCGCTGTCTGCGAGGAGCCGCTTGAACACACCCTTCGTGGAGAGAGGATACTGCAGTTCTCATGTTCACATGTTTCCCACGAGGCATGTTTCTATGAGTTCATCCGGGAGTTCGAATCCCAATACTGCCCGGCATGTAACGCGCCCCTTCACCTAGACACGAGTCGTGGCGGCAATGTTCTTGATATCGGTACGTCTCCCAGTCTTCAACTGGCATCCATTGTGAGGAGTTACTGATCGGTTTCCCGCAGAGAAAATCAGCAATATGGTCCGATCGGTCTCCGTCAACGACACGAGGTCCACGAACACGCCCACACCAGCACAGGCCCCGGCACCAGCACCAGCCCCAGCACCCTCCGAATGGAGCGATCACCCTGTCCGTCCCCCGAGCCGGGGCTCAGCTGCAAGACAACCCCCAGTGGGTCCGTTGCCGACTCCGTCTCGCGGCAGCCTCCGAGACAATAACTCCGATAGATACACAGCAGGGCGCGGCGGCCACATGCGCAGTGATAGTGAGGCTACTGGGATGACTGGAGTTGCTTCTTCCGCGGGTGGCTACCCTGAGACAACTCAGAGCGGGCCACCGCGCCGTCACGATTACGACCTGCAAGCCATGGAAACTAGCCTGGCCAGCCCGAAGGCCGTCGCGAGAAATCCCATCCCCGCACCAACCGTCACAGTGCGATCTGAGTTTCCCACCATCAACAGGTCTAGACAGCAGCAAACTCTCACCTGCCTCGTCACCGTGGAGGTTCCGGACAACAAATGGAGGCCCGACCCCGACGACATTCAGTCTGCTCCACCAATGCCGCATCAGAGGATTGAGGATTCCTTCCCCGCGAGGCCGCCATCTCCGGCACAGAGCGCGCCTCGTTTCTACCCGTACGAGTCGGCTGAAGTCCTGGAGGAAATGACAGAGAATCTGCGGAGTCGAGTCGATAACTGGCATGGACTGGATTTCAGCCGGTTCGGAAAGCTGCGGCTGTATGGCACTCTGCGGGTTGGCAAGGACAAGCTTTCATGGCAGGAACTGGAGTGTTTCCTCTTTGCTGAGATGCTCATCTGTGTCAAGGAGAAGAAGAGCTCAGCTCCTCCTCCCCCACAGTGGGAAGATGGCCCGCCGCGCAAGACCACAAGGTGCACCCTGAAAGGATCGATATTGATCAAAAAGCACCTGAACGAGGTTTCTGAGGCGGGTAACATGGACGAGAACATTCTGACTCTGAGCCTTTCAGTTGCAGAGCTGCCCCAGTTCCACCTGCGGTTCGAGAACCGAAACCAGCTCAAGCTGTGGCAGCAAGCTCTGCTGGATTTGAACGCGGTCGAGACATCGCCTGTCCGCAGCCCCGACTACGAGCGCGGTGAATTTTCAGGAGAAGACGAGGAGGACTGGCGAAGGGATTCTACCAGGCCTCAGAGGGTGTCGTCGGTCGCTTCTTCATGGGGTGGAGCAAGGTCTGCCACCACCGCGCCGACAGATTACACGTCATTCCAAAGGAGCCCTCTTATAGCCTCGGTCCACGTCCCGATCGACGTGGTCGTGGTTGTACCGATTTCTTCATCCATGCAGGGTGTAAAGATTAACCTGGTCCGTGATGCCCTCCGCTTCATGGTGTACACCCTAGGTGAGAGGGATCGCATGGGTCTGGTAACTTTTGGGTCGGGTGGCGGCGGTGTGCCTATCGTAGGCATGACCACAAAGGCCTGGCCTGGCTGGAGCAACGTTCTGTCGTCAATCAAGCCCGTTGGGCAGAAGAGCCACCGCGCTGATGTCGTCGAAGGAGCAAATGTGGCGATGGACCTCCTGATGCAGCGCAAGTACAACAACCCGGTGGCAACCATCATGCTCATCAGCGATGCGTCAACCTCCGATGCGGACAGCGTTGATTTCGTTGTATCGAGAGCCGAGGCTGCTAAGTAAGGATACAACTCCAATGGTTCTCTATTTTGAATACTAATAGCCACAGGATCACTATCCACTCTTTCGGTCTCGGGATGACACATAAACCCGACACCATGATTGAGCTTTCCACTCGGACAAAGGCATCGTACACCTATGTAAAAGATTGGATGATGCTTCGCGAGTGCTTGGCCGGCTGCTTGGGCTCTATGCAGTCGCTCTCGCACCAGAATGTGAAGCTCAAGCTCAAATTGCCCGAGGGCTCACCCGCCAAGTTCCACAAGATCAGCGGCGCATTGCAGATCACCAAACGAGCGACGGGCAGAGATGCAGAGGCTTCTCTCGGCGACCTACGCTTCGGCGACAAGCGGGATATTCTTGTCCAGCTTGTCATTCTTCCAGACAATTCGACCCAGGAGTCGCTGCCGCAAGATGCCTGGGAGAGTATCGTGTCTGGACTGGAGGCTTTAGGCGGCCCCGTCGAGCAAGAGGACCAAAGGGCTCTATCTGTGGAGGAGGTCCCACTGATCCAAGCAGATCTTACCTGGGGTGACATTTTGAGGGACGGGGCTGCCATGCACCTCCCACGGCCATCGCTGCTTGCCATCACAATGCTGCCGACCAGCTCCAACAAGAAGTCATGGAACGGAACACCGCCCATTCCGCCACATCCACACATTGTGCAGCGTCGGATGGAGCTGCTCACGTCAGACATGCTCACAAGAGCACTCACGCTTGTGAGCAGAGGACAACATGACCGCGCACACACGCTACTGAACGAGACCCGATCAATTCTCAAGGGTCTAGGCAAGGGCGGCCTGCCACCCGTGCCCAGTATGCCACCCAAGTCGAACCCCTCGACACCGCATGCTGGCCAAAACGACGCCTCCCCCACCGCTGCCCTCACCCCCGACCGGAAACACACGCCATCACCAACGGCCTCGGCAACGTCGTCGGGCCAGAACGGCTTCCAGCCCTCTGCTATCCCACGCAGTCGGTCCAATGACGGCATTGGCCTCGGCAGCATGGGCACCGCCGCCGGCATCGACGCCACAACCGTAGCGGCGCTTGATGCGGAGCTCGATTCTTCCCTCGAGTGGATCAACCACCCCGCCGTGTTTGGGCGTGATAGCCGCAAGGCGGTGCTGCAGGCCATCGGGGTGATCTCGTCGCAGAGGGCCTTCACGGTCCGCACGCCGATTGAGGCGCTGTGGGCAGGTCGCGTGAGCGGGGTCAAGAAGCTCACCGAGAAGAGCCGGGAGTGGCGCGACGAGGGCGGCGGCGAGGGCGGCATCACAGAGGAGGCGTAAACACGATGACCTCCGCCTGGCGGGCCGCGTAATGATTGCTTTTATGTCCTGCGCTGCTTCATTGCATCCCCTGTTGATGGGGGGAAAAGCCGACAAAGAAGCCATGGTTTTTTCTTGGTTATTGGATTTTTATACTTGGGAAAAAAGATACCACTTGACACGTTGGATGCTGTCCTTCTTATTCTTTTACTACGGACGAAACTGCTTACATACGCGGACTTGTTATATACACACAACAATATTGTTGGTTGATATCAGCTTGAGTGTCTCTTTATTTTCCGGTTCAGGATCGATCTGGTCGGGGGTGGGGGCCTCGCGGATGAAGCAAGAGGCGGGGCTTTTCTCCTAGGTCCAACGGGGGAAGTGGGCTGGGCGGAAATTTCCAGATTATGGGGGTTATCTGGAATGATTTATTTGGTTTATTCATTCAATTTTGGGTGGCTTTCTCGAGAGGCCTGGCAGAGAGGAATTACTTGTCCGTATATTTGTTACATTTCGCATTGCGATTGTTGTTTTTTTTCTCTGTTTATCGTGCATCTCTTCGAGGTGCACTCACGACACGGCCTGCTTCATAAACCAAACCAATCAAATCAAATCAAATCCATTTTCTTGTCTGATGGATCTGCCAAGTCCGAGTCTTTGAAATTAATTTTTTTGTGTTTCGTAAGCCTCTGTGAATGAAGACCTGTTCTCCTGCCAAACTTGTAGTTGAGGTCATGTTCTCAATCTCACCCATCAACACGCTGTTGAGATGATGTGTGATGAGGTATCACACCGAAGCCCGGCTTCCGGGCACCGGGCACGTCTCGGTGTGACGGGCAACTAGGATACAAAGCACTCTGTTTCGTCGTTGGATGGACGTTAATGTGACCCGGGCGATCCGGGTTTGCCGTTAGCTTGGAGGGCAGTCAGTGTGTGGTAGAACCCGACGTGCGTACACGTACGTGGCTGAGGGAGCGGTCCTATGTCGTCCCTAGCCACTAACAACCAGAATGCAAGACAGTCGAGGGGCTATGCTCGGCTTTCTCTTGAGACAAAGCCCCCCTCTCTGTGACACTGGATTCGTCTGTGGATTATTAGTAGACAACGTGGTTGAATACCCAAAGGGCTGACGGAGTAGATGGGTGCGCAGGTGTGCTGTAAGTATCTGGAGGTCAGTCATGGCCAGTAAAAGCCTTGAGAGCTAGATAAACTAAGGCTAACCCAACCCAGTGCCTCGTCGGCTCTGGTGGTGGTGAGTGGGTACCGTTTATTACACGAAGGGCTGAATCTTGGGGTCGCCATGCTGTTTTTAGCATTTTAGCCCTTTAGCATCTGATTATACGGGGACTGCGCAATTGCCACAGTGGAGGTAGGTAGGTAGATATTCTTGATTCTGGGGACAGAGGGCTGAGGACCGACTGGATGCTGACTGACCGTCTCACTGCCTCAGCACTGTTTTATGATCTGGTGAGCAAGTCAGAGTAGACTAACAAAGTAATAAGGCTCCGCGTCACTGTCAAAAATCCGACGCGGATCGAGGAGGGCTGTGCGGTTACGGGGGAACAGGGCACCTCGGGCAGTGACTTTATCTCTCTACTCTGTCCCTGCTTGGCAACAAGTCCCGCTTGGGGGGGTGGAGGGGGTAGGGGGCCGGCAGGGCCAGAGCAACTTGCTGCATTACAAGGATCGGCAGGCCAATGAAGGTGCAACCAGACACGAAGGCTGTGCCGTGCCTCCTAACGAAATCAACGACAATTTGCTGCTGCTGCTAACACTGCTGCTGCTGCTTACCCTGACTTCAGCTGCTGCCCACGTTCGGGATTCGACTGACTGCGGGTAACCAACCCACTTTCCACACCTGGTGCACGCCGCAATACGATCCATTACCCATTTACCATTCTCGCTACCACCAACGCGACCATCACCATTAACATCAACTGTGCGCCCTCTTTCATGCCCTCTCCAGTGAACCCTCCCCGCTCCTCCCCGGATGCCGCGCAACGTCATTCTGCGCGCTCCTGACTCCCGAAACGCCATCTGCCATGGCCGGCAAACCTCCTTACGGAGCACCCTCACAGCACGACGACCTCCTCCTCGACCTTGACGACCAGCCCGTCTACAGCCAGGGCCAGCGCTCGGCCCTGAATGATGACGACCTCCTTGCCTCAGATGCCTACGACCACGATGGCGCGCCACCACGGCCCTCCGTCTCCTACGACGACTTTGTTGGCGCCGGCCAGCCAGCACAACATCACTCTCTAGCCTCGCCCCAATTATCATCACCCCCCAGCTCCGCAAGGCCAACAGGCCCGTATAGCGACGGCGGGAACAGGCAGTACAGCCAGACCTCCGAGCTGGGCCACTACCAGCGCTATGCCGACGACGACATCGACGACTACGCCGAAGACGGCGCCCACTACTACCAACACGGCAGCGGGTCAGGCGCACAGGGCGGCTATCAATCGCAAGGCAGGAACACTGCAAGAAACAGGAACAGCGTACTTGGCCTCGGCGGTGGCATCGTGGGCCGGGCTAAGAACATGTTGGGCATGGGGCAGGGCTACTCCGAGATGGACCTTCCGCTCACCGAGCCTGGGGCGCAACGAAACGGAACCCCACCAGCCACTGACGCGCCCACCAAGTCGGGCAAGAAGTTCGACATGGGAAACTTCAAGTTCGGCTTTGGTCGTGGCAAGCCTGACCCCTCGACCCTGGGACCGCGCATCATCCACCTCAACAACCCCCCCGCGAACCAGGCGAACAAGTATGTCGACAACCATGTGTCCACCGCAAAATACAACGTCGCGACCTTCCTTCCCAAGTTCCTCTTCGAGCAGTTCTCTAAATATGCAAATATCTTTTTCCTTTTCACTTCCGCGCTGCAACAGATACCCAATCTCTCCCCTACGAACCAGTACACCACCATCGGCCCTTTGATCGTCGTGCTCTTGATCTCTGCCGGCAAGGAACTAGTTGAAGACTACCGGAGGAAACAGGCCGACAGGTCCCTAAATATGTCCAAGGCTAGGGTGTTGCGCGGATCCGAATTCACCGACACCAAGTGGATCAATGTGGCGGTTGGCGATGTCGTCCGAGTCGAGTCTGAGGAGCCCTTCCCTGCCGACCTGGTCCTGCTCGCTAGCTCTGAACCGGAGGGTCTTTGCTACATTGAAACCGCAAATCTCGATGGAGAGACGAACCTGAAGATCAAGCAGGGTCTGCCCGAGACCGCCGCCTTGGTGAGCTCGAGTGACCTGGGCCGGCTTGGGGGAAAGATCAAATCCGAACAGCCCAACAGTAGCCTGTACACGTACGAGGCGACAATGACGATGCAGGCGGGGGCTGGGGAGAAAGAGCTGGCCTTGAACCCGGAGCAGCTGCTCTTGCGTGGCGCAACGCTTCGTAACACCCCCTGGATCCACGGCGTCGTTGTTTTCACCGGCCACGAGACGAAGCTCATGCGCAATGCGAACGCCGCTCCGATCAAGAGGACCAAGGTGGAGAAGCAGATGAACCTTTTGGTGCTGATGCTCGTTGGCACCCTGCTCATTCTCTCTATTGTCTGTACCGTCGGCGACCTCATCATGAGGAGTGTAGAGGGCAGCGCTCTAGGATATCTGGAATTGACCGCCCTCAGTAACGCTGGCTTGGTGGCTAAGCAGTTTGCACAAGACATGGTTACGTACTGGGTTCTATTCTCTGCGCTTGTGCCCATTTCTCTGTTCGTCACCGTCGAAATGGTCAAGTACTGGCACGGAATCCTCATCAACGACGATCTGGACATGTACTACGACAAGAACGACACCCCTGCCAATTGCCGAACATCAAGCTTGGTGGAGGAACTGGGAATGGTCGAGTACGTGTTCTCGGACAAGACAGGCACGTTGACCTGCAATATGATGGAGTTCAAGCAGTGTTCGATTGCCGGGATCATGTATGCGGACGATGTGCCAGAGGACCGGCGAGCCACTGTACAGGATGGTGCCGAGGTGGGCGTTCACGACTTTAAGCGACTTCGTGAGAACACAACGTCACATGAGACAGCGCCCGTTATCGAACATTTCCTGGCCCTACTGTCGACCTGTCACACAGTCATTCCTGAGAATGATGGCGCGGGAACCATCAAATACCAGGCTGCGTCGCCCGACGAGGGAGCCCTGGTGGAAGGTGCGGCCATGCTCGGGTACAAATTCACCGCCCGTAAACCTCGATCTGTCATTATCGAGGCAGGTGGGCAAAGCTACGAGTACGAGCTTCTCGCCGTCCTGGAGTTCAACTCGACGAGGAAGAGGATGTCGACCATTTTCCGGTGTCCTGACGGGGTAATACGATGCTATTGCAAGGGTGCCGATACTGTCATCTTGGAACGACTAAACGATAACAACCCGCATGTCGAGGCGACATTGCAGCACCTCGAGGAGTACGCTTCCGAGGGTCTGCGGACATTGTGTCTCTCCATGCGAGAAATCCCCGAAAAAGAATTCCAGGAGTGGTATGGCATCTTCGACAAGGCGTCCACGACCGTCGGAGGGAACCGCGCCGAGGAGTTGGACAAGGCCGCCGAGATCATCGAGAAGGATTTCTTCCTGCTAGGGGCGACCGCTATCGAGGATCGGCTTCAAGACGGAGTTCCGGAGACCATCCATACTCTGCAACAAGCAGGTATCAGAGTCTGGGTCCTGACAGGCGACAGGCAGGAGACTGCCATCAACATCGGTATGAGCTGCAAACTCCTTAGTGAGGACATGATGCTGCTCATCGTCAATGAGGAGACCGCTGCTGCTACTCGGGATAACCTTCAGAAAAAGATTGAGGCCATAAGAACGCAAGGCGACGGGACGATCGAGACGGAAACCTTGGCCCTCATCATCGACGGGAAGTCGCTCACATACGCCCTCGAGAAGGACATGGAGAAGCTGTTTCTTGATCTGGCTGTTATGTGCAAGGCCGTCATCTGCTGCCGTGTCTCACCGTTGCAAAAGGCGCTCGTCGTGAAGGTGGTCAAGAAATATCAGAAACAAGCTATCACCCTCGCTATTGGCGACGGTGCTAACGATGTCTCGATGATCCAAGCAGCGCACATTGGCGTGGGTATCAGTGGTCTGGAAGGTCTCCAAGCGGCTCGGAGCGCAGACGTGTCGATCGCACAGTTCCGTTTCCTCCGCAAGCTGCTCCTCGTCCACGGCGCGTGGAGCTACCACAGAGTGAGCAAGACGATATTGTTCTCGTTCTACAAGAACATCACGTTGTACCTGACACAGTTCTGGGTAAGCCCCAAACATGAAACTTCCTTCCTCGTGCCCCGCTGACACAAAGAGTAGTACACATTCCAGAACGTGTTCTCAGGCGCCATCATCTACGAGTCCTGGACGCTCTCACTTTACAACGTCTTCTTTACCGTCTTGCCTCCATTGGCCATGGGTATCCTGGATCAGTTTGTCTCGGCCCGGCTTCTGGATCGCTACCCCCAGCTGTACAACCTGGGCCAGAGCAACCAATTCTTCCGTCTGCGAGTGTTTATTGCGTGGATCGCTAATGCCGTCTACCACTCTCTCATTCTCTACATCTTTGGCGTACTCCTCTGGCCCTGGGACCTCATCCAGGGTGACGGTAAGACCGCCGGCCACTGGGTGTGGGGCACCGGGATGTACGGTGCGGTCTTGCTCACTGTGTTGGGCAAGGCCGGACTTGTGACGAACAACTGGACAAAGTACCACGTAATAGCGATACCTGGTTCGATGGCCTTTTGGATCGGCTTCATTGCGGCCTACGCCACCGTCGCCCCTATGGTAAATGTGTCGGACGAATACTTCGGCACCGTCCCACGCATATTCTCCAGCCCGGTATTTTGGCTGCAGCTATTGGTGCTGCCGGTGCTCTGCCTGCTCAGAGATGTTGGATACAAGTATGCCAAGCGGATGTACAAGCCTCAGAACTATCATCACATCCAGGAGATCCAGAAGTACAATATCCAAGACTACAGGCCCAGGTATGTCCCCCTCCCCTTCCCACCCTCGGTCGCCTACAGATCAACATCTTGCTAACAAATTACCGCGTTCCAGGATGGAACAATTCCAAAAGGCAATCCGCAAGGTGCGCCAAGTTCAACGCATGCGCAAGCAGAGGGGATACGCCTTCTCGCAGGCGGACGAGTCGCAGACGCGCGTGCTCCAGGCGTACGACACGACACAGAACAGAGGCAGGTACGGAGAGATGGCCTCGTCGAGGCCACAATAGAGAGAAGCGGTAATGACAAAGATGGGATCCGAGAAGGCAAGGCAAGGCGGAAAAGAAACACACAAAAAGTTGCGGGCGACAGAAATCAATCATCTACCACCTACCTATTTCCCTCCCCCTTTGTTATAATGCGCCTTTGCACGATGATGATGAGATGGGGGATTTTACCATATATTTAGGAGATTCCCACATTACGAACAAAACAAAGAAGAGAGAAGGCATGGATGAGATGAAGGTGGCTCGAAACTGTTTCCTCGGGGGAAGGGGGAGGGTCCGCTCGGCCGGGGTTTTGGGAGATGGGAGGAGATGGGAGGAGATTCGGAAGGCGTGCGAACAAAGAATTCCATCCAGCCCTCCTAAAAAAAAAAGAAAGAAAGAAAAAATAACTCCTCCTGGGTACCCTAACCCCCAACTTTGCCTGTCTTTTTCGTTTCTCTCTCTTCTTGTTCCTGTTTTATCTGTTGCTGTTGTTGTTACAATATTATTTTGTGTTCAACCTACTCCCCCACGGGAGTGGTAGGAGTAAGGATGGGGAGGGAAGGATTCAAACACCTTTTGAATGTGAAACTTGAATTTTTGCGGGCATTTCATGGCGTGTTATTTGTGTATGTGTGTGTGACTATGTGTTGTGTTTGTGTTTGTGTATATATGCATGCGTGTATGTCTGGGCATTTAGTTTGAGTGGACGTGGGATAAGAGGGAGGGAGGTTTTGCAATCAACCTGAGGACTTTGATCTAACGTGATTTCCCCTCTTGCTGGTGAACGGGTCGCTGTGCTTTCCTTTGGGATAAAGGCGTTTGTTTGTTTAGTGTACGTCAGACCCTTTGCATGTGTGGGGAGGCGATGTTTGTCTGTAAGTTGTGTTCCTCACCTGCCTCTTAAGCAAGAGGACCAGATGCCGGATATCCGACCCTCTTGGCCGTCTGCGACGTATTCCCATAGCCCAGGATACCTTCTGCTGGTGTCAGCCTCTCTTCGTGGCCATGTGTTCGCTTGTTGGTGGTTTGGGACGATCCCAAATCGCAAGCCTCCCAGAATTTCAGTCAAGGTACTCATCACTTATGCTAGCAAATTCAGTTACACGCATATGATCTTGACCTCTAGGGCCATTCGAAGTTGCAGAGAATCATTGGGTGCTTCCAAGACAGTTAATTCTTGAGTTTAGTAAGCCGGGAAGGCTGTTTTTGGCCAGACTTGCACATATATACCGGTACAGAAAATACTGATACCAGAACAGAATAACACCCATCATCCAGGATTACGTCTGCACAGACTACCCGGCTACTTTGCCTCAATCTCTGGATGGTAAATCTCGCAGTAAGCCGCTCGAAGTAAGCCGCTCGCAGACGCTCCAGCTTCGCATGATGTTTCACCCTTTACAGTTGCCTTGGACTATTCTATGACGTCCTCGTCGGCTACCACCCTCTGCATGCCATACGGTCGATGTGCATAAGTTGGAGAGTAGATAAACTCAGAGAACTGGGCCCATACGAGGCAATGAAATCCATCGTGCATCGACAAAACGTGTATCTCCGATTTGACCAAATACTGAAAGGATGAAACCATGCAATCTTCCAAC
This sequence comes from Diaporthe ilicicola, assembly GCA_023242295.1. Lineage (NCBI taxonomy): Eukaryota > Fungi > Ascomycota > Sordariomycetes > Diaporthales > Diaporthaceae > Diaporthe > Diaporthe ilicicola. Next base: position 73,758 of record JALPVH010000003.1, on the reverse strand, counting down.
CAGAAGCATTCCACTCTACTTCCGGCACAGATTCTCCTTTGATAGTCCATACTCTGCATTCAGAACGGATAACGTAATAATCGAGCTAATCTCATACAGGGGGTGCCCCACCTTCGGAACGCCCAAATTTCCTAACAGCTATATAAATAAGGCAACTTCACTTATAGATTTCTTAATAACCACTATTTAATATAATAAAAATAAACTTTATATATAAACTTTATTCGTTTCTTTATATAGCCTACTATATAGATAGTTACTTTTTTTATTTTAAAAAGGCAGAATTTAACTTTGAAAAAAGGGTGTTTATTTCTCTATATTAAGGGTATTAATGTACAAACCACCTAGACTACCTTAGCTATAATTCTGGTAGTAAATCTTATATCTAAAATATCTTTATCGATATATTAATATACTATATATATTATATATTATATAATAGCCCTTAAGCTTCTCTATATAATAGTGCTAGGTATATCTATATATATAATATAGAACGGATAGGCACTATAGTTTAAATAGTCGGTATATTAATACTTTTAATATAGGAAATAAATACCCTCTTTTTAAAGCTAAATATCTATTAGCGATATTTATTTTTTTAATATTACGCTTTTAATATAAATAACATCTATATATAAGAATTAGTAGTTAAATCTCTTTTATTTATTTATATAGTTTATAGAAAGGAAATATAATATAAATATACTTAATTTGTGTGGCTGTTAGCCACTTTCTGCGTTCCGAAGGTACGGGCGTTCCGAAGGTGGGGCACCCCCTGTATAATCTATACCTAATAGACTAGATAGATATACAGATACTGCCTGTCACAGATTTTTAGTTCTCATTGATCATCTTATCATGTTCTTGACAAGTATACAAATCGCAATGAACGTCCAGAATGCACTGTAACCTATGAAAATGGATATGATAGACGTCTTGCGTCGGCGTAAGCAGCAACACGGCTTAAGAAACCAACGAAATGCTGAATAGGATCCCGGGAACCTGCAGCCAAGGCCTTGCTTCAAGCAGCTAGTATGGCCGGGCTCACGCAGGAATTTTGGACGTATCGCGAGGTCTGCTGATGAGATTTGGGCTCATAGGCTTGGCGCGGAGTCCCTTTTGGGTAGGATATGTAGTGGTTGTGCCGCAGCTCTTGGGGTCTTGATGTTGCACTCTGGATGCACTTGGGCAAAGCCCTCGATGGCAGCTCATTTGCGTTAGCAGACATGCAAATCGGCTATTGAAGGCCACACGTCTCTTTCGTTTTCGTGAGTAAGAATCTTGGTCATCTGTTTCCCGTGGATCATGCAGACACAGAAGTATTCTGGAATACCACACAAATCTTGTCCAATATCTCTGGCCTCCCCTAAATCTTTCCTTTCCTCACCGAACCTCATTCAATCTTACTCCTCTCCAGACCCCTCTTTTGCGCGTGGCAAGAGTCATTGTCGCTCGAGTTCCGTAGCCATGAAGCCCATCCTAGGCCAAGCTACATGTATTCTCGCCATTCTCCTCCCAGTTGCATTGAGCGTCGATAGCAATAGCGGCAAAGACCCAAAATATGATTGCGTCTGTTTCACCAACCCCACAACTCGTTTTCCCTTGTGGCATGGGGATTCGATGTGCTGACAACCGGAGCAGTGTTCCGCCCTCGCCGAGGACCCTGAGCTAAAGAACAAGCTGCTTATGCCCAATACAGATTCATACGACAACCGTCTGCAGTCTTATTACTCGGCCAACGCGGCGCAGGCCGCTTGGTGCATGGTTCTCCCAGAAAACACTATAGATGTGTCGCGCATTGCCAAGGTCATCGCCAAGCATCAGTGCCCTTTTGGTATTCGGAGTGGTGCGCATTCGGCTTTCAAGGGGTCCAACGGGGTGAAGGATGGTATCACGGTTGACTTTGGTAGGCGGCACAACAGTATCCTTGATCAAATTCGCGGTTAACTCAAATTCTTTCCAGGTTACATGAACGCGACGACTTACAACAACGTGACCTATACTGCTTCGATAGATCCCGGTTCTACTTGGGAGAGGGTCTACACGACGCTCAGAGATGACTGGAACGTGACTGCTGTCGGTGGCCGAGCCTCAGTAGTCGGCGTTGGGGGCTATGTGACTGGCGGTGGTGTAAGTACACGGACCCTCTAATGCTTGTTTTTTGCTACTTCAATCAATCCCTTCCTGACCATGGTCTTGGCAGTATTCCTTTCACACCAATGCCCGTGGCTTCGCATGTGACGCTGTGACCAACTTCGAGATCGTTCTCGCAAACGGCACCGTGGTCAATGCCAACTCGACTTCGAACCCTGACCTTTTCAAAGCTCAGAAGGGTGGCTCTGGCAACCTGGGCTTTGTCACCAGGATCGACCAGAGTGGGTCCACGTACCATTTGAAATGACATGTATTGTAGAGGCTCACTCCCCTCACAGAAGTGGTCAACTCGACGGACATGTGGGGAGGATACACTTTGTACAACCTCACGGAAACAGACAAAGTCTTCAGAGCCTACGTCAATTTCACCGACAAGATGGCCCAGGATCCCGCAAGCCAGAGCAACGTGGGAATGTCCTGGGGCAGTCACAGGGGTTACGGGCTAAATGCAATCCTGACGAACAGCGACGGCATCAGCAATGCTCCAGCCTTCGACGAGTACAGGAACATACCTAACATCAGCAGCACCTCTCGCGTCTCGTCCGTTGCTGAGATGGTCCAGGAGTTCACCGGTCCCACACCACTTGGTCTATAGTACGCACACAATTGTCTTCATATTTTGCAGTTGACCACTAACAACATGTTTCCAGCGCCAACTGGTTCGCGGGCCAATTTAAAAATGACATCCGAGTGATGACTTTCATGGAAGAGAAGCTCCGGATGTACGGTGAGGAATTGGACAAGATAGCCCAGGAGACCGAACAAGAAACGGGGAAAAACGTAACCTACGACGTCCTCGTAGGGTTCCAGCCCTTCACGCAGTCCATGGTCGAGCACAGCCAGGCGAACGGGGGCAACATCCTCGGGCTCGAGGAGGTGGTAGCTGATGGGCCCACGACCAACTGGCTCATCGCCCTGACGTGTGAGACGCCTGAGCTGCAAGACAGGATGCTGCCGTTCGCGCTGGAGTTCCGAGAGGAAACCGATGCATACGCCAAGGAGATTGGGGTTTTCAAGGACTGGAGGTACCTAAACTATGCTTGGGGTGATCAGGACCCGATCGCCACGTACGGTGAGGAAAATGTGGCGTTTCTCAAGGCCGTTGCAAGGAGGGTGGATCCAGATGGTGTTTTCCAGAAACTGAGGTCCACAGGGTTCAAGATCCCGATTTGATGAGAAGAAGACAGTACAGTTTGATTTGGTGGACGATAATGGAAGATCGGTGATCAGGAGTTGGCTTTGTGGAAAGCGCTTTTTCTCAGACCCAAGTAATTTTTGGCTGAATAGTATTTTTTAATCACGATAAGTGGTTTTATTCTTAACCCGTATACATGCTTTTTAAAATAAAAAGCCGTAGGCGGTCCCTTCACACAGTGGGAAATGTTTTTAATTCCAGCGTTAGATAAATATACAATGCCAATAACAGTAGATTTGTGAATACAGTCGTCTTGGGCCAAAAAGAAATTGGGAAAAGAAATTGACAAATTGAAAAGAATTGACAGCCTCGTGCCGCCACGCAGACGAGGCTAGTAGAGACCGGCACTGCAGACTTTAATTGTGATAAATACTTTTGGACGTTTTCAAGCACGGCTTAGAATAAAGTCGTCTGGTTCGACGGCATGTTTTAGAGACTTTGTCTCAATCTCATATTCAACGACGTCTAAAGTTCCACCACTCCCTCTCCACAGACATCGAGCTTCAGGAAGTTGCTACCTCACAGTCAACAGACATTCACTGCAAACGATCAACCAAATTGGGCTCAGGGGAGACATCCGCCTACCCTCGCCGTCGAGCCAACCCAACTCAACGCAAAACCAAACATTGAACAGTGATTCAATTATTCACCACTTCTTCCCTTTTCAAGATGGGGAACACAGACCCAAAAAAGTCATCGACTGCTGACTCCCATGAATCTTCAAGAGAGGCCGCATTACCTTCCTCTTCTGATTCTTCGTACGAGCGGGCAAGTCTGCCCGAGACAGACGACAGAAACGCCACCATGGAGTACCCAAAGCCAGACTCGACGAAGCCAGGCCCGACCGACCTGCTGTTCTCCTTGCCACCAGAGCTTCTCATGCCCAAATTCTCACGCGTGGGCGTCGAAAACTTCCGCGAGGATGTGCGGCGGCGCGCCGTGTGCAGAGAGTGGTACGCCCTCACAGGGCCAGTCCTCCTAGGCACATGCAGCCTGCGCCTGTACGCGAGTGACCTACTACCAATGATACACGGCCTGAGAGGACGCAAGTGGCTCGCCGCCCGGCAGCTAACAAAACACATCGAACTGACGATTGATCGACCGAGACTCACCTCAAGCGAGTATCAGGTAACTCGACTAACCTCACGGCTCGAGCATTTGGCGACGGAACTCAAGGGCTTTGACAAGCTGCGCTCGCTGACCATTGTCACCCGGCCGGCGCGGGGGTGCTTCCTGGACAGCCACGTCCTCCCAGGCTTCACCGCCCTCCACCAGTTGACATCGTTGGAGATTGACCTCATGGACATGGATTTTGAGGGGCCACGGGTGCACCTCTGCGATTCCATCAGCCAGCTGATCCCGAACCTCAAGCGCCTGCGATGCCGGCTGCCTCGCATCTGCAACGACCTGCTGCAGACACAACCTGGCGGCCTCGAGGAACTCATCCTTCACATTGGAGCTGCAAACAAACAGACCTGGCCGTCCGACCACTGTTCTAATGTCTTCGCGTGGAGCCGTGATGAACTTCAGCCCGGTCTAGAGACGCGGCTGGTAGACTTTGTGGCATCCATGCGGAAGCCGAAGATGGTCAGGCTCATCAACAACGGGCCATATGATGCCGTTGCAGTTGTCTTTGATGCTATCGAGCGGCAGTGGCTATCGCTGGATATTGGGTCTGGCTGGGATGCGGATGGCGAGCTGCTGTCAGATGACTGGGACCGTGGTGATCAGGAAGAGGGAGACGAGGACGAGGAGAGCGACGAGGACGGAGAGGGAGACGAGAAGTAAGCTGGAGGGTTGGTGTACAGGAACGAGGCCTACAGAAGCGTGCCTCGCTCCCGCCCACCATGCCTCTCGCTGTGTGCCTTTCCGTGTATCACCTGCGAGCATCTTCTATCAGCCCGAAGTCGGCCAACCTCAACCTCTTTCCTCCGTACGCCCGCCATTCTTGCAGTCCACCGTATCCGGAGGAACGAAAACGGTGCCTCTACATCTACATCAGCCTCATTGTACCTAGACATGGATGGTACATTCGACTTGGATGCGCCGCCTCTGCTCCCGCAACAACCGCCGCTCGTGGGTGCACACCAGACGGAACCAGCCGAGTCAGACAGCATCCCGCCGTTCTGTGCTGTGCTGTGCTGTGCTGTGTTGCACCCCTTAGGGGCCCCCACGGATCTCGGCGTCGCAATTGCTGCCCAAGCTACTAGTAGACAACGTGTTTGACAATCAACGGTGGCCAGCCGACTAGCCCACGACTTTGCCGGCCGGGTTTCCTCTCCCAGGGGTGGCGACGTTGGTCTCGGCAGCACACATTCGGCCTGCCCTAGCCTTACACACACCTTATTAGCAGCGTGGGTGTGTGTGTGTGTGGGATTGCGGAATTGTGTCGGCGTCTGCAGAGCCCCAAGATGCGCAGATATGTCGTCGATGGGTATCACATCGAGATTCTACCAGGCAGGCTAACTAGCCGGCCGAAAGACATCCCGCAGACGTCACCCTGCACAAGTGCCGTGGCTATTCAGCATAACACACGTGGTGGGACCTTGGCTGACTCAATCTCTTTTATTTTCGGTGGAAAATTGAGTGTCCACTTGGACTGATAGTATATGCGCTGGCTGGGATTTGATAGATATTGCCTGTATCGGTCGATCGTTCCGATCAGAACATGCAACTTAATCTAGCATGTCGCAAAATTCTACGTGGGGCGCAAGTTTTCTTTGCTGAATGATGATAACGACTACCGGTACTTACTTACCTAAGGCATGGAGGCTAGAAGTATTGGCGAGCCTGAAAAACTCGGGGACCCATTTTTGACCTCAAGAACTGTGGCGAGATCACTTCACAGTTGCTTCTCTCCTATTCTACCTACTTAGACTGCCTTTCAAATTGCAAGTATTAATTATCACAATTGAACTGAGCTCAACCGGAGTCCTTGAGCTGTGGACGCCCTCTTATCAGAATATGATGTCAAGGACTCAAGGTGATTTTATCTCGCAGGGAAGACTGTGAATTGGAAGATAGTAGAGATTACTTGACCCAGAGTTGAGGGTCGTTTGAAGCGCAACTCGAGAAAGGAGACATGCCACTTTTTTAATACTCAACGGTGAAGCGAGGATAGCGTGAGCGAGTAATGTCCCGCTCCCAGCTCCCAACACAACTTTGAAGATGGAGACCTGGTCCAGGCCAGAAGAGACCACCCAGCTGAGATGGGGAGAGGCGGTAATGAGTCCGTATGCGACAGTAATGTGCTCCGATACTGTGGTAATTGTGCCAAGTCCAAAGTTGTCGGAGCTGAGTCTGTTTCGGGAGAGCCAAGCAACTTAGTTTGATGGGCGGGTGGGTAGCACCCCCCGTGCTCAACACCCCGTTCCTGACACAGAGTTGACAGTTAAGCTTACTGCTCGTTGATCTCCCGAGAGCTAAACGGGCAGACGGGCTGATTACTCGAGAGGCGGCGCGGTCAGTAGCACATACTTGCCCCATTGGAGGGAAATCTTCACACTGAAACAAATAAAATTCCAAAACTTGGCATCGCGAAGAACCACGCGCACAGCGCAGGAAGATGTTGGCTTCAAATGTTCTTGGCTTTCGACGGTGGTTGGAAGGCTAGACCAACACATAAAAAAAATAGGAGACACAAGTGCAAAGGGAGCTTACTGCCCCTGCCCTGGTCAAGCAAGGGCAATACGCGGACTATGTGTGTCCGCACATGTGCAGAGCCTCTCGCCACGCGCGCAAAAAATGTTTCCACGCCAAGCACCTTGACTCCTCTTTGAGCCGCCACTTGGTTTCAAGGCACAGGCGTGGGTCTGATAGCGCCGGCTCCTGCTCACTGTTGTGTAATAGGGGCCGGTACTTTTGAATATTCTCCTAGATGATGGATATGCTGTCGAGCTCGTGTTGAGGAGGGGGGGGGGGGGGGAAAGGAGGCAGAACTCATTGTACAATGTATATAAGGAGGCTCTCGCCAGTGTCTGTCCGAATGGTGCGAATAGATGCAGTTCATCATTGATTATCAAGTCTCTTCGTTCTCAAACTAACTACACTCTTTCGCTTGCCTGGGGCATCCAAGTCTTGACGACACACATTCGTTCAACATAAACCACATTATTGACATATTCCTTCTCTCGAAGCCAACCTCAAGAGAATCTCTCAACTTAGTTCACTACATTTTTCAAAATGAAGTTCACCATCGCTGCCACCATCCTCGCCCTCGCGGCCCCCATCGCCGCCGGCCCGGCCGCCCAGACCCCCAACGACTTCTTCAGCCTCGAGAAGCGCGCCAGCCTGCCCGTCCCCGCGTCCAAGGGCAGCGTGACGTACAAGTCGGCCAAGTCCGTCTCGGGCACCTTTGACGGCGGCCTCAAGACCTACGGCCGCGGCGTCTCCTGCACCGGCCAGGCCGAGGGCGGCGACTCGGACGCCGTCTTCATCCTGGAGAACGGCGCGACGCTCAAGAACGCCATCATCGGCAAGGACCAGATCGAGGGCGTGCACTGCAAGGGCTCCTGCACCATCGAGAACGTCTGGTGGGTTGACGTCTGCGAGGGTAAGCTATATTTTTTCCCCTGCACCAAAACTGAACTCACAAAAGCGCTTTCAACATGAGAATCTTTACATGAGAAAAGATTCTTGAGACAAAAAGCTAACGTGTCTTCAAATACAGACGCGCTATCCCTCAAGGGTGACGGCAACGCCATGATCAAGGGCGGCGGCGCGCAGTCGGCCTCGGACAAGGTGATCCAGCACAACGGCAAGGGCACGGTGACGATCGACGGGTTCACGGTGGTGGACTTTGGCAAGCTGTACCGGGCGTGCGGCAACTGCAAGAAGAGCGCCGAGCGCCACGTCGTGGTCAAGAACGTCAAGGCCTACAACGGCAAGGTGCTGACGGGCATCAACCCAAACTTTGGCGACTCGGCCACCATCACCGGCACCTGCGCCACCTCGGTCAAGACCATCTGCGAGGAGTTCAAGGGCACCACCCCGGGCAACGAGCCCAAGTCCGTCTCCAAGGGCCCCTCTGCCAACTGCAAGTACACTACTGTCAGCTCTTGCTAGACTGGCTGAGGATAGGTGGGCGACACTTGTGCGCCATGTGGTGTGCGGTTGGCTGCACATGTGGCAGCATGTTGGATTCCAGTAGTTGACTGGCAATGCCTCGGTGATGAGATTGTTGGAAGGCTTCTGAGAGAGAGAGAATTTTGTACATGATCATTCTATTCTTACTACTAAGGCACATACTGTGCATATAAATCAAACCTTGTTTATTTGATCACAATTTGATACAGAGAGGGAAGCTCAGTCTTCACCTATGAAATTGATAGTCTACTAATGATCAGGTAGTAAGACTACCCACTTGAGCAGAAGATCTAGAACATCTGAGAGCAATTGTGCATTCAAAGCGCATCGTCCGAGACCACGGTCCCACAACCGGACAAACCCCCCTACCAAGCTACCAGGATAGGCTCCATGATCAACCAAAAGTAAGGGATCGGCCGGCAAAAAAAAAAAAAAAAAAGACGAGAACGTGCGAGCAGGGGTGCCCGCTGATCTGGGCTCAAGGCCTGCCCAGGCGAGATAAGATTAACAAATGTTCTGGACTTTTTCCCTCCCGACCAATGGCCTTGCTTTTTGCACGCTGACAGTGACGATCCCGCCCCCCCATCAACGGGCCGAACGCCCGTCCCCCATCTGGGAAAACCTCAGGAGGGCATCATGTGATTCAAGCGCGCCTTTTTGCTCCGATCATGCGCGACGAGTGTCACCGCTCTCCTAGCGTGCTATGTAGCCTAGCCAGCTGTTCGATGGTGGCGGAGTTTGGAGACGTGACGACGCTGTTTCATCAAAACGCGGGAGACGTCACTTGCCTTGACTTGTCTGCTAATTAATCATGCACGCGGCCAGTCTTGTTCAGTCAGTCGGCCAGTCCCTCCTCGTCAGTGGCCACTGGATGGACTAGATAGACTACCAGTAGGTGGTACACATGGGGGGCAGAGAATGAACCGGCAGGCAATATCTGCCAGGCAGGCCAGGCTATCTGGGCCCCTGTGGTTGGTGGGAACTTCCCGAGGGGCGGCACTGATGGCGGTTGGGTGGGTGGGTGAGTGGGTGAGGTCGTCTTCCTGTACCTAGGTGTGGACGGTTTGACATGCAGTAGCTTCCTTCCAGTCGCGGCAAGACGGGACAGGCGCGGACAACAGGGGAAGACAGGAAGGACAAAAAAAAAAAAGGAAGAAACTTGCGTTGGGCATCGTCGAACGGTGGATGCATCATGCTGTGCCTCTCTAAGCCTTCCACGTATCGCAATGTGCTGGTGTCAGAAATGACAGAGATGGCATGCATGCCTCTTTTTCCTACAGGCCCGTTTCCGCCGTCCAGCCTGTGTAGGGCAGGCACAGGTGTGGCAGCTTTCAGGGGCCGGGCACACCTTTTTCTTCTGGGCGATACAGATGTGGCCGGAACCCAATCCGAGATGTGATGGTTCTACACAGTAACGGGCAATATCCAACCTCCAGAAAGACGAGTGAAGTATGTATCGTCATCGCGCCATCATCAACTGCGGATTCGTGTGAACCGTCATTAACCCATCATCAATCGTAAAGTCGTGTGATCTATCCTTTTATACTTATATATGTAGAGAGGAATCCTCACGAAATGACCAGCAAACAACGTCAATGTTCCCCCGAGAGGAGGACTGCATCACCACCACCACACTGCCATGGCGAACTCCCCATCCAATCCGCAATGACAGTGGCGCATCTTTGTCGGACCATAGAGGCAAGAGCACCTCCTCCATATCTCCCAAGGATCGTCGCCCAATGGCGCCCATAAGAGCCCGACGGGGAGGGGAGCCACGTCGGCCGATTTTCTGACGACGACGGCGACTGCATCGGGATTCGAAGTGCTTGCCTGTGTGCGACGCTCCGGCCAATCTCACTGCCTCTTGCTTCTTCTAATGCCGGGGGCCTGTGGCTGGCCCGGCTGCTTGTCTCCGGACTGTTGATTGTTCAGTTCAATGTTTCGCAAAGGGATGGTTACACGCTTGTGAAAAAGGCCTTGCGAATCCGGCCACCGAGGAGGAGGAGGAGGAACCAGAGGCTCAATTTGCGGCATCCTTATAGGACGAAGGAAGAGCAGCAGTGTGTGATAGGTTCACGGGTGCGGAACCCGCCTCCGGGCGAGACAGGTGCAAGGGAAAAGCTGCACCGGAACGAGGGCGCATTGGTGCATTTGTTCCTGATTTGCGGCCCCCAATAATGTTGTGTGATGATGGCAGATGGGGGGGGGGGGAGACGACGAGAGAAGACCGAACCGATGAGACACACACACACACACACACACGGATGTTGCCGCCGCAGTGGATGGAACAGGGGGCCTGACTCCTTGAGCAGGACACGCGTATCAACGAGGAAGAAGAAGTTCAAATCCAACCTCACTCAGGTTTTCCTATTCAGGAAAACCGATCAAATAGCCTCGCACCCGAGGGGCCACACGAGTCAACTCGACAATTCAAAAAAAAAAAAAGACCTGTGCCTTGCCTGCCTTATCCTGCCCGCGCCTATTCGCTGCTGCAGGCCCTCTCTCTCTTAATCATGTCAAACGACAGCGGCTCGATATCAGTCCGACTAACAAAACTCCCCCCCCCTGGCCAATGCAAACCAACCAACAAATCCCCTTCCCTCCTCCCCCCACCAATACCCGCCGCAGATGGCCCGCCCCAATCGTGGCCCACCCCCCATCCCGCAACACACCCCCCATGCCAATCTATGCAAGATAACAGAAGCTGCATATCGGCCCCAGTTGCGGGAGGCGGGATGCGGGAGATGAGAAGAAAAAAAGGAACGAGAAAGGGGAACCAGGGCCCAGAAAACCAAGGCAAAAACCAGGGCTTGGTGGTGACGGTGCAGCTCTCGGTCCTGCAGCCGGGGACGCAAAGGGTAGAGGGGAGGGACCCCTGGGTCGGGGAGGGAGGGAGGGCGGCCGAGAAGACGAAGAGAAGGGAGACACAGCATATGCCACTCAAATGTATGAACCCAGTTGGGACCCAGTTGAGTCGAGTTGAGTCGAGTTGAGATGCAGAATGCAATGCAATGCACCGTCATCACCACCACCAACACCAACACCACCGCCACCACCAACTCCCGTCCTCGGAAAGGTGTCAGGCAGGGCAGGCAAAGCAGGCAAGGCAATCTTGACGATCCCCGGGGTTTTGTATCTTGCCTCCCTGCCTCCCCACCCTTCCTTTTCCTATTTCCGTGTCCGCACCTAGCCCCAGTGCAACCTGACGTGCAGCCGGCAGCAGCAGCAGGTGCGCGGAAAAGGTCGCGAGCGAGCAATGCAACAGCTCGGGTGGTAGTGGTATTTCGCAAGCCTTGCCAATGTGTGTTGGCGCGGCGACAACTGTGCCGTAGATATATCAATTCCTGTCCCTGCAGAACACCGGGACTCACTCCGGGTGTCTCTAGTCGCCTCTATGTGACCATACATAGCAGGAACGAGGGTGGGTTGGGAGGGGGGGGGTGGTAAAAAGTAAAACCCCCCGACTGTGTAGTGAGTGGTCGTTTAAGATTTCTCGTGTGATGATGTGGCGTGTAAGCATATATCGTCCATCTATGTACCGTGCCATACGGGGAATAGAGCCACCTGCTCGCACGATATACTAGTAAGTACGATACATAATAAGCTCCGTGACCTGGGTCGGCGGAAATGCAAAACATGTCAGATGTCACGCAGGCACTCCACACACACACACAAGTCTACACACCCACATAGTAGTAAGAGGGGGAGAGAGAGAGAGGGAGAGAGGGAGAGACAGAGATCGCCGGACAGAGAGTCAGTCACCAAGTCAAACGAGACAAGAGAGTCCGGAAAAGGGGACCCACTTGCCCGCCGACGGCTCTAGCTGCTGCTCTGTCGCCGCATTGCATGGTACAGTAGACGACAGGACATATCGTGCAAGTGGGCAGGCTACCTAGGTAGGTTAGGTAGGAAGCTTGTGTGTGCATGCAATGCAATGCAACGTACGGCATGATACTCTTTTATCTTGCAAGGGACACAGGGACCACAAGGGACCATAATAAACACTATCCCAGATATGGGAGGGGGGTGGGGGAGAGGAGAGGATCGTCAATTTTCCCCCCAGGCCGAGATCGTCACAGCTGCAGTTGTCTGTCGCGGGAATGAATATCTTGGCCAAGGAAGGCAAGCGAAACACCACCCCCCCCCCAACGCCCCCCACACCACATGCAAGATATCGGTCGGGAAGTGAGGTTGAATGAACTAAGAACGGCAACCGAAGAAAAGGCGACAGAATATCAAATTATTAACACGAGGTCAGTGGTATGTCGGTGACATTGAATGGTATGACATGACGTGACAAGCCAACAAAACAAACTTGGCCCCCTCCGGCCGACGATACGCTTCCCGTTTCCGCCAACAGCCGGGGGCAGGCCGGCCGGGGGGAGGGATTTCCTTCCAACCACCCCCCCCCCCGGCCGCGCGCCCCTCACCGAGAACGGGGTGGCCTCCCGGTTTCAATTCCTCCTGCTTGCTTGCCTGCTTGCCTGCTTGCTGCTGCTGCTGCTGCTGTGGTTGGCACAAAACAGGCCCAGAGGATTAGTTTTCCCTTCCGAATGTCGAAAACTGTGGGGGCAGGCTCGAGAGTTGATGTGCTCGGACTCTGCGGAATGCGGTCAATTGGTGGAAATCACGTAATCCACACACAGATGCGATTCAGATCTGGTCGCAGAACCCGAGCGGTTGGGTCCACACAACATGCTTTCTGTTTCGCCATCAGATGGAACGCAAGCTTGTTGGTGTCAACGGACGGAACGGTTGCCCGCATTGCGTTTGGGAACAGTGTTTCCCTTCTTCAGGTTGAGGCAGCCCGCGAACAAAGCAAACACATGGACTAACAGGCATTGAGTCTGGGTTGCCAGTGATGGATGTTAAGAAAAAGAAGAAAACTTTTTATTCGCTACCCTGATACGGCGTGAGAATTTCCAAATCCGCCCCATCCTGTTCCAGCCCCGCGCCCGTAAATGATGATGATTTGTGGTATAGTACTTCCCTATCCTGCCTTGACCCAGAAAATGCTAGCAAAGAAAAAAAATTTAAAATAAATGGATGATGCAACAAGATCAAATGAGCCATATGTCAAGCCTCGCAAAAGGTGCGTGCCGACCAGGCAGGACCTGCTTTCAGCGCGCTGGCTGCACTTTGCTGCGTGCCGTCTCCAACAACACTCGATTCGTAGACCAACTGTTGTCGGCTGGCTGACTTGTGTGCGCCAATGCCCTCCTCGCACATGTAACATCGTATGCTGCTAAATGAGACGCCGATCCCCGTGAGAAGATAAAAAATCGAAGAGGGAAACGGACGCCATTCGTGATGATGCGCATCACATGGATTCCTTTCCACAGGCAGCAACTTGGCAAAACCCCCACGCCGTGTTTAGCCGTCATCATCGTCGGCCGACTTTGGTCATGACTCGTACTCCAAAGGCCATGGATCCCAATGCGGGCCAGATAGCCAGCCCACACGCCCAAGTAGTCGGACACTGTGGCAGGCGCCCGTGGTAAGCACTTCCGAGCCTCCCACGTAATGTCCGCAACATGGCCATGTGGTGGTTTGGAGAAATCGATGGAAGAAAATCCGTGATAAAAAAGATGGAAAAATCCCGATCGTTCGCAGCCACAGCGCCGCCGAGCTGGAAAATGGAGCCCCGCCATGATTGGCAATCCCACCGTGTTGGGCGTAAGCAGTCTCTTCCCGGAATAGGCTGAAATGATATCCTGCTGAAATTGTGACAGAGCACGTCTTCCCGCCTTAGCTCGATCCTGCACCCACGCAACCACGTTCAGGGGTTCTGTCACGCTGATTCAGCCACTCAGCTGCATGTGAGCCTTTATTTCCAACACCCACACACACGCACGCACGCACACACGCAAAAAGAGCGGCTGAGTGCCAAGACTTTGGCCCGTCGATTGCAACCTGGGTGTTCACATGACCAGCGAACACATGCACGATGCCGCAAAGGTGTACGAAAACGCGGTCAGTGTGGTGTCCGAGTGCCGTCCGTGCTAATTTGTTTTATGGCGACCATCACCGGCTGGTCATGGGCGTGACAAGCTCGATGCTCTTCGGTCGTGAGTACCCGCCAGGACGGCGAGAAGGCAACGGTCGGTCCGCTGTGCCCGGTGAGGTCATCGTGTAGCCGTAATTGTCGTATGTAGAGTACATCGAGGTAGGCCGCGTGCCATACGAGGTATAAGACGTGCTGGGACTCGTTGTCGTGCTGCGCGATGTGAAAGGCCAGACGCCGCTTGGGTAAGAGCCAGGCGGCGTGGGCGGACTTGGCTCTCGGATGGATAGTGACCTAAGCGCCGAGATTGCTGACGTGTGATGGCTGGTGGTGGGCGACGTCGGAGGAGAGAGGTGCATAGAGTTGGGCCTAGAAGGTGACGCTCTAGGGATGATGTCCTTTGGCTCAGGCGTGCCTGCAGCGTAGAATGGGTAGTTGTGACTGGATCGGCCAGAATGGCCGTGGCTCCTGGGTGTCATACTTGATACCGACACATTGTTGTGATCCCTGGCGCGACATCTGGTTTCCTGTCAGTAAGGACAGAAAAGCTGTGTGCGGGAACAAGAGACCACTCACGATTCGGAGCAGTACAGGAACCTCTCATCTTGAGGGACGAATTGCTTCTCGCAGGTCATACTGAACATTGATCAGTCAGTCAGTCATGTTCTCCACAGCAAATTGTAGATGCGGGGGAGGGGTGGTGGGCGTTGCACGATACTGTCCAACTTCTTTGCCCCCCTCCCCTCACCCTCGCCAAAAAAAGTGAAAAAAAAAGGGGGGAAGACAGGGAAAATCATGCGCGCCCCTTATACATGACGAGTTCGTATTGATTACATGTTCGGAAGAGAATGCGTGCAAAAAGAGAGAGAACATAGCCTCGTGTGTGAGAGTGGTGGGAGATGCAACGGCGGGGGAACCCAGCGAAACTTACCAGAACTGCGGGAAACTCTCTCTTTCGTGCTCGACGGACAACCAGTACTCGTCGTCCATGTCTCGCTCCCTTTCTCGAAGATTCTTGCCCAGCTTGTGGGGTGTTGTCCTCCTCGTCATTGCTGGTCGTGTAGACTTGTGCCTGGTAGACAGGTCGGATACTGTGACGGCTTTCCTGACGTCTGTGGTCGAGGTGTTGGCAGACCCGTGGCCAGACTTTCTCCGGTGATGGTGCATCAGGAAGGACTGAGATTGCGGGGTGACGGGCTGTTCTTGTATGCTGATGGGAACGGGCTACACTGCTCGTTGGTTGGCCCTGTCGCACGCCAAGGGTCCTTTCAGGACGTGGGGAAGGCAGCGGGGTCCAATATCTGGGGAATGCCAGTAGTTCGCTGCTGTGCTCTCGACGGGATCCCAATTTGGTCCGTGATGATGGTTGGTTGGGTGGCTGCCAGCGGACAGACCAAAGACGAGCAATCCGGGGGGGGTGGGTGGGTGGGCACTAGGGGTGCGCAGGTTCGGTCCTTATATGCAGCAGGCTGAGGATGGGTGTGATGGAGAGACGGGTACTAGTAGTAGGATGGCGTGCGTGGACGTGGACCTGTGAGCAAGAATGTGCAGTGCTGTGCTCGTATCGACTTGCGGGTGGCAAATGGATGTGTGGGTTTGAGGAGGGAGCAGCGCAGAAGAGTGCGAAGCAGCAGAGAGGACAAGAGGCGACGATGGTGACAATAATAAATAAATAAAAAAGACCAGGGAAAGTGTTTCCTGACTCTTGCGCAACCGCTGATGATAGCAGTGTCGCGTGGAATTGCGCGAGAGATAGCGTGGCACGTGCGTGGGTTGGCTGTTGTGCCGTGCCGTTTCTGGATCCTCGGAAAGTCTGGGATTGACTAATGAGCCAGACCAACGGCCTGCCTTGCAAGCGTTGACAGCAAAGTCGACGTCGTCGCCCGCTAGAGGGGGGGACTGTAGCAGGCTTGCCAGGGATTCGGCAGGGCTAACACGGCTTCTAGATGATGTGTGACCGCTAGTACCAGGATGGAGGAAGGACGGCAAGTCCTGCAGGTGCTTGGATGCGACGGTCGGTCGCTTTCTGGAGCGAGGCCGACGGTAATGGTGCCAAAGTATGGAGGCCCCGGCAGGTGGACAAGAGAGCCAGACCGTAGGGATCCGCGGTCAGTGAGGCCTGTTGTCGTGAGATGACGGCAATGCAATGCGTGTCTTGTCCTGTCCTCCTGACAGGTTCAGGTTCCGAGTCGGACGCACGAGACTTGGGGTAAGTCGTTTTGCTACAATGCCGATGCCAATTGGGACGGGGCGAGCGGTGATCGCTGATTGCTGCGGGATGATGTAGACTATGTGGTTCCAAACCAAACGGGATTGAGTCCGGTGTCCTGAATAATCCTGTATCCTGTGTCCGGGACGGAAGTTTGGGGGATTGGCCTGCGGAAGACAAGAGGCACAATTTGTGTTGTGGCAGCGCCAGATGGAGAGAATGGGTTTTCCTTGTGGATGGTCGGTATGGTCCGGTGGTGACAGGCGTCGGGGCAATAGATTGATGGTGATGTTCTCCTGTGAGGACCCTATGGTCAGGTGAGAGCCGGAATGCCTGTGTGAGTATTTAGGTTTCCTTTGCCCTGCTTTGCTCTGGCCGTCGAAATATGTGGTGGATTTGCTGTGCGAGCACGTAATGACAACAAGAGAGCAAAGAGTCAATTGTCAGGAACGAGAGTCCGGGAACGGGATGGCGCCCTTGGGTGGGATATAATAAGGTCGAGGTTCGGTTGAAACGAGAGACACTGCATCAAGTTGCAGAAGAGGGACAGATACACGGGAGTACCAAGCACCGTACTGTACAGGATCTGTATCCGTGTCTGTGATCTGTGATCTGTAATGGACGTGATGTGATCTTGGACGAGAGGAGGGCGGCCTGCTTGGACTTCGCAGGAACCTGTGACTCTTTATTTCCGAGTCTGGTTTGGGCCCGGCCTGCTCATGTTCGTTTCTCACGGGATGATGTGAGCTGCTGCACCTACTCTGTCTGTACTGTAGCCTACTGTACGTACTGCTGCTTGTCTTGCCCTGCTGCTGCGGGCTGCTGCTGGTCGCTGCTGCCACTGCCAGCCCAGGAACAAGGGCGTGGGCAAGAGCAAGGGCCAGGGAGGGACTTGAGCGACAGTACAGAATACGGTATGGGACCATGTACCTGACCACCCCCCCTCCTTCCCACCTTCCCCACCTCCCACCTCCCCTCCTCTGGCAGTACGCAGTGTTAATAATAATGGACGCCCACAGGGAGCTTGGGCCTGGTCAATGGATGGAACCCCAATAATGGGACCTGGATGGATCTAAGAAATGCACGTTGCCCGGTCGGTCTGAGGCATGGTACCGAGTACCGGTGGGTACGTACCTGCTTTCATCCTCGCCCTCCCATGCTGCCGTGCTAGTGCCAGTGGACGTGTACACGCCTGTACCCCGGTACCCTGGTCCTGCCTGATGCCCTTGTACTCTGGAACGGTACTCCGGTACGTGCTCGCTCGCTTCGCTTCAATGGGGCAGCTGGGCAGGTGCCCGCTTCCCATTGCCCAAGACATGGGTTTCTTGGTTCTTGGCTGTTGCAGTCCGCCAGTCCGCCGTCCCCAGTACTCTGTACGGAGTACACGTTCCCCACTTCTGGCTGGGACGCCCTTTGGGGACCGTGACTGTTCCGATACGGTGAAACAACCCAACCCAACCCATCATCCATACGGATGCCTTGCTCCTACCGTCACCACCGTCACACAATGTCGCCGAAAGCGGAACCGTTTTAGGCCTTTGGAACCACCAGAGTCTAGATCTCAGAGATTTCCTTTGGGTGTCCTCTTTTTCCCTGCTTGGTGTGTTTTTGATTCCTCCGTCACGATTGCTTCGTGTGTGACTCAGCCGCACAACTAACATATCGCGTCCGCGCAAAGATTGCAATGTCACAGCGCCCCCAACAAGATGTGAAAAAATTTTCTGCTCCGGGCTCAGGGCCTGTTAGGAAACGTGCCTGTCCCCAAGGCTGACACGACAAGGCGTTTCGCCACCACGATATCCAGAGGCCATCGTGGGTGGATGGGCAATCTTGTCGCCGGCCACTACAACATGTCCCGGACAGCTTCTGTGATTGGCTCGACCTCGCGCAGCCAGGCCTGCCAGGCACGTTGCACGTTGCTCTGGGGCGGGTCCAACAATCAGTCAGTCAGTCACTCCGCCAGTCAGTCAGTCGCCCGGCCCACAGGGCTCGGGGACTCCAGGCACCAAACATTCTGAGGGCGAGATGCGGCTACATGTGCTTCATCACATGGAGGAACGTGGTTCTCGTGAAGTAATGACAATGATATGACCGCCCGGCAAGGACCACGTTCTGGCGGCACGAACCTTGCCTCAGAACCTTGCCGGCCCCGCAGGAACTCAGGCAACAAGAGCAGACGCCAACAAAGCATTCGCTACGCCGGTCAAGAGAAGCGAAGCTACTTTGCTCTGCCACCGTGCCATCACGGTATGTGGTACGCAGTATCGCACGATGCGCTGCACAGTACACAACCAGTAATAAATGCATATTGCGACCCCCTCTTTCCCGCCGTCTGTCATGCACTCGAGGCCTTGCGTACGGAAGCCCTCCCGGTGCATGACATGACAAACTGTGGCAGTATCGACAAAGAATCATGCAGCAACAGCGAATGATGAGCTGTATGCGTTGCACAGCTGGCAGGAAATCTGCTCAGCTCAAGTGCCCTCTGCGCCCGTCATTAGCTAAGAGCAACTCCAACTCCCGGTGCCTGGCGATGCTTTCCCCCAAGCTCTCTCCCGGCCAAGCCTGGGGCCGATGGGGTGGGCAAGGGGAGAAGCTCCAGCGCTCCACGCTCGCACAGCACAGAGGTCCAGTCCCTGGGGTGCCATCTGTCGGTGAAGGGCTCGACTTTAACTTTCGATCGGTCGTATGCGTGCACCGATCTGGCTCAATAAGTCGGTCTCTGCCTCTGCCCTGCAGTATCAACAACGCACAACAAAGTAACGAGACGGTGGGGCTAGTAATACGGGGCACGCTGTTGTGCACCGTACTATGCCGTGCCGTACTGCACGTATCTGGGACCTTGGCCGCACTGATGACTCTGCCAGCCTGCACGCCCTGACGCCCTATGGAGCAGAAGCAAGAACCAGAACTGAGCCTCATCAATGGCGTCAGGTACCTTGACTATTATTGATGCGAACCTGGATGGAGCCTCGAGCCCGCCTAGGCCAGATGGATGACAATGGTGCTACCGAGCTAGAAATCACGAATCATCAAGCCCAAACCGCATGACCTCACCCTCGCTCGAGCCTCGATCAATGAAAGAGTTTCTCTCACATAACAGCCGAGCCCCAACCGTGTCTCAGCAAGCCCGATACAATTACCTCATATTCATCATCAAAGACGAATCTCAAGCACTTTGAGTCACCAGCCTCCGCCCCAAAGAAAACTGCTTCCCACTAGTCCTCAAGGCCCAAAGTCTGTTCCTGACTTGAGCCTTGGCAGCACACTACGGACAACCCCCTAACCCCCTGCGCAAACCCCTCGCCCTCCTGCCAGTCTCAGTTGAGAACCCTGATGAAAGCCCTGGGGTTTGTCAGGGCTCTTCCTTGCGAGGCCGGCGTAAGCCTGGAGCCGCAAGGTTTTGACAGATCGGGATCGACATGTTTTTGCACGACACGGGCAAACATCAATACATCGAAAATCCAAGATAGAAACATCACAGGGCTGAAGTGATGACACACCTCGATTGACACGATTGACATGCAATCTCTCCGCTCACAAGATGTGGTTCACGAGCAGTTGAGAGCGCGCGGCTGTACACGGAGACAACCCTTCCTCCCAAAAGCGCGCCATCATTGACGCGGCGCCGTGGCTCATCAAGGCTACGCCCTGAGACCAAAACCTGCATCATTTTCTCACTTTCGAAGAGAGATATTCACGCTGCAGTGAAGCTTGCGTGTCCACTTGTCCAGCGGCAAGACCTCCCACCCCTCACTCATCAATCGCTTCGGGCCCTTCTCTTGCATCATACCGCCGCATTTTTCTTGGTTTGGACCCTCAAGTTGCAGCGTTCCAACCCATCTCGAGACATAGGCCAGGTCCCTGGTCTGTCAGGTCATAGTGAAGCAAAGCTATCAAGCTGCCACACGAAGAAAGACAGCCTGTGGATCGTCTGGGTCGTTCGGAAGCATACGCCTCGGACACTGGGAAGGCTTGCCCATATCATGCCGAACATGCCGTGGCCGGTCCCCCTGTCGGCCTCCGCCAGACCGATCGTCGCTGGGCCTGCCTCTTCACATCAATCATTCCTGGGAGCGTGGGGGGCTCACAATCCTTCTCGTCTGACAATTTAAAGCTTCCCCGCATCTGTTTTCGCGTCCTGCAGCGGCAGACTATCTGCCTGCCCGTATCGGCTACTTATGTCGAATATACTATCTATGTAATATATGCACGGAGCAGCGGAGGTGACGCTCATGCATGTCTCACGGACTCGATCGGACCCAGAGCGGCTGCTCGTCGACGTTATGGCTGAGCCTTGCAGCACGGGCCGGGCGATTCCGGAATCTCATCAAATGTTCACACTGCTGTTGCAAGGATGATGTTGCAGCCCTGCGATTGGTGAGCACTATCGTCAAAACTTCTTTCCCCAAGGGCGAAAGATCGTCCTTTGTTTCACACTTCAGGCTCGGTCGCGTCCCAGCCAAACTCACTGCCCTCTGCAGGCTTACATTAGCCAGAAAGCCAGCACCGTTTCTCATACACGGAAAGCCCGAATTGGGTTTCCGTCAGACAAGACGCTTGCAACACTGTACCCCCGTACACTCGGTCATGCCATGGCCATACAAGGGTGCGGAAAGGGAGCCGAAGAAAAAGTCTATCCTCGCTTGCGGCCCATCATGGAGAATGTTCACGTTTCCAAGCCCTACTGGAACCCACAGTGCACCCAGGGCGTAGGGCCCAGAGTGCCTGAGTGCCCAAAGCCGGAGGCAGGGTGGCATTCCGAACGGAGCCGTTCTCTGACATGCCGCCGTTCCGGGGGGCCTTCACCGGCTTCCCGACCCCGTTCGAGGGCGGGGCGGCCACTGAGCCCCACCGGGTAAAGGGCCCAGGCGGTGGGCATTCGTCCATGTTTCGAGAACACGTCCTTCTTCAGCTGGAGACGACGACGAAGTTTAAAAAAAAGTGCACACGCACACGCACGGGTACGGTATATGTGTCAGTTTCCGCCCCTCTGATCTCATCGGCAGGGGCAGCAGCAGCAGCAGTCCCACGCTGCCTTACCGCCCGCGGATTGTGCACGACGGATGTGAAATGTCATAATCCCGCCCCGCTTTCCAAGGCTCGTCCTGCGCTTTCGACAGCCCGCGAG
Organism: Diaporthe ilicicola; assembly: GCA_023242295.1. Classification (NCBI taxonomy): domain Eukaryota; kingdom Fungi; phylum Ascomycota; class Sordariomycetes; order Diaporthales; family Diaporthaceae; genus Diaporthe; species Diaporthe ilicicola. The sequence continues at coordinate 51,977 of JALPVH010000003.1, read as the reverse complement.
CCCCATCTGCCATACTATCTGTACACTAACTACCCTTACTCCCTTACCCTGGGCGATGAATCGTGGGACTTGCCACCCGCCCAGCTGAGCGAAGTGTCATGCCACCCGGGGTCTCGCGCACATGGCCATCTGGTGACAAGTCGAAGGACAAAAGACTGGAGCCCGCCCGGGGGGCGGGCAGTGGCAGGACGGGAAGCGGTCGAACGCCTGGGGCGATGTCCCCTTTTGAATGGGGAATCTGGTGACCCTTCTGGGATGGGGCACGGGGGAGAGGGGAGGGATCTACGGGGTCAGCGGGATGATGATGTGTTCTTGTTCATCACATCACCTTCTCGAAACTCTGGTTGATGAAATCTCATGTTGTATTCCGCTTGCACCTGCATCGCCCCTGCATTTGTTTCTGCACAAACTTGGTTGACCTTTTTTTTCTTCTCCCCCTTGTCGTTGTGTGTGTTTTGCAGAAAATATCGGGGGTCGCCTCTAACCCCTGTTCACTTTCCCGCCGCGGCCTCGACGAGATGAGAGGCTCCAACGTGAGGCATCAAGGGCGCCCAAGCGAAATCGTCCGCCCTAACCTGGCCTACGTGTAAACCTGCTGAGATTCCACCTAGCAGCAGCCTTTTTGGGCCTGTGCATCGAGCATCAAGGCGGACATGTCGGTTCGAAGAGGTTCCCTGTGGGGAAAATGCCACGAGAGCTTGGGCGTTCTTTTTTGCAGGGGCCCTTGGTAGAAGGCCAAGGGGTGGAAGAAATAAGTGCTGCTCAGGGGCCCATGTTGGAAACACGATGGGGGCCGAAATCTTTCGACACGACACCAGCAAAAGGCCCCAAAGTAACGGTGTGAAAACGGTCCCCTCCTCGTTTTTTGACGCCAGGTCCGCTTTCTCTGGGCCTCCTGGATTAGGAAATGAGCGGCATCATTTGAAATGCACATCGTCACTTGTTGTGTGCGCGAGGAGGGCGTGCAACGGCTTCACAGCCCACAGCCCACAGCCCACACCCCGGTCTTTTTGTTGTACATACTGTGGCGGGCCACGCTCGTCAGGGTGAAATTGTTCTAGACGTCCGGATTGACAGGCTGACAGCCCGATACAGATCGTTGAATTTTCCGGCCTGTTTCTTCTCACGCCCAGGCACACCTGGCAGCAACCAATGGCGAGGTCGTCCTTGAACCACCCCTTCCTAGACCCTTCAGCCAACAACCGACCACTCGTGCAATGTGGGTGTGTGCCTGTGGGTGTGTGCCTGTTGCTTGTGCCTGTTTGTGTGTGTGTGTGGGTGTGTGTGTGCGACTGAGATGTCTCGCATGGGACTCGGCTCACCCAACACCACCTCGCATCGCACAATACCCTCTTTAAGCGCTTCTGTGCCAGGCATCGCCCTGATCAGCTGCAGGTACGTCGAATAGGGTCCTGGGGAACAAGGGGGGAGGGGGGCCTCGGTTCGTCCTGGTTCGGGAAGCGTGGCTCCAACCCTGCCATCTAACAATCCCACCCTCCTTCCTTATCCTTCAACCATCCAGCTATCACATCCCGTTTTGTCCTGCCCTTATCGTGAGGAGGGGCAAGGGCAGCACAGAGAAACAGAGAAAAAGAGAGGGAGAGGCCAACACCGCTGCCAGCCGTGGCCAACCACCCCTCCTCCTCCCACTTGCTCTCCCGCCGCAGGCCAATGAGAAAACACCAAACCCAATTTCACCCTTGGAATCGTGCATGATGCGGATAGCCGTGGCTTGCTGCGCGTATGCCCACCTGACCATGAACCCCTGCCTGCCCGGGCCATGTCCACGGCCGGCCCATGGTACAATGCGCGCAAACCGGTATCGACAGCATGCATGTGGAAAAAGTAGACTATCTATCTGGTAGGGCGTGGGGTGTGAACAGATACGGGAAAGTCTCCCCCCAAAAAGTCCCACGGTCCAGTCCCCTGGGATCATACTTCCGATAGAAGACTTTTGCCGGGGGGGGGGGGGAGAGCGAGGGATGCTGCTATTGGGAGCCGTGACCTTGGACCTGCAAGTCGCCCGTTGCGTCCATGGATTTGACATAGTCTACTATCCAACTTCGACATGCATCGCCAGGGCATTCGCATTGGACGGATGGCTGGCGGGGGCCGAGGCAGTCCCTGCTTCCTTTTTTTTTCTTTCCTTTTTTTCCTTTTCCCGACGGGAATGATGATGCGGGAATATTGACCGGTGAGCGATATTGAACAGCACCGAAACCACGGTGAGAGAATATCCCTCGCTTGTAACCGTCCTAAGAATAGCTTCGAATACCACGGGCGGACCAGCGCCTCACCGTGTCTGCCTGTTGTCTGCCTGTCTGCCTGTCTGTCTAAGTCGGACGTCAGGATGACGGTGGAGCCTCACCGACCACCTCCCTGTCCAGGAGCAAGCACTCGTTCGGTCATGAGGGAACTGGCCCCGTGAAGGCATAGCACCTCGCTGAGCCCGCTTGGGTTTTGGCCTTCCTCGTTGAGTAGTCCCGGCTAGCCTTGCCGCTGGCTCGTATGTACCCGTGTGGACCATCACATCACCACCATCTCATCTCGAGCGAGGCGAAAGCCACACGCGCAATGTCTCTCATGCGGGGGCCCCATAAAAGGTTCCTGCAAACCACACGGTCCTCCTCCTTGTCGAGGACGCGGGACAAGCAACGCCGCCGGCGCCCTTTGACAGGTCTGGTGGCGCGAAACGGGCTGCGGGGGGAAGAGGACATACACAAAAAAGCATGAGGTTTAAGAGGGAGGGAGCTACAACCATCAAGGTCCTCCTCGCCTAAGGTGACACACCGGTCGGTCCTCTTTTTTTTTAATTTTCCTTCCCCCTTCCCCTCTGTTTTTCCCCTCTTTCTTGACAGAAATAAATAAATGGGGTGTGGGGGATTGACTCAGTCTGTTCGCTTAGGATGACGAGCAAGAAGAAGGAAAAGTGAGACCCTTTCTTTTCCCCAGTCCCTCACCCCCACCCACCCCCCCAGCCTAACCAACACCCCGATGTTGTTGTACCTGTCTACCGGAGACACGGCACGGGCGCGGCACGGGAAATGCGAAGGGGGGGAGGGAGAGGGAAGGGGGCCTGGATGATGGGCTGCCGGGCTGCCTGCTTGTGCGCGGCGGCGGCGGCCAGTCCTGGGACGCCTTCGTTGCCGTGTCTTTTCTGCGGCCGTCTCGGCCGTAATTCTCCAATGCATGTGAGACGTCACAAGCGGTCCGAGGACATCGGTTGCGGGTCTTCTTCTTCAAGCTTTTGTGGCCTCATCTCTTGAGGGCGGTACCACGGCGTCTGCTTCTTTTCGGTATACCTTTGACGTTTATGGTCTCGCAAATATTGAGTATCGAGCAGTCATATTGGCAAAGGAAGAAACAGTGCCTCTAAAATGATTGCAGGACTGAGATTGGAGACAAGGAGACGAGGAGGCAGGAGGGCAGGTGGACGGGGAGTTGTTCTGTCAACAGGCTCCTTTCGCATGCGCCAGCATCAAGTATATCAAGGGTATATTGCTGCGTACACAAGCATTCCACGTCCTCCAGCCCCTTGCGTCGGCAAGTCTTGCCACCTCTCAACCACTCCAAAACCGGATGAGAAAGAATCCGGAAAGAAACATGTTCTTTTTCGCTGTGAATCCTACCGAATAAACGCACGTCTTTTCGGTCCTTGTCAAAATTCAAGGCAAAAACCGTAAGATTAAGGATGATAAAAAGTCTCATGCCTCCCGCCGCCCCTCCCCCCATCATCCGGATCCACGTCTTCCGCAGGAGGCGGACCCGTCACGCCCAGCGGCCACCTCGTTTCCATCTCGTGCGCCGCGGGGCTGTACCCGGGGCTGTACCCAGGGCTGTGCTGTTGTTGTTGGCTCGACACCGACCGCGGGCTCGGGAACGGCCCCTCGTCCATCCGGCTGACCTGCGGGTACCACGGCCGGCCGCTGTCGTCGAACCTGGGCTGGTCGCCATAGAACGGCGCGCCGCCACCTCCTGACGAGCTCACGCTCCGGTGGGACGTCCTGAGCGACCGCCGCTGCCCCGTCCCGGACTCTACTCCTCCTCCTCCTGCGCGGGCGCCGCCAGGGCTCCCCTGCGCCATCTCGTAGTCCCTCCCATCCGGTACCGGCGCCGCCAGCTCCGCAGGGCCCTGCTGGACGTTGATGTTGGAAGGCCGTCTTGCAAAAGGGCTTGGCGGTGCCCCGTAGCTGCTCGGCGTGTGTGCACCACCGCCGGTGCCGCTGTACGCGCTGTTGGGGCTCCACGGCGTGGCCCCGGGCCCAGAGGTGTACGGGCTGCTGCTCCCTCCCGCGCTGGACTTGGGCCCGCCCGGATGGCGACCGCCTGTGGCGCCGTACCGGAGACCCCGGTGCCTGCGGATGAACACGCACAGCCCGACGGCGAGCGCGATGAGCGCCACCCCGCCGCCTACTGCTATCCCCACGATCGCGCCGGTGCTGGGATGCGTGCCGCCGGAGGACGAGGAGCCGCCTGTAGCGCTGGGGATGGGGCGGGTCGGGGTCCGAGCGGCTATGGATGCCTTCTTCGTCATGAGGACGTCGAGGTCCGGGTTGTCAAAGCCGCCGGAAGGTGCCGTCTTCGTCGCCCCGCCTGTGGCCTGCCCGCCTACCACTGAGATGATCTCGTCCGGGACCGCGTATGTGGTCAGGTTGGGGGAGAAGAGCTGCCACGGGTTCGCGTCTGGGTCGGCCTGTTGGCCCAGGACGAGATTATGCGTGCCCCACTGAGGAGCTGCGTCGCAGTCCTCGCTGAGCGGGAAAGTACCACCGATGACGAGCATCTGGCCCTTGTTGATGACATTGCAGCTCAGGCTGTGATGGGGGTACTGGCCGGTGACGTTACCGTCCTTTGGGTAGAGCTTTATCCAGGTGAATGTGGGAATCGTTACTGTTGTCACGGGTCAGTTACAACAATGAGAGTACGCTCGATGTAGACATACGTATATACACGTCGTCAAAGCCGGAAGTATCTGGTGGCATGCCAGCGCCACCATACAGATATCTGCATCAGACAGTCAACATCACGTAAAGTTGGCCTGTGTACTCGCTTCAAGACTCACATATTATAGCTCGACTGATCATCCGCCCACGTCACCCCGGAACAAAACCTACTTCGCATCTGTGGCGTTGTTCCCGAAGTTTGTTGTGTGTACCAGCGCCCGCTTACAATATCGTAGACGAATACCTCGTCCATGGGCTGGCCCGTCGTCGTGCCATTTTCCTGGTCCTGAACCCCACCAAAGTATATCAGCAAGCCGCCGTCCGAAGCTGGCAAATAGTTCATTGTGCCCTCGGCCCTCCGCGTCGAATCCGGCCCGGTATTATTCGTCCACGAGCCTTCGTCCATGTCATATCTGATCAAGCCAGTCGTGGCCACAGGCGGGCCCGACCACCCCGGGACCGAGTTGTTGGAGAGCCAACCGCCATAGTAGAAGCCTAGACCCAGTTCTGAGATACCCACGCCTGCGCCATAAGATATTGGGTTGATCCCACTTTGGCTCGGTGGACCTAGATTGTTCCACCGGTCGTTTAGTACGTCGTACGAGTAAAGGTTGAATGGCGTGGGTGGTGTGCCGTAGTATTCTCCGCCGAAGAGGTAGAACTGTTTGTTGACGTCGTCACCCCATAGAATCCCACCACTGACGTCCGGAATGGATGCATTCTTGGAGAGATTTGCACGCAACTGAGGCATGCCATATGCGCCAGTCTTCTGTAGGTCTTGGTACGAGAGCCAAGTATCTTGGTGATGATAGTACAATGTTAGTCAACATCCTGCTCGGCATCTGCTCCCGTGTACTGAGGAGAGGCAAACCCACTGGAGTAGTTCTGAGGATAGGTTGAGATAGGATTCCAATTAATCAGACCGCCATCCAGGTAAAGTTTGTCATCTATTACAGTAGACTGGTGCCCAAATCGCCTGCAAAAGTTCTGGACTGGATCTCGTTGCTGCAACGACCGAGGGACAGTCAAAGCAAGGACCACCAGGTACGGAAGCAGGAAGGATGTCATCCTGGCGTAGGAGCCTCGAGGCGGGTCCAGAACGGCGGTCGCATTCGGGTTATGACATCAAGAAACGAGCTGTGAAGGTATCTCTCTGTTCCAGGCTTCGCATCCTCACACGGTGCGACAATGCGAGAGGATTTTCCGAGCTGTCGGGTGGGATAATAACGACCAGACGTGACGAGGAGAGGGCTCCCACAAGATTCTCGGAAACAGAGGCGGTGATGATAGCGCAGGGCACAGGTGAGATGAAGAACGAGTGACAGATGATGTGAGATGCCCTCATCTAAACCGTCGAGAAGGAGTCAAAAGAACGCAGAGTCACATCAGTAGCTAATGGGAAAGGCCCAGCACCACCCTCACGTAAACCCAGCCGCAGACCCAACTCGACGGGACCAGGCACCACTCCATGGGCAATATGGCAACTCTGCGTCGGACCACATCGAGCCACGCCCTTGGCAGGCCGGGCGCTGGGGCTGACGATAGAACAACACGAGCGCCTTGATAGGTCCCCGACATGCGGTGCAGAGGCAGCTCGAGCGAGCCAGGCTTCGTGTTGGCGGCATCGAGAGGGGAAGAGCTGCACGGTCAGCTGCGAGCCACAGCTGTAGCTTGCCGAACCACCCCGTCGTCAAGGTAACCCGACGAAACTTGCAGGTGAGACCTACATACATGTTGTGATCCCGGCTCACACCCAATAGGGTCCCAGCATAAGCTGCTCAGCTTGGCACCGGCGACCGCTCCGCAGCTGACCCCTGGTGGTCGGCCGACAGCCTACAGCTCTGGGAAAAGGCGGTGGTCCACTTGTCCGCAGGGCTGACGGGGATGTACTGTGGTAGGCTTTGATTTAAACAAGGGGAGGGAGCCGATTGGGATGGCTTGTTGCTGAGCGAGGGCCATGCTTTGGCGAGCTCTCTTTATATGACTAAAGCGTCAGCGTCGACGTCTCACACAGTACTGAGGTGCTCGCGCAGGCATGTCAGCCTTAATTCACAACGGAGCTGCCGGTACAGGGTTATAAATTTGAGATTTTGGTATGATATTCTGTTTGTTTCACTCGGACCAGAGACCCTGTCCGTCCTGTTCTGTCCCGATTGTGGCTTGGTGTTTCGAGTTTCTCAAGCACAGACTATGCACAGTGGCTTGATCGCCTTGTTTAGTGCCATTGAATTTTGCAATCCATGTGTCTCTGTGTACTGAGCTGCCGGGTTTGTCCGACAAGGTACTGACTGCTGGAGGCACAAAACTGGACGTACGCAATCCCGTCGCCGCACGCTTCGGGCTCGTCGGCGTGACGCAAATGCTCAGGTGGCGCGGCAGAAATTTGCCTTTGCGCGACCCTGAGGTCCTCATGGTCGAGTCGAAGAGTCAAGAAGTTGTTTCCGGTGACTGGATGCAGCAACGCTCATGGTCTGCTCTCGGTCACGTCCTCTGAGTCCTCGGGAGATGCAATCGCAGCACTAGTGATTAACTCATTCATCCGTGACACTGCTTGGTGTATCTCAGCACTCTCGAACACTTCAATGATGTCGTCCATTGAGGGAGGATTCTCAATATGCGAGGTGTAAGGTGTGCCAGGAGAACTTGATGAAGCATGATGTGCATCCAGCGCGTCGATAGCTTGCAGGTCGAGTTCAGCGTCTTTTTCCAGATCTCCCGTAGTCTTCGTATAATCCAGCCCGTTGATGCTCTTGGCGCCGTGTAGCACCTCAACGCAGCGAATGAAGGCTGTGTAGTAGAATGGTTCGTACTGTCTCATCCTTGCATCCGCCCGTCTCCTCCACGAATGCCACAAGAGCCGGAACGCGCCCAGTTGGCCGAGAATTTGGAGGTAAACAGGGTGGGTATGAGGGTCTTCCTCATTGCTGACGATGCTTGATCCGAACAAGGCTGGCTGCACTGCAGAGGCGGCCAGACTCCGACCGGTCAACAACGTGAACAGCTCCGGACGAGTGCCCCTTGCCAGGCCCTGCCCTTGTTCTAATGCTTCCAGAATTCCATGTCCAACCGCACTTAACGTCTCTGGCTTGTCTTGGGCATTGCCTATGCATCCCAGTGACAAGCAAATATGCACATATTGCATGACTGCGGGCAGCAAGCGAAGCTTGGCTGCCATGAGCAGGCCAAGTAGCGATAATCTGGAACTCAGACCGGCTTTTGTTGAGAGCTGTCTCATGGTGAGATTATTAACGAATTTGAGGGTTTGCTCAGTATTTGACCTGTAAGAAATCTTGTTTGAAGTCTCCAGAACATGCGCAATGTAATCCATAGAAGTAGGGCTGATCGCTTCGGATCCGTGAGAACACAGCCTCTCGAGCTGTGCGTGATTTGTGCAGCGGTCGACGGCATGTTTAAAGGTATCTGGACCGACCGCATTACCTTTCCTGCTGGCTGAAGCAGGGCTGTGTGAGGCAGATGCCTTTTCTTTTCGGTGAAGCATGAAGTGTATGATTGTGTTTGCATCCCCGGCCAGGATGCGTTGTGGTATGCCGTTGGCTTGCAACACCTGGGTCCTACATTGCAGCAACTGATTACCTCGTCGGGCTCCTTCATCTTTGGCTTGAAGATCGGCTGTTGAAGAAGCATCCGTGTCGCCGCCAAGCAGGGCGACCGAAAACATATCGTGGTCCGAGATTTTGAAGGGATGGTGACGGAAAGCCAGCATCTTGCGCATCCTTGTCCCATCGTTGAGCATCTCCGTCGTCAGCTCCTCAACACGCTGTTGCACCTCGGGAATGATAGGACTGTATCCCCATTTGGCCTTCTGCTCGGCCTCGTCCTGTTCGTCGAAAGGTCGAACATGCGGGCTGTTCTCGGCGTCGAGATCCAGCACAACATCTGGCATCTCGAACGCGAGCTGTTTCTTCTCCCTGGGCTTCCTGGCAGGTTTCCTCCCAAGAAGCTCACCTCTGGGGTATCTCTGCATGATGCTCCGCTCCTGAGAGCCCACGATATTTGATATGGAGCCGGCGCCCGCCCAGCGGAGCCCAGATGGGTCTCTGACTCTGAGCCGCCTCATAGTGTGGGTAGAGCAGATCGCGACTCATGTGAGAATGGCCCGTGCTGGCGAGGCTCTGAAGATGGGTAGGACGGTCACATAGAGAAGGAGACAAGACTTGGAGCAGGGAGTCAATCCGAGGAGTGGATGCTCAAGCTCCGAGATGCAGAATCGGTGCTGTTGTGGGATATTCGGCCTGAGTATTTGGAGCAAGAATTTTCACCACGCAGGCATTTTGGAGGTTTGGAGGTCGCGTGTAGTCTACCTGGACCGACCCCAAAAGTGCATGCACGGCAGTCCAGGGCAGCGCAGGGGTTTGAGCAGTGGGCAACGTCGAAAGCCGCTAGGCCATTTCCTGCAGGTGGCTCAGAATACATAGACATACAGCCCAGATCACTCAGGCTACTGACCACACCAAGCCATTACTTCACCCCATCTCGGTATCAACAACCAACATCCGCCTCACCAAAACCTCAAATCCACAAGTGCTATCGACCATGCCGCCAGCAAAGAAGAGAAAGACCGCGAAGACCGCGAAGGGCGGCAAGAAAAATCAAGTAGTAACCTCGACAGTGGAGGAGTCGTCGCCGCCACCCGCAGACCCGCAACAGCCAGCACCGCCTTCACCACCACCCCCACCACCAACAGAGACGACAACAGCGACAGCAGACGAGCCACAAACTGCGCCAGAACCCCCAGAGGAGCTGCCTACTCTCGCACCAGCAGGAAATGAACCAGACATAGAAGATGCCCCGGAAGCAGCCCCCGCCGCTTCCTCCGCCAGCACCTCCTCGATCCAAGACCGCATGGCCCGCTTCCGCGCGCTACAGAACCGCGCAAAGTCATCCTCAGCATCGAACCTCTCGGCTGCACAGATCGAGGCGCACCGGCTGGCCAACGACCCGGCGCAGCTGGCGTCGATCCAGCGCAAGTCGGCGGTGGCGTCGAACAAGCTGCTCAAGGCGGACATCGAGGACGCGGGCGGCGACTTTGAGCGCAAGCGGGCGTGGGACTGGACGGTGGACGAGTCGGAGAAGTGGGACAAGCGTGTCGCCAAGAAGGAGCGGCACCGCGACGACAACGCCTTCTCCGACTACGGGCGCGAGGCCAACAAGATCTACAAGCGGCAGCTGCGCAACATGGGCGACCCGGACCTGGAGCGCTACGCGCGCGATAAGATGCGCGCCATCGACGAGGCCGCCGCCCGGGGGACCCTCGAGCTCGTCGAGACCGACGACGGCGAGATGGTCGCCGTCGACCGGGACGGAACCTTCTACGGCGGCAGCGGAGGCGGCGACGCCTTCGCTGCCTTTTCTGGGGGCAACAAGCCCGACAAGAAGGCCGTCGACCGGCTGGTCGGCGAGCTGAAGAAGGCAGAGGAGGTTGCCAACAGGAAGCGCCGGGAGCGCCAGGGCCGCAACGGCGACGACGCCGACGTCACGTACATCAACGACAAGAACAAGCAGTTCAACCAGAAGCTGTCGCGTTTCTACAACAAGTACACGGCCGAGATCAGGGACAGCTTCGAGCGCGGCACCATGATCTGAGACGGGTCATTGGTCTTTTGAGGGTTTGTCAGGATGTGGCGTCATGGATTAGTTGGGACACAGCGCTGTTATTATGCCTGGCTAGGTGCTTCTTCGTTTGCGATGAACACAAATTCGATGCCAACAAAACCCGCAAGGATGGGTCTGTCAGGGAGACGCGGACTCCTGAAGTGAAACAACTCATCAAAAGAAATCACTATAGCAAGACGTTTTACTCTGGTAGCAGGGCTAGGCCACTGCTTACGCTTTTTGATGAAGAAACGTCCCACAAAACCCCCCACGCCAATCTGCCTTCGGCGAGGTCATACCTGGCGCACCTTTTTGAGTTCGGCACCCGCTTGCACGCATGAATCATCACTCTCGATCGCCGCGGAGCCTTGGGTCCAGCACTCCCGTGCTCCAGGCAGGGACGAGTAGGACACGTCTTAATACGGACCATGACAATCCAAAGGTTCACTATAGCTTGGGTCGGAAGACGACAATGGTATCAGACTCATGATGAATTGATGCCAATGAAGTCTAGACTGATCAGATAGACTCTTCTTCAGCGTAGTAAACAAGCCGTGAGGCAATGCTGCATGATTCCAAACCCTGAAAAAGCAGCGCATCTGTGAACGCCTCGCCAGTGTATGCCCCATGGGTAAAACTCGAACCCAGAACCAGGACAAAGTGACCAGAGGAACAGCAATTACTTATACAAGGCCAATAATGGTGACCCAAGTCTATTAATCAAACCCCCTCCTCTCAAGAATACAAAACCAATCCAACGATTCCTCCCACGGAGAGCTGCCGAGCCCGAGATCATCAAAGCCGGTAGTACTCCTGCACCTCGGGCGGCACGTTCTTCTTCCCGGCCTTGTAGAAGGGCAGCTGGCAGTCCGTCAGCGCGGCCGAGACGTCGTCGGCCTTCCAGTACAGGCCCTTGTCGTGCAGGCCCTGCTCCATGCCCTCCCAGTACTCGCGCTTGACGCTGTAGTTCTTCTTGTCCATATCGGCCAGCTTGGCGACGACATCCTCGGGCGCGCACCCCGGCCGCCGCGGGATGCGCAGGAACAGGCTGCAGTCGCGCAGCGTCATGGCCAGGCAGTAGCGCGCGACGTTGTCATCTTCGCCAGCGTCGTCAACAGCACCCGCATCGTCATCACTGTTGTTGTCATTTCTGGCGGGTCGGAGGCCGAGGAGGTCGGAAGAGGAGACCACGGCCTCGGGCGCGTGGTCGAGCTCCCACTGGGCGGCGCGCAGCCGGCGCAGCAGGGTCGAGCCGCGCAGCCAGGCCTGGAGGTTGTCGGACTGCGCCTCGGACAGGCCCAGGGCTCGCCGGATGTCCCCCGCGACTTGCTGGTTCCGGGGGAAGTCGGTGGCCTTGACCAGGTTGAGCGGGCAGAATACCGGGTTGCGTGTCGCGTTCTTGATGTTGCGCTGCAACTCGCGCGCGCAGTTGCGGCAATTCTCGGCGCCCTCGGGCGCCCGCGGCGACTGGTGCAGCCACTTGGGCTTGATCTCGTGCAGCGTGAAGAGGTCGTCCTCGTCGTCCTCGTCGTCGTCCTCGTCATTCTTTCCGCCCTCGTCCCCGTCCCCGTCCCCGTCCCCGTCCCCGTCCCCGTCCCCGTCCCCGTCCCCGTCCCCGTCCCCGTCCCCGTCCCCGTCCCCGTCCCCGTCCCCGTCCCCGCGTGGCGTTGATGATGTTGCCGGTCTGGGCCTCATGTCCTCGACCAGCATGCCGGTCTTCATGCCTGCGGGCAGGAACCTGTGGCCGGCGAAGTCATGGCGGCGGGTCCCCTTTTGCTCGATTTGCTCGAGTTGCTGGTTGAGCCGGTCGAAGAACGCCGGGTCTTGGGGTAGCTGGACAAGCCTCTGCTGCACGAGCTCATGCGGCTCGAAGAGAGGCGAAACCTTATTCTCCCAATAGTCCTGTAGCTCAGCATATGACATGCCGCTCGACTCGTCCTTTGGTACCCGAAGCAGCTGGCCTGGATGCTTGTTAGCCTGTGTCATTCCTCGGCCATTGGAAAGCTTGGGTAAACTCGACCATTTAGCCCCGGGTGGTCTGCCACGCCCGTAAGCTCAAAAACCACATTTGCCGCGCCTTCGCCGACAAAGTTGCAGGTTGCTGAGGAGGGGACTGTCTCCATGTTGCCGCCGGTCCTGTGAGATTGTGCCGTATTGGTCCGTTGATTATCAGGATGCTCGATACGCTTCCCCATTGCCGTGAAGTGTGGTGATCAGATTACACATTACAGTCGGGGATAAATTCCGAAAGGGGGGCCAGGTAAGTACTGGCAGAAAGACGAGGGGCGTGATCAAGGATGCATGAGGTCGCTACTTCACAAGCGGCGACCGAGGGAGCGAGTGTAATGGTTGCCGTCACCCGTGCCGTGCCCGTCGTCCGAAGCGAAGGTGGGTCGCTCGAAGTGGTAAAGAGTGTGAAGGAAGCGGTTTCCGTGGCTCACATCTAGGGGCCGCAACGACGGGATAAAGAATGGCCAAGGCAATACTGTAATGCAAGTGCGAGTGAGAGCGAGCGTGCATTGACGATGCCGAGAGTTTAGTCAGGACTGACTGGCAACCGGTGACCGCGACTGAGTTTTGGCAAGCCTTTTATTGTTCAATAGTGCGTTGGGCTCATGACAGCATGGTCATAAGTGTACTGTCATGTAATATAAGGCAGGCCGGTATGCTGTAGGCAGGTAAGGTCAGGTATATCGCCGTCCTCAATCCACAATCTACGCCCACACCTAGGCACAGACACGCCCACTACCACACCCACACACCCAAGCCCGCCCTTGGATGTCGGATCTTGGGCCTCGGATCGATCTCGCTTGACGACCTTGAATGGCTGGATCAGTCGTCGGCGCGGCGCTGGTTACAGTACGCGCTACTGTGCACGACGGTTGAGGTCAGCGAGAGTTGAGGAAAGGGGAAAAGAGGACTGGTGTCAGGGGGGTGGCTGTGGAAACGACCGCGCGGACAGCATGGCTAAGGCGAAGACGAGAGAGCAAGTGCGAGGGCGAAGTCATCGAAGCGAGAGAAATACGGACGGCGGCGGTGTTCTGCTTGCTGCGTGTGGTAGTGTCAGAGTGCGTCACCTGCGGTGGCCCTGCAGAGCGGGACTAACAGAGACACAGACAGACACAGACAAACAGACAGACAGACAAACAGACAGACAGACAGACAGATGACAGACAGCATACGCACACAAAAAGACACGACAGGATCGGCTGGATGCGTCTACACCCCGGGGCCCGTTCCGTCGCAGGGCCCATGACATCAACTCTTATTTCACCCTCCCCGTCTGCGCCTTCTCTCACCTCTAACATCTCAGCCTCTCTTACTCGCTCCTCATCTCTCTTTGAATGGGTCAGAGAGCTCTCTTTCTTCCCATTTTAGATTTGGACGAGATGCGGATCGAATGCCGCATGTGGAAAACGGTCTGGAACTAGAGAAGCTGGAGGAGGAGTGGTCAAAGGCCAATCAACCAAGACGAGACCACATTGGGCTGGCTGCATGTGCTGCATGCAGGTCCCCTTGGGTTTTGGCTTGGGCCTGGGCTCTAGGCCCTAGGCTCTAGGCCCTAGGCTGTCGCCCCGAGTACCCCGAGCAATTGGCGTCTGTGTGTCTGTGTGTGCCGTTGGCTCGTGAAGAGGAAGGCTGTGCTCGGGGAAGAGGGATGAGGACCGGCAGCATGGGACCACACAATCTGGACCTGGACCTGGACCCGGACCTTTGCACCTCTGGACCCTTCTGCTATTTCGGGAAGTGCTGGCTGGCTGGCTGGAGATCTGACCTGGCGGACTGGATATGCCGAAGTCGTCCTAAAGCTATCGTCCCATGCTGACCGGCCCATCACTCCACTCCACCGTCTACTTGGGCAGTCTGCAGTCTGTGGGATTGGGGACATCTGATGATGTTCTTGCTTGCTACTCGGACCTGTTGCTGTCTGCCGGCCTGCCCGTCCCCAAGAAGGGAAACTGGCAGGGCTCCATGACCCAAGATTGGCAAGCCGGGGGCTTGAAAATGGCTAGACTCGCTGTTCACGTCACACCACTATTCTCCGCAAAATCCTCGCTCCCCGCGTTTTAACGGGCATGGCGCCGCGTCCCCATACTGTCGTCACAACTGTGCTGGATGTTGGCACTGGGGAGGCATGACATCTTGCTGATATGCCTGTGTGTGACTGAGCCTGTAGATTTTGTTCTGTTGTTTTCTCGTGAAGTTCGCTGCACTCGATAGTGATTACCACGGTGCTGCTCCTCCTTCTCCATATCGTGTGTGAGATCAAGTCAATGCAAACCACTCGAATCAACGAGGACCACGGGCCAGCATAACCTGCATCCACTCTGCCTGCCCTTGAGAAGCCCTCTGATCCCCTCGCTTCTCGAAACCTGCAGCTTGCTGCCCTGCTACCCTGCTATCCCCAGTCGCGTAGTAAGTGAGTGCCTTGTCTCCCAGGTCTCCGCACCGTCCACAAAGGGGTCATCTCGCTGTGGCACGCGCCAGCTGGTGGTCCGTGATGACCCTGTCATGTGGCACCCCCGTCGTTGTCGGGCGTCTCGCATGAACAAACGACGCGCTGACCCTCGAAAATCAGAAGGGAACAGGAGGGAAGGGAAAGAAAAAAAAAACACACAGCGGCCCCAATCTCCACCTGTCCGGGGTGCACGGATCAGCTAGCGACTCGCCCATCCAAATTTTACCAACCAAACTCACACGACAGTGCACTACAGCGCTACAGCGCAGGGGACGAGCTTGTCTGTTTTTTGGTTGCCGAGTTCCCGCGCTTTTCGTCATTTCCGCTCCGCCTGCAAAATTCGCCTTTGCTTACTTTGCTCTACGCTGCCGGCCTACTATCTTGCGGACATACCGCACCCTACCACACTCTAGGATACACCACACCCGCCAATCCATTCTTCGCCCATCTTCCGTATTGATAGCGGACTGTTCCTTCATCATCACCACTTACCCTCGCACAGATGAGCACCGCGACACCACTCATCTGACCCACCTGCATCCCGAAATCCACTCCTCCATCACGCGACCAACACGATCGATCCGACGGGGAAGTGATATCATCGACCTCCTGCCATGACGACCGACCTCTGAGCTGCCTCACCCGCACGCCCGCGCCATGGCTTTCAACTTCAACTGGTCGCCGCTCACGGCCGACGAGGACTTCTACGAGCGCGCCCGTGACATGCTCACAACCGCCCTCAACAAGACCCCCAAGCCGCCCATCATCGTCGATGACATCCTCGTCACAGAGCTCAATCTCGGCTCCGTGCCACCGGAGCTGGAGATCCTCGAGATAGGCGACCTGGCAGAGGACCGCTTCCGCGGCATCTTCAAGATGTGCTACAGCGGCGACGCCTTCCTGACCCTCCGGACAAGAGTTCAGGTACGTGATGGGACACAATTTCGACCTCTTCAGTTGGGAAATATTCCGGAGCTGTACGCTCCGACACACTTTCGCCCGCAGGCTCAGCAGTCACTTTTCTTTCTCATTGCACGATGAAACAATTGGCTGTTCGATATGGAGGGCATCAAACAGGCTTGACGAGTGTCGGCTTGGCTATAGCACTTTCGCTATACTGCGGCCCGAAGGGTGGAATATGGGCGCCCACGGCAGGGACGTGGGAGCTATCCGCAGCCAGCTCGAGTTCGACGAACTCTGCGCGACGGCTGGCGTGGGAGCCTCACTGAGCAGCGCGGTTTTCTGCAAACTCAATTATCGTCCAGTCTCATTCGATGACTCCGTCTCAATATGGGGAATTTTGCGCCCCACCCGCCTTGCATTGACGGGCGACATTGCCATGCAGGGATGCGCGTTTAGTTCACGGATCCCATCCAAGGCTACGAGTAATAACAAGACTGACATATCAACAAACAGGCGAACCCCCTGAACACATACTTGCATTCGAAGCCAGACTTCACGTCTCCACAGCCTCTGGCCGCATCATCGGGGCTGACCATCCCGCTGTCACTGACCCTGTCCGAGATCAAGTTGTCGGCCTTCATCATTCTTGTGTTCTCAAAGCAGAAGGGACTTACCATCGTCTTTCGCAATGACCCACTCGAGTCGCTCAAGGTCTCCTCGACCTTCGACTCCATCCAGTTTGTTAGGGACTACCTCCAGAAGACGATCGAGGGGAAGCTCCGTGACCTGATGATGGACGAGCTCCCGGCCATCATCCACCGATTGTCGTTGCGTCTGTGGTGCCCAGACCAGATCCCGAGAGATGAGGACGAGACTCCAGAAACCAGCGAACCTGCTGTCGACCCCTTTGCCAGCCCGCCACAGGATGCCGTAGATGCCCATGGCAACTTGCTGGATCCCAGTGAGATTCAGAACCTGTCTCTTGACAACAGCCCTGAGATCCAGACTCTGTTCTCTCAGAAGAATCTCATCAGGCTTGCGTCTCTCAGCGACTGCAACAGAACCATGTCTCTGTTCACCCCGTCTCTGCGCGACGTCGTCTTCCGTGCCTGGGCCGGCTCACAGGAGAAGCCAGAGAGTGTTACACCACCGCTAGCAACGCCTAGCTTGACCAAGGCACATTCCTTCCACGGCACTTCGACGACATACACGTTTTCGGATACCAGCAGCGTGGACCAGGGCTACATGCCACCATCCCGACCTTCGATGGTCAGCTTCAATACGGCGACCACAGGTCTGTCGCTCGGAGCCGGGCGTAATTCAAGATCCCACGCCGGTCGCAAGAAGAAGACCAGGGTTGTGAATCTCCGGCGGAAGCAGTCTGAGAGCGAACCCGTGAGTGCCGCGGCGAGCGACGCGAGCGAGAGTGTCACGGACACGGCATCGGTTGAAGGACCTTTGTCAGAGCCCTTGATGGACACGATCATTCCGGAGGAACCCGAAGACTACATGCCTGTGACTCCGACCAAAGTCCGTTTCAACGACGGCAATGCGACCAATTCCCCGATTCGGCCACCGCTGAAGCCAGAGCTGTACAGCTCGGAGCCACCGGAAGTTTACTCGCCACAGAAGCAAAAACAGACCGAACCGACACCCCAGGTTCAGTCGCAGGGAAACCCTCAGGTCTCATCCGAGAAGATACCGTTCTCATTTTCACCACAGAGAGGTCCGCCTTCAGAAACATCTTCTGTAATTTTGGAGCAGGCCTGGATCAACAAGATGGCCGGCGAGATCGCCAGGAGAGTGTACGACGAGAAGAGAAGGAACCCAGCCTTTTGGGAGGAGCGGGAGGATGTGCCTCCGCCAGCATACGAGGCTCAATAGAGATGAGACCTCGATACACTAGGGGGCATTGCCTCCCCTATGTCATCATATTGCGATTTCTTTTCTTCCTTTTTACTCACACACGGCGTTATACCCCGGGTTCACCATAAAGACTGGTAATCCTATTATGAGTCAACCCTGCAAGGCGTTAAGGAGCCGCGAGCGGCATATTCAAAAAGATCGGGGAGGTTTTTTTTATATATTTTTTTTCTCCCTTTCTTTTTCTTCCGTCCTTTCTCGTTCTTTTGCCCAGACTTTGGACATCATCATCGGGTGGAATGAATAGCATGTGACATGGCCGGATATCCAAAAAAAAACAAGGGCGTAACGGGGGAACAGAACAAACAAGCGGCCATGACCATCTTCACACCACCCGACCTGCACAATCGCTCTCCAGCATAAATTTCTTTCCTTTGTCACTCGGAGGGGGGCCCTCAGAAGCCCCGAGGAGCACGTCTTGATTGGGGGTGCGTTGTACGAGCAAGCATCGCTTGTCCTGCCTATACCGCGGGGCGATGTGTAAGATTGGGGTTTTTGGGAAGGAGGAAGCAGGAGAAGAAAGCGAGAGAGACACCGAGAGAGAGAAAGCCAAGGAGAGATTCATCGATCGTGCCGCAGCGTTGCTGGCCAAGGTTTGGGACGTTCCGTATTCGTAATAGAATTAGAAACATACTCCCACCTCTACTCTATAAACCAAACCAAGCAGACAAAACATACATACAATATCAGTATCCTCACAAGCAGTACCTAGACAGACAGTGTTTCCTCGCACCACAGTTGTGGGTTATGAGAAGGGGGCCGACTGAGCCGGCCCTTGGTCGTAGGGTCTCGAGTGTGGAGGCTCCTTGACGTGTGCCGCTTGACCCCCATCCGCAGACATGTCTGCGATTTATATGGGAATTCCGGTCTCTAGCCTGACCTGATGTGGGATCACAAGCTGTGGCATAACCTGTGAAATAATCTCCTAGGGACAATTTTCCAGTAGGATAACCTGTTCTAGGATAATCTTTTTTAGAATAATATATTATAAAGTAACTTCTTATAAGATAACCTTCTTTAAGATAATCTTGTTTAAAATAATATATTATAACACAACCTTTTATAAAGTATTTATTTTAAAATAATATATTATAAAGTAATCTTTCATAAGATAACCTTTTCTAGAATAATCTTCTTTATAATAACCCGCTATAGAGTCACCTCTTACAGAATAACCAGTTGTAGGATAGACTATAGAAAAACCATTTGTGGGATGACCTGAGCGAATTTACTGCTCTACAAACCTGAACCGACAAATGATGCCCCTTTTAACGCCATGTCCCTTTTTCCTTGACCTCCATGATCTATGCATGTGAAAAAGAAAACCTGGGCCCGGTCTAAACATGAGGATAGGCCTGCGAAAGGGGGTATCGATGCAAAGAAGAAACGTGATCCGTAAACGACATTCATGAAAAAACCGACGTGTCAAAAGAAGAACAGGCAAGAGAAAAGACGCCCTGCCCATCTTCCCCGTCTTGGGGGTCCCAACACAAATCACTGAGGCGTGGCATAGATATTGACGATCACAGCGCCGGCGCCGCAGCGATCCCTCGCATGATGCACCTTGGCGTTGTCCTTACGCGCAAACAATTCGTCACAGCCCGTGCAATACCACGGTTTGATTTTGAAGTGGACAGCGTCGCGGTGGCGTTTGACTTGGGACACATCCGGGAAGTACAGAGGGCTGTCGGGACACTTCTTTGTCTTGGGCCTCAGTCTCCGCTTCGGTTTCTGCTTTGCTGGGCGTGCTGGTGATGCGCCGCCTCGCAGGGCAGGAGTAGCAGGTGGCGGGGAAGGGCCGGACTACTTCGCCTCCTCCTTGAGCTTCTTGAGCTTCTCCTCCCTCTCCTTGAGCTCGGCCCGCGCTTCCTCGACGAGCCTCGCGACCTCGGCCTGGGCGTCGGCCATCTGCTTGATCTCGAGCTTCTCGGCCTCGGCGCTGAAGGGCTGGCCCGGGCGGGTGGTCATGGGGATCATGGCGCTGCGCTCGAGCACGCCGCCCTCGCTGCGCTTGGGGGTCGCGTTGGCGGCCGCGTCCTTGGTGGCTCCTGCTCCCCCCTTGCCGCCCTTGCCGCCGGACTTGTTCTTGGCGGCGGCGGCGGCGGAGTCGCTGGGGGGCATGGCGCCTGAGGTCAGGACGTCGTAGAAGGCCTCGTAGGGCTCGTTGAACACTTGCTCCTCGTAGACCCACGCGGGGACCTCGCCGTTGGCGACCATGGCGTTCTTCTCGGCCTCGGGGCCGTAGGCGTGCAGGCGCAGGTGGTGGTAGAGGGTCTGGGCCTTTTCGCTACTCTCAGGGACGTAATACATCTTGATAGTGATCTCGAACTCGCCCCAGCCCGTCTCGTGGACGGCAAAGGGCTCGCCCTTTTGGCCGTCGATCATGCGCACGTGGTTGGGAATGCTCTCGTGGAGCTTGAACTGGACGCGCTTGAGCCAGTAGGTGATGTCGACGTCGTCGATGCCCTTGACGAAGACGGTCCAGCTGTGGGTGTGGTCTTCGGGGGTGCCGGGCGGCTTGGGGTTCTTTTCTGGGTCGAAGGGCCGGGCGGTGGTACCGTAGATGAAGGGCCGGTAGACCTGTTTGCCCTTGACGCGCTTTCCTGCGCTGTTTGCGGGTGCCATGACGGAGTCGAGGTTGTGGAGAGACTTGCGTGCTGCGTGTCGGGACATTTCCTTGTTCTTGGCTGCGACGGGCGGGCGGGCGCGTTATAGAGAGGGTGGGCGGTAGGCTCGCGGGGATGACTAATCACTGGCGCAAGTGCTTGTGTGACCAAAACAGTATCTGGCTGCAGTCTGGGGCGTCTAGTGACAGATCGGGGCAGGCGAAGCTCAGTGTTTGGGCCTGGAGGCAGAAGATCGTTCGAGTGAGTGTTTTGAGGAAAGTTTACATATGATTTTCTGCCGAGCGCGACCTCGCGATCTGGAGTAAGGACAAGCAAGAGCCACTCTGCATGCTCCACCGCAAAACCGCATGTCCTGACACAACACGACCCGCCGCCAGACCGGGGACTCGTGGACCAAGCGGACTCGATGGACATGACATGGCATTGGATGGAGTAGGCTTTCCATAAGTACTCAATTTAGGACATGTATACGAAGAGAGTTCAAATATTACCAATAGATCGTATTGAATACATCATATATGACAGACTGTTGTTCTTCAGACCACTCTCCCAAATACCTCTTGTGATCTTGACGATACTTTCAGCAGACTAATAGTAACTCCAGTGCCCCCCTGCACCACAAATTTTGGCCGATCGGCACCGAGCTATGGGACTGCAGGGGGCCCCTGCCCGAAGCTCCGAGAGCTTCCACATGCGCATCCAGGGTCAATGATTTCATCACCACTTTGGGCTTAGGGAGCTCTGAGCTCTCATTCCCATATTCGGCATCAGACCACCACATCAGTATCGAGAATTGGCATAAAATCGCAGGCGCAACCAGACAAAACTTTTGGGCCAGCAACCTGCATCAAAACTGTGTCAAGAGGAAGATTGTCAGCCCTGTGCCTGCTCTCGTGCGGCCTCTCTAACGCCTCAACGTAATACGTACGAAAGGTTCATCCGACCTCGAGTCTCACTGCTCAGCTCACACTTGCGCGCCTCTTCACATAAATTTCCTGCAATATCTCTCACTGGGGTCTTCTTTATCTCTCCAAGTTCCCCCTTCACGCACACACACACACCAGTCATATCAAAGCCATCATGTCGAAAGCAGCAGCCAAGAAGATAGTCGTCTGCGGCGGCAATGGCTTCTTGGGCTCACGCATCTGCAAGTTCGCAGTAGCACGAGGCTGGGATGTCACATCCATAAGGTAAGCCACCAACTGCCCTTGCTCCAGGACTACGCTACACCACTCAACTACAGCCGCTGACTCGCCTGTCTGCAGCCGCTCTGGAGAGCCAAAATGGTCCGCCGTCACGGCCTCCTCAACGCCGCCATCGTGGGCACACAAGGTCTCGTGGGAGTCGGCAGACATATTCCAGCCCGCAGCATACGCCCCGCTGCTCAAGGGCGCAGATTACATCGTCCACTCCATGGGGATCCTCCTCGAGGCAGACTACAAGGGCGTCGTGTCAGGCAAGGAGTCGCCGATCGCAGGGCTGCGCAAGGCCTTCGACTCGACCCGGGGCAGCCCGAACCCGCTGGAGCGCGGCAGCGCCGGCGGCAGCGGGAGCAGCAGCTACAAGGCCCCCGAGAACGAGAAGCAGCTGACGTACGAGAACATGAACCGCGACTCGGCGGTGCTGGTGGCGAGGGCGGCCGACGGCGAGGGCGCGTCGGCCTTTCTGTACGTGAGCGCGGCGGGCGGGGCGCCCGTGCTGCCGCGGCGCTACATCGACACCAAGCGCGAGGCCGAGTCGCTCATCGCCAGCGGCTTCCCGCGCATGCGCGGCGTCTTCCTGCGCCCGCCCTTCCTCTACGACAGCAGCCGGCCCTTCACCATCCCCATGGCCGCCATGACGGGCGTCGGCGCCGTGTTCAACGGGCTCACGCGGGGCGTGTTTGACGGGCTCATGGGCGCCGCCGGGGCGAAGCCCCTGAAGGTTGATCTCGTCGCGCAGGCGGCTGTTGAGGCCCTCAGTGATGAGGGTGTCAGGGGTCCGGTCGAGGTCCCTGAGATTGAGGAGTTGGCCAATAAGGGGTGGAGGAAGGATATGCTGTAGTCTGTTTTCTCTTATGGGGCCAACATCCTCTCAGATATAAAATGTACTAGTAAATAGATTGTACAAAACGGGCAACACCACTTGTCAGTGTTCGTCAATAATGCTGCCAGATGGCAGTCTCGCACACAGGTGACGGACCCAAAATCACTGAGATCGGCAAAAGTCTCGATATGAATAGATCACGGATTTTGGTGCCCCGGTAGCACATGTCACCTGGTTTCAGAAATAACATCACAGCAACAGGGTTACATTTGACAGTGCCGGACAATTTACTGCCCTCTGAGGACTGTTACAATATTTCGAATTGTACTTCTCGAATGCCGCACCAAAAGCCCAATGCGCCTAAATACATAATACTTTCGCAGACCAATTCATATGAAAGCCCACAAAGGGTACCTTCTAAGACAAGCCGGCTATCCAACGCCATTCCCATGCTAGATGCGTATCCCCGTCCCAACCTGACGGTCATCCCAATCGAGGACAAGAGAGAAATCGAGCCAATATAAAAAAGCCAAAAGACAAGGAGAAGATAGCAATGCCGTCTATATGCCAGCGGCCGTAAAGCTCAACAGGCTGCCGACCGCCAGCCCAGCCACGAGGCTCAGCCCCATGAACCCGCCGGCAGCCTCCCTCTCGTCCTCGCCGACCCACTCGGCCGCGCCCATCATGCTGTTGGACGCGAGCCAGCCGTTGGTCAGGCCGAAGGGGAACTGCACGACGGCGAGGTAGAAGACGTCGCTGGCGACGACGGCGCCGCGGCCGCGGATGTTGCACAGCAGGTACAGCGGCAGGAAGCCGACGCGCGCGACCGACACGAGGAACAGCACGGCGGGCGCGCGGGCGCGCACGGCCGTGTTCCACGCGCCCGCCGCGGCGACGCGCCCCAGCAGGTCGCCGAGGTTCCAGGCGAAGAAGGCGAGGGGGATGAAGACCTCTGGGTCGAACAGCCTACTGCTACCACCGCCGCCGCCGTTGTCGTGCGTCGACGGGATCTTGGCCGTGAAGACGGGGAAGAACATGGCGACGGCGAAGCACATGAAGGCGGAGCCCGCGAGCCAGTGGAGCTTGCGGAACAGGGCGCGCATGCCGACGACGCGGCGCGCGGCCTGCTCGGCCTCCTGGATGTCGGCGTGCGAGTGCGTCGACAGCATGCTGGCGGCCAGGTCCGGGTGCGACGCGGCCATGCGCGCCTCGACGAGGCGGTCGTGCCGCCGCACCAGCGGCAGGAAGGCCAGGAGCGTGCAAAGGGAGACGAGCACCGCCGTCAGGAAGTAGATGAAGGCCGCGGAGCCGACGGGGTCGGCACCGTCTTCGTCGGTGCTGCCGCCCTGGGCAGGGGGTGGCTGCGGCGAGGGCGGTACGGCCAGCACGCTCACGATCTGCGCCAGGGCGGGCAGCACGCCCGCGACGCCCTGGCCGGCCATGATGGCCTGGGTGTACTCGGGGCGGCCGAAGCTCGCGGCGAAGGCGAAGGCGCCGTTCTGGAAGAGACCCGTGGCCAGGGCGGCGAAGCACACGTCGACCAGCAGAAAGGCGAGGTACCAGCGGGCGGGGACAGCGGTGAAGACGGAGGTGGACAGCGTGAGCAGGGCGAAGGCGGCAGTGTTGATGAGCAGGGCGAGCTTGATTCGGTTCGGGTAGTTGGCCGAGCGCTGCATGTTGGTCAGGACGACCATGGAGCCAAGGTTGGTCAGGGTCGAGACGGAGAGGATCGCCGACTGGAAGTTCTGCGTCGCCCAGGGGTCGTCGGTGAAGCGCGAGGCGAAGTAGGGCGAGGCTGCGAGGAACATGTTCCTGTGTTGGGGCGTAGGGTCAGTGGTTTGGATCTTGGTCTCCGCGTCCGAGGACAGGATAGAGGGATGTGGGTGCTCACCAAGCCCATAACATGGCGACGCCAACCATGGCGAAGATGGTGTACTCTAACCAGGAGAAAGGCACCTCTGTAGCATCGAGCAGCTCGCCGTCGTCGGACATGTCGCCGTCCGAAACATCGTCGCTGGAGTTTCGCAGCGGCGCGTACTCGTCTGGGTCGGCATCGCGGTCGGCCTTTGTGCCGCCACGGCGAGACAACATGCCCTTGAGGCGATCCATCTTGACGGAGTTGAGCAGGCCGGCGATAGTGGAGGGAGAAGATGGTGATGCTGCCTCGGCGGGTGCGTTCTGAGGCATCTGGTGTCGGCGGGTGGACCGGGAAAGTCGACTGCGCGATGAGCCAGCCCCCCGGGCTTAGTTGTGTGACGTCGGTCCTGGGCGTTCACGTTCAGTCACGTTCAGGCTCGCCGACCCCTGAGCCCCGTCGTCCGCCTCAAGCTTCCCTTCCAAGAGCGAGACGACTCACTAGAAGGCAGCTGACGATGCTTGGTAGTCGCTCCTCAAAACAAGGTCTCAGAGAGGCCGTCATGTGTCGCAAATGCGGTTGCTGGTATCGGGTCAGCCGTCGACATCACAAGTCCCGGATTGGCTTTGCCATGGCCCCGATTCGCTGATTGCAAGGGCCCCCACGCTAAGGGACCGCGAAACCCCTGGAGCTACCCTGAACACCCCCACTGCACCTTGAGCTCAAGTTGCCCAGCCCAGCCCTGTCCATTTACCGCTTGCCAGCCTTTCCACTCGGCTTGTTCTCAATTTCGTTCTTATTTTAACAACAGACCTTGGCTTTCCCAGCTTAGAGTCCAGGATACATACGCACGACGCCTTCAAACCTACTTGAGTAAGCTTGCTTGTCATTCTACCGAGCTGTCTCGTAGTGAAAGCTTTGAGAACTACGATCTCTCTCTGCAAGGACTGCTACTGGCATTGCAATAAATTTACTTATAAGAATATCTAATTGAACCAAATTGTTTCACGCCCTAACTTATTCTGTGGTAAATACTCTTGTGTGAGTGTGTGTGTGTGTGTGTGTGTGTCATGATGTCCTTTTGACAAATCACTTGATTTGATTATCTTCCTGCCGATTTAATAGATATTCTGTAAATAGCGCGTCCCCGAAGAGCCACTGTTCCACAGCATGTCCCAGCCACCCCCCCCCCCCCGGGAATCCCCCACGTCGTGCGCCAAATGCCGTCTGGATGCTGTCTTTTCTGTGTCCTGTGCCACAAATTCGTGGCCTGCAGTGGCTGACGACTTCCTAACAAGAGGTATTCGATCATCTAGCAAGCTGGCCACTCGCATCTGCATGCATTCTGCCTTATAGGCGGAAACGGGAGGCCTACGTGCAACCTCTGCCTGGTAAGGCTTACTTACCTGTGCAGGTAACGTACCACGCCGATCCATGATATTGGTATGTTGCAGAGCTCAAAATACTATATAATTTTGGTAGGTATGATCAGGCAGCCTGGTGCTCACTGAAGCTTGGATTCACGCTCAATTCAACCAAGTTCGAGTGCTACAACTGATGAATCTTTCGAGAATGTATGAGTACCAGCCCCTTCCGACTGTCAGCAGCATACGGCTCTTGATGAGTTGAATGGGACCTTAAAGGAGGCACTGTCTCGTGTACATTGGAAACATTCGACGACAATGTCCCGCCCTACGATGCGCTTTCAAACTATTAGGGGAACCCGACACCTACAGTACAAGGCAACATTTGAAATCCACTTGAATGGCAATCTCATCGACCTCCACGAGACACTATGGGAATTCCTCGACCAAATGCAAAAGTCCCAACAGATTTAAAGCCGGTTTTGGATGGACGGACTGTCTTTGCCTTGATCAGCTTTGCAAGATAGAGATCCACCAACAAGTCTCTCGCATGGGCGAAATTTGCTCAAATGCGGAACAGACCATTTCCTGGCTCGGATATGATGGGGCGCCAAAGCCTGAGCCTGAGACTAGACAGAACCTGGGAGATCACTGTGCAGCTTCAACTGATGGCAGAGGGCGTTTCACTGACACGACCTGTTCTAGAGGTCTTCTTTTCCCAGTTGCCGAGTTGGCCGTCTATCACAGGCTCTGTGCTCGCTATGGAGTACTCGAACCTTGAACTACTGCCTGAAGGAACTAACGAGGTAAAGCATTTGGGTGCTGGTCAATTGGAACAACCACCCCTCAACATCATATCGCTACCTTATTGGAGACGAGTGTGGGTTGTGCAGGAATTTTCTCTGGGAAAGAAGGTGAAACTGGTCCTTGGCGCCGTATCCATCGCATTCGACGACTTATTCCTCGCCTACAAGGCTTACATGTACCCTGCGATCAAACGGCTTGTAAGTCATCCCTGAACCAGTACAAGCCCAGGAACCAACGGTTTGACTGCCGCTATCGAAGCGAGGGCAGCTGTACTTGCTTGCGAAGTATCGATACAGTACACATTGTACTGGAGTACTCTTTGCAATACTTTCAAAGTTGTCGATCGTGTCTATGGCTTTTTAGGCCTACTAAAACATCACAAATCTGACAAGTCGTCCGCGTCATACTCTGTTGACTTCCCCGGTGTCAATTACGACACACACGTGATAGAGGTCTTCTGGGATACTGCTCTCTCCTGTCGAGGCTCGCCTGACGTCTTCACCACGCGGCGAGCAAGTCGTCTTGTGAGTTTCCTGCCCCATTTGGCAGACTCTCTCGAGTCCCCGTCCACACTGGAATCCCTCTCCTGGTACGCCAACCAAAGCAGGACACGCTCCTCGTCAAGGAGCAAGAGCCTGCTTGTGCGCCTCGTTGCGATCATATGCCGGTCCGTAGGCAGCCGCACATGGGCCTTTCATCTGGTTGCAACGATGCAACCTTTTAGACGGTTTCTCCAGACGACGGCGGCACTTCAATTCTGGGAATACTTTGCCGACATGATGGACCAATGTCACCTCTCGATATCACTGGTCGCTCTTTTTCTAACGTCCTACCAAGCCGGCAACAAACAGTATGTTATAAGGAGAAATAACATCTTAAATGCCGCGACCATTAGCATGGCACTTGCAGTGGAGTAGGGCGGGCCAGGCGGCTGGGTATGTCAGTCTGACCCACATGTGCAGTGAATGAGGACCGGTCACATCACAGTGTCCAGTTCAAATTGCCTGTGGCGTTAGCGCTGGGAAAATCTCGTGACGGTTTCTTTCCATGTGTGGCTGCGGATCAGTCGCATGGCACTGGGAAGACGCAAGCAAAGTACATGTATCACTGCGCTGGCACCGACCGCTTGCTGAACCTGCAACCTAGATATCGGGTTGCGGCTCAAGTTGACCCAGGATGAACAGCAAACGAATGATGGATGCTTGACAGGACAATTTTATATTGATTTTGGGCTGCCCATAAACCAAATAACTACAAGCGGATCGTCAAGCCCCCCAAGCTGGAAGCCGCACATATCTCATGGGTCCAGGTCAGGTGTGCCTTTCGATCCGGGATCGTTGGAAGCGATCTACGAATAGCTGGACAGCCCACAAGCGCGAGAGCATGGTGCACATCAATTTCATCTGCACGCTTGCGTCATCTGTCACATTGTGGAAAAGTAGAATAGGGAAAGGCCTCACGTGCATTGGAATCCAATGACTACGAATGGATGTGGAGTGTCGATTAGGATGCAAAGAATCAAGGCGATTGCGGCATTTGACATGTGATGGCACATGATGCCCATCTTTATCGCCTGGAGTGATGCCTGCTTAGGATGACTGTTGCATCATGAGATCTTATTACGTGTACATATTGCTGTTCAAAAATATTTAGATTTGAATCAGTTGCCCATCCCAGACCGAGAATTACGCACCGACAGGGCACAAGCGTCCCTTAGCGGTAGGAAAATACTCAATCTGATCCGTCATGTACCAGTCTTCCGAGCCCACCGCCCCGGTGGCGTAAAGCACGCCCCACGGGTCGACCTTCTGCTTCAGGGCGTAAAGACGGTCGTAGTTATCACCGTAGAAGGACTGCTGCCAGTCCGGCTCGTTGATGTCGGCCTCGTTGAGATACGTGCCGTCGCTCACAGCCCGCCACCCCGCATACGCGCCCACCATCTGCTTGTTGGCCGCTGCCATCTCCTCCATAGTGTCGTTGTAGCCGTACACGACGTTGCCCATGCCGAAAATCAGCCCCTTCCGCCAAGCGGGGTTGACAGCATTGTCCTGGCTGACGGCTGAGTTGACTCCTGGTCTAGAGTTGTACCCCGTGAAACTGCCGCGGCTCTGTGTTGTGTTGCGAATGGCGGCTGATTGCTCTGCGAACCTCTCCGCGCTCTGCCAATTTGTTTCCGGGAAGAACCGCGATGTAGTGTGGAAGTACCAGTAGCCAGCAGTGTTTGTGCTGTCGAGGAACTGAGAGTCGAACATGTCCATGAATCCCGAGTACTCGTTGTACGAGACTTCATCCACATTGATACCCAGCGAAGATAGGTTCGCGAAGAAAGCTGCATTGTGGCCTTGCAACTCGGATTTACTCATCCCTGGGGCTACTTGGGGCGCCATGTTGAACGTGCAGTTCACGCTGTCCGTGCAGGCCATGTTAAAATAGCTCCAGATACCGGTCTCGGGCCATTTCGTGAATTGCTGCCTGAGATGGCCAACTTGATTAGTACCGAGAGTAAAGAATGGAGGTCCAAGACTTACCACAAAGCATCTATTCCAGCCCAGAAAGTGTCTTCTTCGACGCCAGATCCGAAGGAGTAAGTGAGAGCGGTGATATTGGTATCTTCGTAGGCACGAATGACGAGGCTCGTGACTATGCCCCATGTACTCCCTCCCTGCGATGCCTGTCAATACTTGATTGCGGAAGTCAAAGCACTCTGAGATTGCGCGGGAAAGGATATGAATTCGCAGTAGTTGTACGGGGATATCTGGATGTGAGACTTACACCACCACGTAAAGCGAAGAATAAGTCAGGATTTGTCTTTTCATCAGCCGATACGAACGATCCATCCGGTACTGTATTGATTTGATTTAGCAAAATTTCGGACTACGATGAAGAAAGGAGGAATCACAGGACACTGTGACTTACGAACGACCTCCATCGAGAGAACATGGTCAGCACCACCACCATACTTGTTGACCAGCGGACCATTGCCACCCCCAGCGATGTATCCACCAGCAATTCCAACAGTCTAAATAAGCGCATCAGCTACAGGGCAAGTCCTCCAAGTTTGTCTTGGTGTGACTCACGCGTGCAATCCCGCCGACTACCATCAAGCCCTGCTCGTGTGCAGCATCGTATATCTGCTTGGTCGTGATGCCAGCCCCGACCTTGAACGCCGGGCCTGTCGCCCCAGATGAGGACTGGTAATCAGAGCCCAAGAACTCGATATCCTTCAGATGGAGTGTCCAGACTGACAGCGACCCGCCGCCTGTGCTCTTGGCGTTGAAGTCATGGCCTGAGTTCTTGACGTTGAGACGAATGTTCAGATTGCGAGCAAAGTTCACCGCGAGCTGGATCTGGGCAACTATCAATGCGAGGCTGAGTGAGCAGAGTAGCCTATCATGCTGAGGCTGTGAGGAACGGTGCATATACCATTTGTGACATTCACAACGTAGGCGGGCATGCCGCCAAGCTCACACGTAGAGTTGGGCCGAGACAAGAAGTCCCCAAGATCCGGGGGGAGGCACGACATGCCTTGGAACACGGGCCAGTCGACTTCAGTGGGTTGTGCAGCGCTGTTTTTTTTCTTCCAGTTAGGACATTTCCCATATCAATACAATGTAGCACATGAGGTCTTACCGCCATGCTGGATCGGTCCATGAGACGTCGAGATCAGCACATTTGGCTTCGTCATACTGCGGCCATTCTGGGTAGCAGACAGCAGCAGCCGGGACACCTTCTATGAGGGCACCTCCTAGGAAGAGATCAAGCAGCCACCAGACCGGTTTTGACGGCCACGAGGCATCGCCGGGCAAAGTCTTGCAGGCCCTATGCCGCTTCCTCAGGTTAGAATCGCTGTCATTGGCGAAAGCGAATATGGAAGCTTCAACACCGCTGGTGTTTTGTGTTTGCAGGTAAGATGTGAGGCTGCTGATGACATCTGGGGTAAGCTGGGACTTCTCGTAGGAGAAGTAGCCAACTCCCGACTCGGCGATGGTGTTTGATACATCCTGCACGGCCGGACTAGGTGCTATTGAGGTTGACGCCAGAGTCAGTGAGGTTCAAAATTGAAGAAACAAAAAGGGGGGGAAAAAAGGGGAAAAAGGAGGGGGGGGGGGTTATGTTCAGGTGTCCCGGGGCTCTCTTACTTGAATCCGAGGTATCAGGGCTCTTGATCTGTGCAAGCACCGCCGCCACGAGCTGGGCAGCGATGAAGATGATATTTCGAGACATAGCAATTTGAAGGCACCGTTGCAGATGCCTCAATACCCCGATTCTGTTACAATCAAGGAAGGGGAAAGTGATGCAGCCATAGTGAAGAGTCCATGATCTGAGCTGAAATCTGAGGGAGGAGTTATATCTCCTGTGGCACGAATTTCTTGGGTACAGGGTCTAGACCTGGCCCACTGTATATCAGAGTAGTCATTCGATACTGAAGACGCGAGGGACAGATGTGGCAAGCCCGTTGCTGACGGAGGTCCTAGACCTGGGTTGGAAGGTGGGACGAGAACTTTAGGCTGTTGGTACGAAATTGTATGCGGCATACCGCCCCGAACTGGACTCCGCTACTCTACAGCACGATTAGAGCAAGAGCCCGTAGAGAGAAGGTCTCTCGGGGTATGCTGCATGTAGTTTTTGTCAATATTAGGACTGTGGGAAGAAGGTCCAGCCACACTCTGATCTCTCTGGAATCAATAAGCTCAATTATTTATGAAGGGTATCGATCAAGTTGATCATATCAAGTCTGGACACCTTAAAAGCGCTCGGTACGTCGGGACAGGACGGCTCGAGGACGGGTGCGGCCCGCAGTCGTAATCGTTATGGAGTCAACTAAACATGCATGCTGAGGATCCTCTGATGTGGATTATGCTCCACAAGACTAACTTTACCGGGACGACATCTCGTCTGCTGAGTGACCACTGGCATGACAAAGTTCGTTGCGACAATGTCAAGTCATGAGCGTCGGGAGGAGAAGTGTCTAGTCTGGCACGCGAGGGCAGGAATTTGCAGGCCTGCCGAGGATCGACAGACCAGATCTGATTGTACAGGCTGGTGACATGCAACAATCCTTGTCAACAAATCTTCGTTGCCTTCGGGAACAGGATTGATGTGACCTGCGTGAATGCCACTTTCTACCGAAGCGTCATGTGCTTAATATGCCCTTGAGTAATCGAGAGCTACACATATGTGGTCCAGGGACAATTGTGACTGTCTCGGGGAGTGTGAAGTCTATCTTCCTTTCCATCGCCTCGACTCTCCAGCTTTAGACCATTCGCCACTTGACAGCTCCGGGGCCCCGGCCAGTGTAATTTACCGTGCAGCAACGACGTGAGGAGTTGGATGCAAGAACCTCGGCCCGCATAATCGACATGTCATTTTGCATGCTTCAGTTCTTCCAATAAAGTAAAACGAATGCTAAGACCGACACACTGGGGATTTCAAAAGCAGTGGTGCCTCGAATTAGTCCTTGCAGGAGTTCACAATTAATAAACAAGCCACCACCGCGATGCTTTCCTCGTGTCCTGGCCTGAAGATGGATGAAAAGGTCTGCGAAGATTTATACGTCTTAGTCCGTCAAGGTTTAGCCACACCGACCTTTGAGAGGAGAGGGGAGGGGAGGGGGAGTGGCCAAGATCTAATATCCTCCTGGAAATTGCTAGCTGCCTATAGGGATCAAAGCTACCCAGGTTTGACGTTTCTGTTTGAGTGAGAACTGGGCTGGACCAGCCACATTAGATCCATGCTCGGATATGTGCGTTCCCTCGTGGATTCCTCACCAGTGATGCAAAGCAAATGTCTGTTTTGTGGGTCTCGGATGGGCCATGTTCGGGGCCGAGATCGACCGGCGTGGCACAACGCCCACAAGCAGAATGGCAGCAGGCTTGTTGCAACCCTTTCGTCCCGGTTGAGCCGTAAAGTAATGCAGGGTCACGGAGAATGGTTGCTGGCAAGGTCCGCTAGAGAAGCAGTGTTTTCCAGGAGTGCAATGCGGGATGTTAGGGAGACGTTTCCGAGTTTGTCCCCGTCTTTCAGATTCCTCAGACAGATGGATTTTTCCTATTGACAGACTGCCTATTCGATGTTTTCTGGCCACACTGCGTTGTCGGGTCGGGTGCCCACTTGAAAACCTTCCCACCACTAAGCTCCATCACGCCCCTCGCGGATCGAGCCTTTGCTGAGGTCGACCATGTCCTCCATATCAGATCTTCCGACTTCTTCGCTGCAGAGAACTGGCATTGCACTGGAAGTGCTGTTCCCGTTGCTATCATTCATCACGGTCTCCATGAGAATCTATGCAAGACTGATCACAGGTAATTTTGGCTGGGGTAAGTTTATTCAGGTATGGCGGCCTGTGACAAGTTCGGACCTTTTACGGCTGTCCACATATTCCTGATCCTACACTAATTTGTCCGCCTCTGTAGATGACGGCCTCATTATTGTGGCTATGATCCTATCCATCGGCCTTACAGTCACTGCGATCATCGGTGAGTCTTCAAATCAAGATATCTGTCTCGGCACGTACCCATCATTATCGGAAGGGTAATTTACTGAGGATAGAACCGCCTCCAAGCTATGAGAACCATGTATATAGGTATCCACTACTGGTATATCCCACCAGACTGGGACTACAAGCGAGGCTTCATTTGAACATATGCTATGGGTGTCATCTACATGCCCATCCTTTCGATTGTCAAGATTTCTGTCTTGCTGTTTATCCTTCGATTCTCCGGCGTCAAAAGTTCAGTGCGATACATTGTCTGGGGCAACGGTATATTCAACCTTTTGTTGATGATATCGGTCTTCTTCGTAATGCTTTTCGACTGCGTGCCGTTTGCGAAGAATTGGAATCCTACGCTCGACGGATACTGCGTTGACGTTGGCAAGTTCAGCCTTGCAAGCAGCATCTTCGCCATCGTCACAGACGTTGTCGCTATTGCTTTGCCGTTCCACATCTTTTGGAGCCTCAACATGAGCGTGCGAAAGAGACTGGGTCTTATGCTCATCTTCTCCGTGAGCGTCTTGTAAGTACCAGATCAAGTCTTCACCATGCCCGAACAATCACATGTCAACCCGATATGACTCTGGACGAATATCCATCATTAAGCACTTGAGACTGGATTTCGCATAATTGACATGTTACACCATGATTAAGGTCCGTCGCTTTCTCCTGCATCCGCCTATATTATATCATGGGAATGTACACGACCACCGACCCGGATCCAGATGCCAACTACAGCATCACGTTCACGTTTTCGGCAATCGAGGTGAACCTGGCCATTATTGCCGCCTCGATTCCCGCGCTTTGGCCTTTGGTCCGCGGAGGAGTTGGAAAGACGACGACGGCAGCCAGCAGTAGTGCCTTCAACACACCGCGACGATACACAAAGAACCAGCAAGGATGGATACGGGCGAGTGATCACAACGAAAGCCCGGACACTTGCGACGACAACAATGATATCGACCTCAACGACATGAGCAATCGAAGGGTCCAAACAGTTATCAGCAGAGGATCATTACCTGATAATTCGGACGAGGAGATACTCCATGACCGTGGTAGTCGGACAGAAGACGGTGCCATCGTGAAGACCACTCAAATCTGTTACTCGGTTTCAAAAGGCTGAGGTTGGGCTCCACAGAAATTTAGAGTCACGAATAAAGAGATGCCATGTTGCTAGATCGCACTAAATCGCATTCCATCAGGGCTATCTGCAAAGGCAAATTTGACGAGGAAGCGATGGTAAAACAATGCTCAAGGGCAGTAGTGCCAACATACCCAGGTATACAGCCCTCGTCTTTTGGGCTGTTCTCTGCCCACGTCCCTTGAGTGACCCGGAAACAAAAAATGTACAATCATTGTGTAATTGAGAAAGCCAAATATTAGGCTATATACTCTGGTGTTTGAAGAGAGCTTTGAGACCTCATCAGTGGTCGATCAAACCGGACCCCCACGCTAGATAGGGTGGGTCCAAGAAGTGACCTCGCGGAACCCCCAAAGCTCTCCCTACATAGGTACTCAAGCTTAAGATGCTTCATCCACTCGGCTTGATCCCCGGCTCCGTCTCTTAGTAGCCAGATTGAGATCATGGATCCTGTGGTCTCTATAGCATCGGCAGTGACAGCAAAGAAGAGGCCGTGTGATCGTGGGCGCAACCCCCCAAGAGCTCAAGCAGCAAACACAGACGCATTCGATGACCAAGAAGAGTGTTCACCTCTCTTAGAGTACCTCGCCTCACTTGTTCCTCGACCCCTGGCCCTGGAACACTGCGGCCCGTTATGCGGCCATCTACTACTAGTACACGTGATGGGCCCTTCCTGCGGTGCAAGTATGTTGTGCATCGTTTGTCTTGCTGCTCTCGCAATCGTGCTTGTGTTTGCCTGCTAGCCTGCTGTCAGAAGCGCAAGACCTGGTAGATAAGTCTCAATGGTCTGGTATCTGTGATTCACCATCAAGTCGCGAATTTCTCACAAGCATCTCCTAGCCGAGCAGCTCTCCTGTCTGGCAACTCTATGAAATTTCACACTCCTTTACAATTTACTTCTCACATCACCCGTGTTGAACTGAAACGCAACCATGTCCAAAGATACGACAGGGATTTTGTCGCTGTCGAAGTACCGAGAAGGAACAAGTTTCAAGCAAATCAGAGACAAAGGTTGGAGATGAATAGCGCGTCATTTCATTTAAACCACAGGCTTTAATCAAGCCTAAAATTCGTAGTCTTCTAGTCGGAGCTATATAGTAATAACTTTTTTTGATTTTTTAAAAGGACGTACTTGAAGGTAAGCCCGATGTCCCGCTCTCTCCATGACCTAGGTACTTTCAATTCGTAAGTGTCGGTGTAGTTTCAAAAGTTTCA
This sequence comes from Diaporthe ilicicola, assembly GCA_023242295.1. Lineage (NCBI taxonomy): Eukaryota > Fungi > Ascomycota > Sordariomycetes > Diaporthales > Diaporthaceae > Diaporthe > Diaporthe ilicicola. The sequence continues at coordinate 16,612 of JALPVH010000003.1, read as the reverse complement.
ATCGACATCGGCATCAACGAGAAGCCTCCAAATCTGGTCTCAGCCGAAGTGGTCACGTAAATAACCCGAAGGTGTCATAAGCTTGAGGATTATGAACTACTCATGTGAAGTATAGCGCTGTTGGCGTTTAGGGTCGGCGTAGAGCCTGCCAGAACTCTCATATACCTTGGTATGCCTCCATCTATTTGTCGGGTATACCAAGATTGACTATCTTCGTGAGACGGTGTTGCCTCGTGTAGTTCGAAAATTTCACGGCTGTCCCACAAGCCTTCCCTCCTGTTCAGCGAACGGAGGAGGCCAAGGGCATGGGATTGAATCTGAGCATCATTCGCAAGGGTCGTGACCAGAGAAAGACCAGGGATCAGATCGCCGTCCACAGCAAACGTGGGACATTTCAAGGCTATGAAGGGCTTGGCCATATCTTCTGCCTCGTCAAGGAATGCTGGAAAAGATCTCGATGCTAACATGCGATCGCAGGTTGTGTGGTAGGGCCCCAATAACTGCCACAATTTTTGCGTGAGCCTCATCCGCATTACCTGTCCCCGGTCCGCATTCGAGAAGAATTGAAACTGCAGGGCCTCGAGAGTCAGGTTGAAACGCGAGCCCCAGATGGCGAGCCGATCCTCCAACAAGTCGAAAGCTCTTTTCCTTTCCGCAGGTAAAGGCTTACAAACAGAGTCGCTCTGAAGAACACCAAGTGGACGTATTGAGCGTCGATTCGTCTCAGGGAAAGAGACGCCTCGTTCAAGCTGGAAAAGGCATGCCCGATCCGCGATCGATATATGATGGTCCACCATCATTTGGTCTGCGTGGCACGATCCCTTCCTCCATGAGAGTTGATATTCCAATGCCAACTCTTGCGAACATTTCGGTCATCTCTTCTGTCATCTCCAACTCTTCAGCATCATGCTTGATACTCGAGTTAGCTAGAAGCTTCATCCCTGCCCTGTAATGCCGGATCGACTCAGAGTAGCGTCCAGTCAAGCTCTCCAGAAACACAAATTAACAGACAACACGTCAAGACGCATCATGAATCGTACGGAGTGCCCACTTTACTGAGTGTTTTAATGTGGCCGATGGCTTTATTGTACTGTTGGACGGCGACGTACTCTAGCTGTGGTGTTTGAGCAGAAGCGGCGGGCTCGTCGGACCGGCATATAAAAGACTGGTGTGCTGCTGCGACTGCGATGCTCGCATATCTCACAAATTCAGATGCCATAGCCAGCGGCATAACGAAATAGTCCCAGCATTCGATGGGGCCGAGTGACAGTGTATTCGATTAGTCGGCTATGAATACTCATTCTCCTGAATAGCAGGATTCAACAAGATAACTTCCTTCAGAAAAATATGTTGCTGAGAAACCGTAAGTCTCCTTGTGTTGGACTCACTTGTCTACAGTGAATATTAACTGCCTAATGTTTCCAGGACCTAGTACAATATCGTTGCTGCCTAAAGTACCCACCTAGGTACTGATTTCGTTCTTATCCCCACAAAAAGGCCCCCTATTATAAGTCTGTGTCCCTGTTAGGCCGCCAGTTGTAAACAGCCGAGTCAACCAACTTCCTCACAGCCATGGCATCCCCATCCACTTCCACGCCATAAGCGGCGCCATATTACGAATTTTAGAGGCGAGGACCGCAAATCCTTCCACACTGGACTTCGGAAGGCGAGGGCGCACTATATAACCATAATGGCGCGGTTCTACATAAGATAAAATAGAAAACGGATATTCGCACCCGCAGAAATAGATGGTACACCGGTATATATAGACCCTAGTACGCTAAAAAACGGCCACCACCTAAATTTATATATATAATATTATTTTAACTATACTAGCTATTATATTTAACTATATTTATCGCTATTATATTAATTAACCGCCGCTATATTAATTAACCGCCGCTATACTAATTAATCGATTTTATACTTAAAGAAATATTTAAATCTAATAAGTTTTTAAATATTATAAAATATTAGTAATAGCTAGCCGCTAGCTAGCAGCTAAGCTAATAATTAGCTACCCCTTTTATTTACTATTACGCTTTAAGGCTTAAGTAATTTAAAACCTTAATATTATAAAAACGATAAAAAAATAATTTTAAGGTAAGATAAGTATATTTTAATATTATATCGATTAATTTTAATAAGAAATTAATTAATAAAGTAAAGCGTTAATATAGGGTTATTAGTTAACGTTAAGTAATAATAGCGGTAATAAAGGTAAGTTATTAAAAGTATTATAGGTAGGGTTAAGCGGCGGGCTTTAATTAGCTATAGCTATTAGCGGCTACTTAATTAATAGGCAGCAAATTAACTATTTATTTTTATAGGTGCAAATATTTATTTTTATAAAATAAGTTATTCCGGCCTACTCTATACCATTATTAAGCGTAACAACGTTATTCTCTTAAGAAAGTACTTAATTATAAGAGACCGGAGATTTACGCACTTATTTTCGAAGGGTATATACCCGCGTATAACTAATTATATAGCCCTATATATATAAATTTATTTTAACTATAGGCTAGCTATAGTTAAAGTTAATATTAATATATAAATTAATATATTATATTATTTTAACCCTTTATTCTCTTATTTAACTTTAATTATATACTTATTATTTATATATCGGCCTAATTCTATAATATTTTAAGTAGAATTTACGCTTAACTATATATTTACCTACCCTTAAGCATTTTAATTTAAGATTATATACTTTTACCGCTATTATTCTTACTAATAAGTTTATTTAAAGTTAGGTTTATATATTATAATTAATTAATAATTCTTTATATATCTATATACTGCTTTTTAGCCTTTAAACCTATATTTAAAAAGATAGTTTAAGAAAAAGATTATTATTTTAGCTAATAGTTTACTTACCTTATAAGCCTTTTTATTAGCTATTAGTTTTATTAAACGGTCTTTTATTAAGTAGTACTATTATAAATATTCTTTTTATTTAAAGATTATAGGGTTAAGTTATTTTATTTTTAATTTAAGTTAACCCTTTATATTAAGGCTATTATTACCTTTATTTTATTACTTACCTTATTATTTAAGCTAAAAGTTATTAATTTAATTATCTTTATTATTATTAACTTTTTTTAGCTTTTATTATTTTTAAATATACCCTTTTTATTAAAGCTAAATATAATTAGCTTATAAGGCCTTTTCTTTATCTTAACTTTTTTTAATAAAAGGGTAGTTAAAAGCAGGTTATTAATTAAAAAGTTATAATTAAGCTAGAAAAATTTATATATATTTACCTTTTTAAAGGGTATATTAGCTTTTAATCGGTTTATAATTTAATTAATATAAATTAAGCTAAATTATATAAATATAGGGTAGTTATAAGTTATAAATAAATAATTATCCTATAAAACTTTTTTTTAAAATATTTATTTTATATATACCTTTATCTTTAAGAGAAAATTTAGTATTATTTATAAAACTTATAAAGAAAGGGCTTTTAGCTATTTTTATTTATTAAACTTTTAAAGTAAGGATATCTTTTAATATACTTTTTTTAAGCGGAAGTTATAAGCTATATCCTTTAAAGCCTTATAAATAGCCTTAATTAAGTAAAGAAGATTTTCGATCCTATAAGCTAAATATACCTTTAATTTATAATATAAGCTTTTTATTAATAATATTATATATAGGCTAAAGTTAAGGGTTTTATAGATTTTATAGGCAGCTTATTTAGCTATAATAACTTTTTCCTTATTTATATATTAGGTTTTTAAATATTTAATTATAGCTATTTAATTTTAAAACTTCTTTTATAATTATTATTATATTACCTTATAAACCTTATAATTAATTAAGTATTTTATAAACTTAAAAAGGTTAAATAAAGCTTATCGGGTATAAGGGATATTATTTAAAACCTTTAATAAAATTATTACTTTATTTCTTATTAGTATATTTAATAAGGCTAATTTATTATTTTTATCGGCTTTTTTATTAGCTTTCTTTTTTAATTTTATATTTATTAAAATAATTAATTTCTATTATTTTTTTTAATATTAAGAATAATATTTATATTAATATAAAAGATATAAAGTTAATATTAAATTTAAGGGAATATATATTTAAGGGTATTAATTAAAGTAGTATTATAATTAATAATAAATAAATTAAGCTTTTTAGCTTTATAAAGTTAAAGTAATTTATAAACTTAATTTAAAAGCTATTAAAATATAAATTCCTTTTTATTGCTAATAACATTTTAAAAAAGAGAAATATTCTTTTTTATATAAATAATTATAATATTTTAAAAGTATAATATCTTTTTATTATTTATCGAATAAATATAATTAAGTAAAAAATAGTAAGAAAAATAATACTTTTATAATTAAGCTAATTATATCTTTTTATATTAAAATATACTTATAACCCTTTTTTAATTATTAATAATATAGTAATATTAAGTATTATTCTTTTTAAAGAAATTTAATATTATTTAGGTTATTATATATATTTTTTACTTCTCTTTATAAAAGCCGGCTAATTAGTTTTTTATTATATTAGCTTTTAATAAAACTATTAAATACTTTTATTAAAAAAGAGATTTAAATATCTTTAGCTTAGCTAAGAATAAGTTTTATATCGCTTAAGCGAGAAATTTATAATATTCTTTTAATAGTTATATTTAGCTATATTAGGCTTTAAGAACTTTTTATAGCTTATAATAAATATATTATTTTTTTTCGATAAGTAGCCTTTATTTATTAAATATTGCCTTTATTATATATATAATTATTTACTATTTATAGTTAGCTTTAATTATAATTATATTATTTTATATAGTAGTTAAAAGGCGTTAAATATTTTAATTATAGCCTAATATTTTCTATTAAAGCTTTTTTATTTAAATTATTATTAGCTAATTAGTAAATATTATAGCCTTATTTAAATTAGCCTTTAGCTTATTATAGGTATTATATTTATTTTTAAAAAGTTTTAAAAAGGAAAAAGGGTTAAAAAGTATTAAGTAATAATAATTTATAGCTATAATATTTAAGTTTTATTTATAATAATTAGCTTATTATTATAGCTTAAAGCTTAAATAATCTGGTATATTTATTATTATAATAATATTAAATAAATATTATTTAATTAAATAAGGATAAAATTTAATATTATATTAATCGAATATATTAAAGTTAAATTAATTAAGCGATAGGTAGGTAGTTAATAGGTAAATATTTAAGTATAATAAAAGAATCTGCTATAGGGTATATAGCTAACGATATAAAAAATATTCTGGCGGCGGAGGCGGCGGTTAAATAGGGCGATTTAATTAGTTGCTGGCTGCTTAGTAAATAAATAAGTATATACCTTCTGAAAATGGGTGTGCGAATCTCCGGTCTTAATTATAAACCTGTAGTAGCTTAGGCCCGGCAAGATACGCCTAGATAATCCTTTCTAGATCGCCGTCAACTATAAAAGCACCTAGGCCCAGGAATTACCCATCCGCGGGTACCCATAAGTACCCGCGCATAGATTTCGGATCCTTAAACCCAAATATATACTAAATTACCCAGAACTAGGTAATTACCTAAAACCCGGTTCTACCCGGATAAAAGTAAAATTCTTTAAATTACTTACCTAATTATCTAATTACTTTATTATTACTAATAATATAACTAAATAGGATTTTATCTTACTTATTATCTTATTCCCTTAATTTTCTTTTCCCTAAATAAATACCCTAACGTTTTATCTTATTCCGCTTCTCTTAAGCTTTATAGCGCCTTTTCCTTTCCTTATTAACTTACTTATTCTTTTTTTCTAATATAAGATCTAACTCGGCTATAGTAATAATATCCTTAACCTTACCTATAAAGTTAAATTATATACGTTTAAAGTCTTCCTAGCCCCTTATAGTATAATCTAGCCTTTTAATATAATAAATTTTATAAAACTTATCTTTATCCTGCTGCTATATTCTGGCTATCTCTTTATTATTAGTATATAATATAAAAGATGCCTTAATATTATCTAGGGATAAACTATATTAATTATCTTTAAAAAGATTATTAGTAAAGCTTTAGGTTCTTTTAAGGATAGTTATAAAAGGAAAGGTGCTAAAGATATTAGCAGCTATATTAATAAGGTAAGGGTATTTCTGCTTATTCTTTCGCCACTATTAATTAGCTAAATTACCCTTATTTTTCCTTATCTTACTTTTAATCTTACTTTTAAATAAAGATTTTAAAACTTACTTTTAGTAAAGAATTTCTTAATCTCTTTTTATATTTACTCTTTATACGTTTACTAAATAGTCTATTGCTTTTAAGGGCTATTTAATAAGCGCTTAGTAAAACTGCCTAAATCCTTTTATAATTATTAATTTAAAGGCTTAGTAAAATCTTTTAAGCGATATCGAAAGTATATATTAATAAGTTTCTGCTTAAAACGTATCTTAACTTAATCTAGCCCTCCAGAAATATCGAGAAACTAAAAATAATACCACCTCTTATTAACATTACCTACTAAAGGTAGGGATAAAAGAATAGCTATACCGAATAAATCGTTATTTATAAATCTAGGTATATATTCATTAAGCTTTAAATAAATAGCAGTTAAGGTAAAAAGAAATTGCTTTACTAGTATATCTCCTTATTTAAATTTTAATAGATAAATTTGCTTATAATCCGAAAGCTATTTCTATATTAAAGCTAAATAAGAAAGAATAGCATTAAGTATATACTCTGTCTTATTCCTAAAGATACTAATAAGGTATAAGATAGGAAGGATATACTTAATAAAACTTTAAAGGAAATTCTAATCCCGGTTAAAGAATCGATAATATTTAAAATATTTCTTATTATTCTTATCTTTTTCGTACTTAAAGGAGTTATTAATAAAGGCTAAAATTATCGCTTTTAGCTTCCTAGCTTATAATACAACACTAGTTATAGAGCTTTATTATATACATATATCTAAAGTTAACCTAAATGCTTTAGGATTATTACCTATAGACCTTTCGATCTTTTAAAAGCGATATCGCCTTTAGGTACTAATATTAATATAGACTGTAAGTTAATAGATTTATCGGATATTAGTTAAAGTAAGATAAAAAGTAAGATAACTAAATACTAACCCGGTAAAAAGCCTATCCAATATCTCCTTTACCATCTTCCGAAATATCTAAAATAAGCGGCTTTAAATCCTTTAACCAATACTTTTTAATTTTAGCTATTATTTTAGCTTAAAAAATATATATTTCTTTATAAAATATACCTTTAGTAAGCTAAAATATATAGCTAATATAAGAAAGCTATAAAATTAGCTAAATTTAATAATCAAAGGATAAGGTATTATTAATTCTTTACATTATATTATAAGTAGAGAAGTTTTTAGCATTATTAGCTATAATTGCCAATACCTTCTTCTAAAAACCAAGCTAGGTAATAGTTATTGCTATAAGGTTTACTATTTTTAACTTAACTAATAAATCGTTATACTTCTAGATATTAATTAATAAGTAGTATAAATTCTAATTCTTATTTATAAATATAGCTATAATACCTTATAAAGCCTACTTTAATAACTTATAAAACTATCTATTAATAATAAATAATACTTTAATATTAGATCTATAAGAAGTAAGCTAGTTTTTACTAAACTTTATAGCTATAATATATAAAGCTAAATATAGTATTTTAGGGTTAGGCGGGGCTAGACGGAATAGATTACTAAATTAATATTGGCGCTAAAATGTAAAATCCTTAACTCGATTTATCCCTTTACCTATATTAGTAAGAAAAGTCATAATATATTCTCTTTAGGCATCTTTATTATAGGTAATAGCAGAAAATAATTATACTTAAAGATATTAATATATAAACTTAAAGTAAAATAGAAAGTAAAATAATTTAAATATACTAGCGTATTATACTTATCTTTCTAAATAAAATCTAATTTACCACCTATATTTCCTAATTAATCCACTTATAACTCTTATATTTCGTTATTATTAAGCGAAGGTAATAATATATACTTTTTAAAGTATAGGTACTTACTAAAAGATAATATACCATAATTATAAAAGGATAAATACTTTAAATAATCTTTATACCGCTTATAAATAATAATAGGTATATTACCTCTTATTAAAGCGCCCTAATTAAAGATATTCTATATTTTAAATAACCTTTTCCATTATCTACGGAAATATCTTTAAGCTAATTATTACCGATTAGTTAATAACTATAATCTATTATACTATTAATTATCTAGCTATAGCTAAGAAAAAAACCACTTAAAAAATAATTCCTCTATATCGGTAGTATATTAAAAGATAAACTTTATCTTCCTAATCGTTTTAAGCACGTAGAAAGGAACCTTATTATCCTTATAGTCTATACCTATTAATATACAACTAATAAAGGAAAAGCTAAATGGATTATTGCTATTATTAGACTATTAAGAGGGATTAGAGTCTTAAAAGGGGTTAAAGTCTTAAAAGGGGTTAGAGTCTTAAAAGGGGTTAGAGTCTTAAAAGGGGTTAAAGTCTTAATTACTAATAGATTAAGAGTTATCTAAGCAATATTAATTATCATTAAACTCATTATTAAAAGTATACTAAAACTCCATTTAAAAATATCTCTCCTTAAGGAATTTAATAAATATTTTAGAATATAATAAAAAGCTAATAAAAAATAATAAAGTAAAGTGGCAGTAGGTTTAATAATAAAAGGGAAAAAGAGTAAAATAAAAAGTAAGATAGCCCTTATAATATATAAAAAACTTTTAAGCTATACTATTTTAAGTTAAATTCTAAATAATATAGGCTAAACTTAAAGAATATCTATATATATAAATAGCTATTACCCCTTTTTAAAATATATCTGCTTCTTACTCTGCTTATAATATTCTTGCAGATTATTATAATACCTTTCGCTCTATTTAATAAGATATTAAAGAGTAATTATAATAGCTATAGCCATCCCCCTTTAATTAGTTCCTCTCCTCCTATTATAAAATCCCCTTTATAAAACAGAATTACTTAATCTTTACCTAATAGAAATAATACTTTTAGCCCAGAATTACCACTTTATAAAAGGGTTCTTAAAGTAGCCTTATTATAATAAACCGTATAAAAATACCTAAAAAAGCAGCTAATAAATATTAAGCAAAAGGCTATATAAAAAGCATTTAAGGGTAATAAAAGGATTAGAAAAAGAAAGGTATAGCCTTAGGCCGTATTTAAAATAAAAATAGGCCGGAAAGCTAAATATAGATATAAGTGCTAATTAAAGTAAAATAAAAAGTAAAACAAATACTAATAACTAACCCAAATTAAGCATTAAAGGAAATTAAATATCTTTAACGTATAATAGATTTAATCTTACCATTTACGATATTCAGTCGGCTTATCTAAGAGATTATTAAGGAAAATAATAAAAAACAGTCTTTCCGGTAGCAGAAAACAGCTCTCAAAGCACTCTAAAAAGCTATAAAGTAACATCTTATTAAAATATTTACAAATAAATATCCATACCTAACTATATTACCTTTTTACTTATATAAGCTTAGCTTCCATCTACTATACCACTTATACAAAATAAGTAATAATAACTAGCCAGGATATCAAGCTTTTAAAGCGTATATATAAGAAGTTAGGTATTTCTTTTTTTAATAAAGCTTAATCTAATATAATATAATTATATTTAATACATTTATCTTACTCCTTATCCTACTTTCCTATTATAATAATTTAAATAGCAATCTAGCAATTTAAATATATATCCTTCCTTTATTTAAGATCTTTATTGCTATTTACTATATTGTTTATAGCTATTAGGGATATAATTACTATTCCCTTTAACAATATATTATAACTAATAAATGCTAGATTACTACCTATATAGGCTTAGCAATAGGAATTTATCTTTTTATATATACGGTTTCTAAACGCAATTTAAAAACCTGCCTTATATTTTAAAATTTATAGCATATTAGGTGGAAAAAGGATAATACCCCGGAAAAGTAATCTATTTTTTACTATCTAAATATAGTAATTTTAATTTATAGCTAAATATAAAAGAAATACGGATTATTTAATATATTTAACTATTTTTAAAATAAAATAGTTTTATAGGTAAAGTTATTATATCTATCTAGCTATAAAAGCTATAGTACCGCGTAATTTACGCTTAATATAAGCAGTTTAACTATATCTAATACTAAAGGTTAAAAATAAACCAAGGGAAAATAATTAAAACTTTAAAAAACTTACCCTATAGCCTTACTAAGATATTTAATTTAAAAATACTTTTAAGCCTTTTTTAATAAACCTTTCTTCTAAGGCTTTTTAAATCTTAGTAACTATTTGCCAGCTATATATAGCAAATCGTATAATAAAACTGCCTCTAGCAAAGTAAAAAACTCCTATTTATAAGGATAATTTATAACCTAAAAGCGTTATAATACCACAGGTAAGGATTTATTTATATTTCGCGTATATTAGTTATCAGTCCGTATATCGCAAAGATTAATATAAAATAGCCTTTTAAACTTCCTATAATATTTTTAAACCCTTTTGCTATACGGTTTACCAGCCCTATAAAACAAGTTTGCTAATAGAAAAACCTTAATCCGTTTAAGCCATTACTTAGCAAATTCGTTATAAGACTGGATATAGGCTAAAACAGTAATAGGATACTTATTAAACTTATAAAGCTTAATATATAGCTTTTAAAGGGTTTTCTACCAATATCCTTTAAAGGCGCAAACCTATTTCTCCTTATATCTCTATAGTAAAATAAGTTAAAGATTAAGTAAAACACAGAATAAAATAAACCTTATTAAAAAGGGTCTTAGTATAAGTAAACCTTCCTAGAATATAACGTAGAAATTTAAGTTTATTAGGGTATACTTATTTCTTATAAACATCCTTTAACCGAGCTATAAAATCTTTAATCTTAAGCTTAAGTTTTATTTAAAGCTTTTCTAAATAGAATTAAGATCCTATTATAATATAACTTAGGCTACCTATAAAATTAACGAGATATTTTATAACTATCTTCCGCTAATCTGCTATATTAGCGCTAATATAAAATAGGTTATAGGTTTCTTTAATAAGTATATTTATCCAGGATATATCTACTAAAAGTTTTTTACTTATAATAGCTTTCTTATTATCCTGTATTTTATTATTATTTATCTTAATCTTACTCTTATATTTAAAGTTTTCCACTTAAAGCCCTAAATAACTGCTAATATCCTTAGGATATATACCCTTTTTTCGGCTATAGATATAATTAGCTTAGCTTAATAGAGTAAGATAAAAAGTAAAATAAATGTATTAAAAGTTATTTACTTCCCTTTTAATTTCCTTTTCTTATTAACGCTTCTCTATATTATTTATATTAATATATTCGGGTTTTATCTTAAGATCTTATTTCTTACGATTAATATTACACCTAAGATTATTCTAGGTATGCTTAAATTTAGCTTAATTATAGTTTATTTTAGTAAGCTATTAGCGTTTTTTAACTATATAGATATTTTCGGAATACTTTCCTTTAGCCTTTCGCTTTTTAAGCGCTATCTTGCTATATATATAATACCTAAATATAGGGATAAAAGGAAAGTTTTAATAGCTGCAGGTTATAATTAAGGGGTAAGTTAAAATGCTAGGTTTATAGCTATAATAGTTAATATTAGCTATTACCTTACGCTAACCGAATTGGGTTAGCATATTTCCAGTATATAGCTACCCTGCTAATATTTATACCTGCTAACCCACTAATAAACCTACTTAACTGTATATTGCTATAATAGTTGTCTAATATTTAAACGTTTTACTTCTTATCTTACCTTGTATCTAAGGATAGTATAAACTAATTAACGCCCTTTAGTTAATCGCTACGGCAGTAAAACTAAACCTAATAGCAAGTATCCTAAAATTAGCGGCAAGGATATACGCCTTTTTTAAGCTAACGGCAAACCACTAAAGAAAAGTATTATATAAAAAGCCTTATATAAATAAGTTTAAAATAATAATACTAGTATTAAAAGATCTTATAAGTATAAGCCTAAAAGTAAGCTATATATCCTTTACTTTTTTAAAATTATTAATCTAATCTATATAAGCGGTTATACTATAAGAAATTTAATATTATTAAAAATCTTATAAACTTCTACTTTCTAAAGCACCTTTTTAAAAACTTTACTGTAAAATTATATAAAACCTCTTCTCTCCTAATATCCGCTTTTAAAAGTCTGCCCTTATTACCTTTTAAAAGGTTATAAAGGATTACCTTATTTATCGTCTAAATAGTAATATTTTATCTTACTCTTTATCTTACTTTCTATATTATTAACTATTCTAGCTACTAATATTACTACAATCTATATAAAATATATTACTATTATACTAAAGGATTTAAAGCTTATTAAATAGCTTATTTCTATTATAAAAGGTTATTATAAAGGTATAGTTTAAAGATTAGGAACTCTTAAGTAAGGATAGGCATTATAACGCCCGGTTGCAACCTAAAACTTTAAAAATCCTTTAAGCGGTATTATAAATACTAGGAAAAAGAAGTTTAAGAGTTTATAGCTAGAAACTCTATAGCCGGAAACTCTATAGCCAGAAACTTTATAGCTTATAGATTCTATATAGCTAACAGATTATAAAGCTTTTAGGTTACCTATAGATTTTAATTTAGATCTTAGTCTGCATTAAAAGAATTAAGGCTCGGTAGTATAAGGCAGAATAATATTAACTAAATTAGGACCAGAATTTATATAGAAACGGAAGACTATTAAGATTATATAGTAATTAGAAATACCTAGTTATAGGTAATTACCTATCGGATACCTAACCCGAACGTTTAGGTTGGGTACCCGATGGGTAATTACCTATAACTGGGTATTTCCTGGGCCTAAAAGCACCAATGCCCTCGATATAATACTATAGCACTAGGCTGCTAACCCTTTTACAATCCTGGCCCCTAATACATAAGACTTTAGGCTCCTCTAAGTCGCCTACGCACACGCTTAGCTGGCTACAGCTCGTTTCCTAATGGACGAGAGCCGGCATTAGCTCAGCCGGTTCGGTAACTACTAACGCTCACGCCATAGCCAAAAAGCGTAACTCCCACGGCTACACAGCCATTCTCTCGGCTGCATCGTAGTGCCATCCTGGCCAGCAGTTCGAGAACGACGACTCGGAAGAGCTGATGCGCTTGCTTCTTTCCAAGGGCGCGCGTGTTACTAATACCATCTTCCCTCCTGGCAACACGGAGCCGCTGCTGCCGCTCACCATAGTCGTACGATTAAGGCTAGATAGGTTTTATTTTGTGCTAAATAATAATCTGGTCTTGATATATAGTAGTACACTGATATACAAAATTAATTTAAGCTAGATTAGATAGAGCTTAGTGAATGCAGAAGCTTCAAGCTGTATTTATGTCTATCAGATATCATAGCCTCATACAGTAGAGCTGTCTTGCCTCAGACGTGGCTGTCCTGTTTCAACTTCCAACCAGATGCGCCGTCGCCGGAAGACTCGTCTCGTCTGCGCGACCGGGTGTCCATCCTAAAACTATCTGTGCGCATAACCCCATCCGGATTCATGCGCAGTTCGGTCGCGGAATCGATTCTCTGGGCCACGGCGTGGCTCCGAAAGCCGGCGCTGAGTTCTTTGGAGCCACTCGAGGCATTCTGCGAGTACTTGGAGGCGATATATGACGCGATCTTGTCCTTGAACGTTGTGAACATCGGCCCCACGACAGGCAAGCACGAGCAGATCAGTGCGACTCCAGCCTCGACCGAGGTCCACATGTAAAGATCGGCCATGATCCACGTGGTATCGGCGTCGAGTTTGACGGCCTGTAGTGTTTCATCCAAGCGTATGAAGCTGGCGGCGATAGAGCTGTTGATTGAATGAGCTTGTGTGCAAGAGGAAAAGATTGTTCGCCGGAGCCTGGGCTCAAAAACATATGGCGACTTACAATGCGCCGGTTGCGAACACAAAGGTGAGAGCAAACTTTTGTGAGCGCCTGAGTTGGAGATTCCAAAGCATGGCAAGGGGAAGTATAAAGATCAAGACATCGCCGACGGAGTTGAGTGCGCTGGATGCAATGACAAAAGATGGGTACTTTACTCCGCAAAATCCAGACGGTGGTGGGCTTAGTGCTGGATTGTACTGTGTCCAGAACAGAGAGGGCGGAACGCTGCGGTGGCTTTTAGAAACGTTGCTGCCAGCTCCAATGGGGTTACTCATTACTTACCATTGAAATATCACAGCGAAAAGGCAGCCAATGGACCACCCAGTCGTGTATAGTGACATGGCGTAGATGCAGTGTTTGAACCACCGAATGTTCAGTGTGAATATGCGCTTATAGAAGGCCAAAATCGACATTTTGATGCACCAGTGAACAATTGTGTAAACCACTGCTTGGAAGAATCCAGTCTGTAAAAGAAAGTGCAATGTCAGCACACGAGGTGATTTACAATAAGGCTACAAGCACGAATACTTGCCCGCATGATCTTCCAAATGTTGCTCGGGTCAGCTGCCCAGGCATGTTTACCCATGCCATAAGGAACGGTGATGATGCAGGTTGCACAAAATGCTATCACGAATATCTATGGCGTGTCTCACATCAGTATGCATTACTCTGGGTGCCTGTGTATCAATGATTAGACAGCACGACAGTGCTTACTAGAGCTCCCAGGGATAGAAAGTCGTCGACGCCAAGACTCATTCGGCGAGTGGCCCTGGCTGCGAAGCGAAAGCCAACTGATATGGTGCAAAGGGCAATAAAGAGTGATGAAATGGCAATGACGGTTGGCCCTTTATTTTCATGAATTGTCGCCACTTGCGCGGCCGTCAAAGACGGAGTTGCTGCAGAAGTCGCCATTATGCGTGAAGGTCTTCCGGTGATCAATGGGATGACAATACTTTGGGCTCAATTCAGAGACATTGCACAAACAATTCAAGGACTTCGGAATGGCGGCACCAAAAAGCGGACACGTCGATTTTGATATCTAGCCAGCCGTGCTTGGTACCAACCCAGCTAACTCGCCGAAGGAGCCTCGCCCGGATGAGACTCTCACTCCACGCCTGGCGGGACTTTGGGCAGGCGAGTGCGGAGAACCTGAAAATAGCATGGAGTGGATTCAATAGTCTACCGGTTGGTTCTGATAGGATGCATTCCACATCACGGGCCTTCTCACTGTGGGCTGCGCAGGATTCGAGGCTGTTGGGGATTGGCATCCACTTACACCCAAAGGGGCGGCTCGAATACCGTATCAGGTTATATCCAGCAAAGAAGCCTTTTCCACGTCGGCTACGGGACCCTCTGCACATTCCTGGATACATAGGTACCTGGATAGTCCTACCGACATCCTACGATTCCTTTGATAGAGAGACGGATCTTGTCATCGTACGATCGTATGCTGAGCCGCCACTCGCAAATTGTAGCGCACTAGGCTATCATGGGACTCCCACAGACTGGTAGGCTGCAGCTTGCAATCTTGGTGTCCTGACAGCGGACCTTGGCTTCCAACCTGGGTATGCTACGCCGCAGCTTGCAATCCTGGTGTGTTGTGCCACGGCTTACAACCGGGGTGCTGGCCTGCAGGTTGCAATCGACTGACTCTTGCACCAACATCTGGGGCAGTTGTGCCTAACGCTTTGAAGCTTGACTCTTTATGGATGTGCAGAGCCATCAGGATCACATTGGGTTCAAAAAAGTGGTTCAAGGATGATGGGGGAGTGAGATGGGTGATGTTGCTGAGTCATGACCAGAATTATTAGCTTTCATAGGAATAGTATCATATGAGGCGCAGAGTATAAACAAAGAAATATATAAATTAAGCAAACTTTATATAATATTATATAAAGTTTTAAATATAATTTAATATAGTCTTACATTTTATAATAAATTTAAATATTAATTTATATTATTATAATTATTATAATATATAAGTTAGATAAGCTTTTTTAAATATAAGGTTAAAAGACTTATAATTATATATTTTTTAAGAAATCGGAGATTTGCACCGGCTAAATCGGAGGGTACACCGGTATAAGTGCAGCCCCTAATGCACTTATTTATACTCACTACCTAATTTATATATATAATATTAATTTAACCTTTATAGCTAATATAATAAGAGTTTTTATCGCTTTATTATATATTTATATATTAGTTTATAATATTTTACTTATATAATTTATATATATTATAATAATATTTTAAACTTTATTATTATTATTATTTTAATTTTTATTTTTATTATTAACGTTTTTAGCTATAAGATTTATTTATAATAATTAATTAATAGTTTTTATTATTATTAAATATTACGTTTTAACGGCGAATCTTTTATTTAAAAATAAAGCTATTAATACTATTATTATTATAAAAAGTTATTTTTAAAATTAATAATTTATTTATTTTATAAATTCTTTTTATTAACTATTACTATTAATAAATAGCTATTTATTAAATATAACTATTATAAACGTTTTTATTATTTAAAAATTAAGAATTTTTAATTTAATAAATTTTAATTAATAAATAAATAAATAAGTTAAATATAATAATAATAAAAGTTATATAAAGCGTTAATTATTATA